>JAWWEW010000051.1:49750-63693 GCA_035583185.1 Anabacerthia variegaticeps | reverse complement strand
CTGGCCCTTGGGGCTGCCAGGGCACTGCTGGCTCCTGTTCCACTTGTCCTGAGCCCAAACCCCCCAATCCCCTTTCCCCAGAGCTCTCCAGCATCTCATCCCCCAGTCTGTCCATATATTCAGGATTGTCCTGTCCCAGATACAGAATCCAGCACTTGCCCTAATAGTGAGATTAGAGCAGCTGAAATGGCAGAAACCAATGCTTTAGGTAAAGATGCCTCAGGAATTTTGGTTTCCTGGGGTCACAAGCATGATGCTGCAGGGATTGGGCTAACTCCATATTTTATCATTCTCCTAATCTTAGGTATGGGTCTTTGTAATTTTTGAAGTAATATGTAATAGGGTTTTGTTTACTTAACTTTTTATCTCTTTTATGATAAGATAATCCTTCATACCACTTCTGCTAATGACCAAAGATTCCTTGTGTATTTTACAGTAATGCAGATATTTAGACTATTGTACCTGTAGCATAACTTGGTTAGGTACTAGCTGTAATCCTTTTGAGGCTCAAGGGGGTATTCTTGAAGACATTTTGCATGTATTTTGCTGCAGTGAATTCACTGTATGTTTTCTGAACAAATCAAAATTGTATTTCTTTTTAAACAGCAAGTTGCAGATTTAATAGGAGCTGATTCCCGGGAGATTATATTTACCAGTGGTGCAACAGAATCTAATAATATGGCAATTAAGGTAAAAGGCTTATACTGATAGTTATTTATGATGCTAAAATTATGCTCTTAAGAACTGTGTGCATCCTTCAACAGTTCAAATGTTAATATGTTGGAGTTGGTAGCAAATACTTGCATTCCTCATGATCCTCTGCTATGTGTGTGGAGGAAATACATGGAGGAATGTTTTGGGTCACAGGACGTGTTTTTGAGGACAGTGTAAAATACTCAATGTATTTACATACACCAAATACAATATCTTTGCTTATGTAATTAATATCTTTGTAATGAAGTACAGCGTACATGCTGATTAGGTCCTTGTTTCTGACGAAGACTGTCTTGTGTTTTAACCCTTAGTATGTGGTGGTTGAGACTTCTCAGTGTATATGAATACACTGAAAAAGTTTTCTGAAAGGTATTTTGGTTAATGGCATGTATAACTCCTGTCAGTTAACATTTTCACAGGCTTTTTAAGAAATGAGTTGTATTGAAAAATGAGCGTTGATGGAGATTTGTAGTGTGGATTATCTGTCCATACCCTTTAGATTCATGACTTTGGGTCAAACAGGAAAGATCCAAATTCATTATGTCTAAGTAATGATTTCTTGCTTGCAATCATTTTGTGTAATGCTGGCTTTCTTCAGTGTTCTAACAGCCAATTTCTTGTTCATGGGTTGTGCCTGACAGGGTGTTGCAAGGTTCTATAAATCCAGAAAGAAGCATATAATTACTACACAAACAGAGCACAAGTGTGTATTGGATTCTTGTCGTTCCTTGGAAACAGAAGGTTTTCGGATCACGTACCTACCTGTTAAGAAAAACGGGCTCATAGATTTGAAGGTAAGTTGTTACTGACAGAAACCGAAAATAGAAGTTTTTGCTTCAAACTGATGCACAAGAGGAGCTTGTGTCCTGTTGTGACCTGTTAGTCACAACTTCTGTCTCTCTGAATCTTTCCCAGGAGCTGGAGGCTGCATTCCAGCCAGATACCAGTTTAGTTTCTGTAATGACTGTGAATAATGAAATAGGAGTAAAGCAGCCAATTCATGACATTGGTAAGTACCCTTTGGCTTCAAGATGCTGGCTAAGGTTGCTTCTCTTTCATTTTAGTTAATAATTTCATCCCCAGGTGGTACTGATGCAAAAGGTTAGGTGTAATATAGTTAAGAAGTAAATGATATAACTACTTCAAAACAAAAATATAATGTAAATAGATAATACTGCTGTCTCAAAAATTGATTTTAAAAGGGAAACAAGAATAAAAATTACTACTTTTACAGTGAGTATTACAGCAGTTATAGCCTTGCATAGATCAGCTGCAGTGCTTCTAGTTTCATACTGACATGTAAGACAGATGAAAAAATTGCACAGAATAACTGGCCAGATTAAGCTTATGTACTGTAACAGTTTATTGAGCACTTGTAGTGTTCAAAAGGAGAAATGTGCAGGATGTGAGTTGGGAAAGGATGGTGAGCACCACCCTTCCCCCCGGTATTGCCATACAGTCATGAACCATTGGCTTGGAGGCCAAAAGGCCACTGAAGAGCCAGGTTTCTGGAACAGGAGGCAGGGAGAAGGTGAGCCAGGCTCTGAGCAGGCAGAGACAGGAGACCCTGGAGAACCAGGGATGCTGGAGCAGGAAGGGTGAGCAGGTGCCCACACATGTAGCTCCCTGGATGCCACAGTGATTTGCTGATAAAGCGTCCCATGAGAGTAACAAAACGTACCCCCCCATCCTGTCGTGGCAGCCCCCCAGCCCCAGCAGCTGCTCACTCACTGCCCCACCAGCACCACTGGGGGGAGAATGGGAAGGGAAAAAGCCAGAGCACTCCTGGGTTGAGATAAAGGCAGTTTAACAGGGAAAGCAAAAGCCGTGCACACAAACAAAGGTAAACAAAGTATTAATTCCCTGCTTCCCGTGGTTGGGCAGGTGTTCAGCCCCTCCAGGAGAGCAGGGCCCCATCCCACAGGACTGTGACTTGGGAAGAGAAGCACCATCACTCGAAATGTCAACCCCATGTTCCTTCCCCTCCAGCTTTATATACTGAGCATGATGTCATATGGTTCTGGAATATCCCTTTGGTTGGTTTGGGTCACCTGTCCTGGCTCTGTCCCCTCCCAGCCTCCCACACAGCCCCAACTTTCTTTCCAGTGTGGCAGTATGAAAGCTGAAAAGGCCTTAGCTCTGTGCATGCCCTGCTCAGCAATAACAACGACATCACTATATTATCAGCTCTGTGTTCAGCACAAATCCAAACACAGCCCCATACCAGCCACTGGGAAGAAAGTGAATTCCACCCCAGCCAAAACCAGCACACCTTCATCTTCAAGATGTCCTTTCATAAGGTGTTTGCATTTTCAGACAGTATTTTGACTTTGTCTCTGCCCTGGAGTTCATACTGTGTAGAGTGTTGTTTTCTCAGGCTATGGCAGGTATCCTGTGCAGCTGATTTTCCTCTTGCTTAGCATTTTTTTCTTCATTAAGCTCAAAGCAGCATTTTCCCCAAGGCTTTTCAAGGTTCTGTTTCTTCCTTGACAAGCATTTGACCATCAGTGAATTGCTTATAGGCCTGAGGACTCTTACTTTCCTCCTGTGCTCTTATTGCCAAGGCCATTACTGTGGTCCCATGCTCAAATGCCAGAGTTGGCTGTGCCAGCTCCAGTTCCCACAGGATGTTCTCACAGCATTTTGGTAACAGGTCCCATGGGCCAGGCCTGGGCCTTGCAGGGGGAACCTGGGGCCCTGTTAGTGTCAGGCCTGTAGCCTGATACTGCTGATCTTGCTGAAACACGGGGGGGCAACTTATCCTGTAAAGGATGATGCTGAACCTTCTGTGCACAGAGGTCTGGGATGCAGCTGTGCTTGGTTGGTTTCTGGAGAAAATGAGCTGTGAGTTTTTTGATGACAAAATAATATTTAAGTTCATTGCCCATGTATTTTAGGTCTGGATGTGAAAATATCGGTGACAGGCTTGAGTGACTTCAGGTGGTAATAATGAGCATGTGTGAGGACTCGTGACAATTCTGAGAACATTTTCGAGGCTTAGTGTTGCAAACCTTGGAGAGTAGAGGAAATGACATAAAAATACTTGAGAAATATAAACTTGAAAGTAAGGCTAGCTTGTATTGGACCGATGTTGAGAAGAAAAAGAATCAAGAAAAAAAAATTTTGTCCAGCTGTGGAGTCATCTCTCTGTGGAAACTTGTGCAACCATTTGTTCTTAAACTTGGTAGCTGTGAGTTTGGAAACAATTTCGCTTCTTAACAGCAGTAGGCTTTCTAACTTCTCAACTGAAAAAGTTCACCATAGTCTTGCCTGTCTAAACCTGTGCCAAGGCATCAGCTACGGTAGCACCTGCAGAGCTTTAGCCACTTCTGTGTAAAAGAAACGTCACAGTCCTCATTTCTTTCTTTGTCACCTCAGAACCGGTCCTTGCTGTTGGTTTAGATTCACTGATGCTTTAGATGTGTTGTTGGAATCGCTGGGATCCCAGCAATTGCAGAGGATAATGTGGGTTTGCCTTGGTGTTTTATTGCAGGTGAGATCTGCCGTGCACGTAAGGTTTTCTTCCACACGGATGCTGCACAAGCGATTGGTAAAATTCCTATGGATGTCAACGACATGAAAATTGATCTGATGAGCATCAGTGGCCATAAAATTTACGGGCCCAAAGGTACTCACTGAAGTGTTTTAAAGGGAATTGTTTCAATGCCTATCTTAAGCTGACTACACAAGGAATGAAGTCAAAGCTGTCATAGTGACAGTTACTTAAGCTGTAGAAAACTGTTTTAAGACTGGTGTTAGATGGACTTTGGAGTAGCTCAGGCACGGCTGCCAGCTTAGAGCTGCAGTAAGTGGATCATCAGTGCTGATGGGTTGAGGTGGCTCCACTGAAGGAAGAAATGTAGGTGTACAATGGTGGCAGCATTAGAGCAGTGTCTTTTCAGGGACTGTCTGCTTGAAGCAGAACTGATGCTGATGTGGTTGAAATTAAATCATTGGGTTATCAGGCAAAGTTTAGACACAAGTGTAACTTGCAATGAGGAGACCAAAAGGTAACTGGAAAGTTTAAATTCTTAGTGATTTTGGTGGTTTTCTACTTCCAGTGGCTTCTTTGCCACAACTCCATTTGTGCTGCTTCTTTGCAGCATGGGGTTTAAAATCCAACTATGAATTTTCTAGTTGACTCCCAAATACTAGAAATCCAGCTGTTATTACTGTCACAGTCCATTTAGTTTGTGACAGTGGGTGTAGAAAGCCAGAAATCAGGTTTGCTGTGTTGTATATTCTATTCAGAAACAAGAGGCAAATTTGTTATTTTGCAATGTGTCTTTTTCTCCTGTACAAGCTCTCCTGAGAGCTGAAGACATTATTTCTGGGCAAGGACTAAGTTTTAATCCAGTAGTTTTGGATGGATGACAGACATAAATTCTCACACTTTATTATGGCTGGAATTTGCAATTGTTCTTGCCATGTGACAGTCACTCAATAGGTGTACCAGGGCACATGAAGACAGGAAAATCGGGTTTCTAGGTGAGGAGAGTGGAGGGTGAAATTTGACTGGCTGTCAAAACTGGCTTATCTAATCTGCCCAGTGGAAATTGCTACCACTGATGAGTCTTCCTAATGAGAAGAGAGAGGACTCCTGGGACTGGTGCTGGTGTGGTAATCCAGGGAAAGGAGTTGGAACTCAGTAAGGGAACTTCATCAGTGAATGAAATACCTGCACATAAAAACTTCATTGCAAAGGGAAGGAAGGGAAGTGGTGGGTCCTTGGGTGGCTGAAGCACAGTGGAAGAAGCTCAGCTCCCATGGCTGAAACTCTGGGAGCCTGGACATGAACAGTGGGAACAAACACCACGTCCTAGAAAATAATACAATTCTGTACTCGTTTACTATATTTTTCTCCAGTTAAGTGTCCAAATATGTTTTTATTGTGGAAATCAGGAGTGTGACCAAACCCTGAAGTCCCTGTCCATAGTTCCAGAACTATGGGCATACAGTAAAACAGCTTTCCTTGTTTCCAAGGGGTTGGTGCTCTGTACGTTCGCCGCAGACCACGTGTCAGGCTGGAGCCCCTGCAGAGTGGGGGAGGCCAAGAGAGAGGACTGCGCTCTGGGACTGTGCCCACACCTCTAGCAGTGGGCCTGGGGGCAGCCTGTGAGGTGGCACAGCAAGAGATGGAGGTACGTGCAAGAAGGTATTTGCCCTGGGTTCCAGAAAATAATATAACAGGACCACTTAGGTCTTGGATTACTTAGGTCTTTTTGTGTTCATGTGCCTGAATTACATTTGGTTCTCATGCTTTAACATTAAGTGAGCGTTTTGAGAACTTCAAAGATGTTTTTGGGTAATTGGAAGCTCTTTCTAAAGTTTCTTTTTTCTTGAAGTGTTTTCTTTAACAGTGCTACAGGTGACAGTTTTAGTGAAATACAGCTTTATGTGCTTCACACATATTGATTGGCAGCATCTCTGAAATGAGTGAAAGTTTACTGCAGCTTTGCAACTAAGAATTTATTTTCTTTTTTCCTAACTTGGACAATACATTTTTTTGCTAGGTCTGGCATCTGAGCCTCTGTGGGCTGCTACATTGGTTTGTGGGCACCAATGCCTTCCATACAGCTGGAATGTAAAAGTTCTTAAATACGGTGTCCATGGGATGCATAGGTCAGATGTTTGCACACATAGGATCATGCTTCCCAGGAGACAGGCAGAATTCCACCTTCTGAGCTGGGTGGTTATGGAAGCTGGGGCTAGAGAGCCTGCAGAGTCCAAATTCTGCACAAGCCTCAGATGTGGATTCTCTTCCTTGCCTGGCAGAGTCCTGGCATTTCTAAATCAACTAGCAGCCTGGTTTCCTTCTAAAGCTTTTTCAAGTGTGAAAACAAGCATGAATTGCATGTGTGCTTGTGGCTGGTTCTGTGTGCCAGGCCTGATCTGAAACCTTACTGCTTTCTTGGTGTAAGTGACCTCATTTTTCAGCCTAGAACAAGACGCTGCACGTGGGCAGTTCTCATTTTGCAGGTTCCCGATGGTAAAAGCTGAGTTCACAGTAATTTTGGAGTCTGTGTCTCTGGTACAGTTGGGGAGCTCCTGGGAAATAAGGGGAACTTGACTTAATAGGTGCCCTTTCTTGTGGTGCAAAATGCATCATCTTTTGCATTGCTTAACTTGTCTTTCAACACAAAGAACTCAGCGCTTTTATGAAAGCCAATTTGGCAGGTTGTATATGTAGATCTTTCTGAATGGTTTGGAGCCAAGTGGTTACTTTCTTTTGAAAGTCTCTAGAGCACACAAAGTGTGACAGTTTAAGTTTCAGCTGTGTTTTTTCCCTTGTCTGGCTGAACCCAGTTACTTAAGTCTGCTCGCAGTTGGTGACACAAAGCAGTTTGAGGGAGGTCAGACTGTACACCGTTTATTATTTGGGTCTCTTCTTGTTTCTTTGTTAGTATGACCACAAGCGAATCTCACAACTGGCAGAACGGCTGGTTACAAAAATAATGAGTGAAGTTTCTGACGTGGTGATGAACGGAGATCGGGAGCATCGCTACCCAGGTAACGAGCCCGTCAGAGCTGCCTGGTGCCTCAGGGACCATGGCCATGCCCAGCAATGCGCTGGAGCTACACGTGCTGCAGGTCCTGCCATGCAGGGGAGCACTTGCCTGACATGTCAGTTGATGAATTTTTTTTTTTCTATTTCATTTGTGTGTAGGATGCATCAATTTATCTTTTGCATATGTGGAAGGGGAGAGTCTTCTGATGGCTCTGAAAGATGTGGCTCTGTCTTCAGGAAGGTAGGTGGAATGTATGGGAAGGATAGCAGTATATTTTGGAGAGGAAATAGCATCTGCTAATGGAGGTAAACTCTCTGTGCCTCGTATTTGCATGTTCAGTTAATGAGTCAGCCTGGCATTGATTGCATTCTAAAGTGGTGTTTAAGGGACACATTTCAACTGAAGGTCAAATCCTGAAAGAAAGAAACAACAAAACAAAACTACAAACAACCAACCCCCCCAACTCACAAAAAACAACCTACAAATTCCTACCTGGCAGACTGGTTACCTGTGATCTGAGTAGTCTTGACTTGTGCTGGTGACACTTTCATTCTAAAGGCCAGGAACATTTGAGCAGCTCCTGTCCTTCAGCAGGATTTAACTGCAACCTGGTGAGTCTGGCCAAGTCTCTGAATTAAATCAGCTCATAGTTCCTGTGTTAAATGCAAAAGCAGACAGAAAATGACATGTGCTTTTATGGAGCTCTGCTGACTACAGAAGTGATGAGTAATGTTTCTGTTACCAAGACAGTGCTGATGTTGATGATGAAATGGAGTGTAAGGATGCCCCCTCCTTCCCTCCCTTTTGAAAACAAGGCGGTCAGCATATCCTAATTAGAAACAGGTTGGCACTACGAACAGGCAGAATAAGTCTCCACATGACTGTCTCTGAAGCCGTACACTTGTGTAATGTGAAGGTCTCTTCTGAGTCTCTGCTTTGTGCACCAGGGAGCTGTAAACAGCTCTGATTTGTGCTGCATGTTGCTACCTGTAAAAACTGAGTCACACTAAGTAACTGGTTTTCCCTACTGCTTCAAGGTGAAAGTTTTTCCTACTGGCAGCTGTAACTGGATCATCTTGCTCTGGATTCCTGTGTACTTTTTTCATTTATTTGTTCTGCTGCCAAACAGCAGCTTGTGAAGTCTTTTTTTCCCTTGTGTTCCTGGTGTGTTACCTTCTCTGCATAGTTCTGTCTTGGCTCCTTTGTCTTTTTTTCACAGCCTTTACTTGAGCTACCTCCTAATCTGCATTCCCCCTGCCTCTGTGTGGCACTGTGTTTATTCTCGCTGCATTATCTGTGTTCTCTCTCCTTACCTTATGCTCCTAATTTATTATCCCCATTTCCCTTTAATGCCTTCTCTTCTTTTTTCTTCCGCAGCAGAAATAGCTCTTTTCTTACTTATATTCATAGTGGTTTCTAAGAGGCTGGGGAAGCTGATACAGGTTGTTGTAAAGAGTCATAATAACAAGAAATGTCTGTAAGTGACCCGCTCTTTGTTGGAGGAGATTAGTGCAGTGTCATTCCAGTGTAGCATGAGCACCTGAACAAAAGTCTGACACTTCCCTGCCTTCCCTCTCCCAGTGCTTGCACATCAGCCTCTCTGGAGCCGTCCTATGTTTTGCGGGCAATAGGAACAGATGAGGACTTGGCTCACTCCTCTATAAGGTGTGTGTAGTGGTCTGCCCTGATGTTTCCATATATTCTGTTCTGATAAAAGTAGGTGGTGGATTTGCTCCACCCCTCCATATGCACGTTATTCTGGTCCTCAGTGGTTTTGCTTTGGTTTAGGTTTGGCATTGGTCGTTTCACTACAGAAGAAGAAGTGGATTATACAGTGCAGAAATGCATTCAGCACGTGAAGAGGCTGAGGGAAATGAGGTGAGCCATATTCTTACTGAGCACAAAGACTTCTGAGGTGTCATAATCATGGGAAGAGTTGGATCTAGTTGAAAGTAATGGTTTACTTTAAAAATCTGGTGGTGTTTCTGTATATCAGCAAGCAGTGTCCCCAGAGTGGGTGATGGGTTTGATCTTAACAGTAGTGACAAATTTTTAAGGAAACAAACCTGAAACTAAACCTTTTCACAGATTCTGCCTTTGTCGGAGAAAGAATATGAACAGGGCAAGAACGTAGGGCAGTATCTAGAAAGTTCTAAGGCAGAGATGGTATTACTGAGTTGATGTACTGATAAGTTTGTTCTGGTGAAACTGAAAGACTCGTGAACAGTGAAAATGTGAGGGCTCAGTCTCAGACACCAGAGCTTCATGATGGAAGTGGGAGCAGGAAATGAGGTGGAGTAGCTGTCCTCTCACCTCTTGTATTTTGGGCTGAGGAGACAATTGAGGGCTGATCACCTGAAGCTCACTGACCTCCAGAAGAGGAAGAGACGTAAATGGATTTCTTATGTAATTGATAAAATTGTCTGGTTATTGTTGTTCATGATGTCCTGTGCATTTTAGCTAACCCTCATTTTTCTCCTTTCTTTACAGCCCCCTCTGGGAAATGGTGCAGGATGGAATTGACCTGAAAAGCATTAAATGGACTCAGCACTGAGAAAACGTTGCTATCCATGGACTAGATGTGGATTAAAATGTATTTTTCTGTACATTCTGGAGCAAATTATCCAGCACTTCTGTTTTCTGACACTTTCAATTTGATGGGAGAACTGTTTTCTGATCACAAAGTCTAAGAAGCCAAAAATGAAAGTAGTCTTTATCATGAAGAAAGACAGGCTGATCCAACACCCACTGCATTTCTATTAAGACACAGAAATTTATGCTAAAATATAATTTATATTTTCTGAGAAGATTAAATCAGCATGTTACTCCCAGGCCAGTGTAATTCTGGCAAAAGGCTGTTGCTTCTCAGTGTAACTCACCCTAAGTCATCGTGTTTGCAGCACAGACCTGGTGCCAGCTTGCTGTGTTTGAGGTGGGTGTCCTGCAGTAGTGGCTGGGCTTTGCCTCTCTGTGTCCTGTATTGCTAGAAGTTCCAGATAGGAAGATGCTTGCCATCTCTAGAGGAAAGGGATGCCTCCCTGTGGCTATGTGCCTTCACACATAAGTTGTATGTGCAGTTAAGAACAATTTTTTTTTCTGAAATTGAGTATTTTTGGCTCTTTTTTCTTGGTTTTCTTTTGTGTGTGTGTGTGTGTGTGTGTGTGTGTGTGTGTGCATTAATCCAAAAGATCATTCTGTTTTCCAGACCTTATACAATCATGATGCACTTTGCTGTCTCCTCCACTGGGTTTTCCCATGCAATTTTTTCTAAATAAAGAAAGAAAAATGACTGGGGGGGGGATAGGCAAAATATGTCAGCTTTGGTGGCAGCACCAGTTTGGTGGGAGCAGGAGTGGTGGAGATGCTGGAGAGAGCAGATACAGTGCAATGCCCGAAGTCTGGGATTTGTGGCTTTTTGTTGGTTTTTGCTCCCCTTGTCATGAGTCCTTTGCTGTTACTTGGTTTGCCTGTGGGCCCTTGGCTTCTGTCAGTGCAGGGAGTTGTGCCCAGCTGGGCCCTGTGTGTTTTGTCTGGAGATAAGAACAGGTGGTTCTGGAATTTTCTCTAACAGACTGTACTGTCTGACTAGAGACTTGCATGCGAATCCATTCCCTGCACGTGCTGGGGGAAGTGTCTGTTAAGAAAGGTTTGATGAGATTGATTCGTAGCATAGCAATTTCTCCTTTCTTACCTTTGGTGATCTTCCCAGTAGGAAACTGAGCCCTGTGTGACAAAGTGCCTTTCTTTGAATGCATCAGCAAACAGCTCTCAAATTAGTTATGTTGATTGATGGATGCAGTGTTAGCTGCTGAATTTGATATACCCCACAGACAGTACATACACCTTCACTTGGGGATGGAATCTACCTCGAGGATCAACTGTGTCATGTAAAAGCCAAAGCTGAATCTCACAAGGTGGATTGTGTTACAGAAGCTTGTGCTTTTTTTTGTTACTAAGGACAGATTCAGTTGTTTGTAATGCAAAGCTAATCCTCTGTTGTTCTATTTGAAATTATTAGCTTTAGCAGTTTTACTGTTGTAGTGCTGGCACCTTATATTTCATCACAACATTTTTAAAACTACCATATGCATAAGTAGGTTTTAGCAGTGTTGTATGTACTCTGTTTTATCCTTGGGCTGTATGTATTTTCTGAATTAAGCATGTGATAATGCTTTCCCAGCATATTTTAGAACTGTATGTTTATGAAATTGTTCTTTGTCTTTCAAGAATGATAAAACATTATAGGCAAGGCTTAAATTTGACTACTGTCAGTCTTTCAGATCCACCTTTCAGGGTGAACCATGCAGCACCATCAGTAAGTTGCTAAATTGCAGCTTTCATTTGGGAACAGAGAAAAATAAACTGACTTTCTGCAAACACTGTTAGAAGTTTGCTGTCATCAAGATTACATTTGACTTTTTTGAAGAGTCATACTTCTCAAACTCTATGCCTGATCAGGGCTAATCTTTTTTAAAACTCAAATAGCTTAAACTGTGATTGAGTAAAGAGAGCCCCAAATCTTGAAGATTCTGACCATTTCTTATGTGCTAAGATCTAAAATATAAATTCTACATGTAAAGGTTTGGGCAGGGGAGAAGAGGAAGCAGGGTTGCCCTCTGTGTCTGACCAGCTGGAGTGCATGGAGCTCCACCCGGGGATGGATGAGGAGCTCAGGAGTCGATTAAAGGGGGGGCAGGGATTGGTGACATCACCTATCAGGGGTAGGTGGGAGTCTGCTACAGGCCACCTGACCAGGAAAGCTGAGCCGACGAGGCCCTCTACAGACAAACAGGAACATAGTCTTGTTCACAGGCCCTGGTCCTCATGGACTTCAACCACCCTGACATTGCAGGGACAACCCAGCAGGACACAGGCAATCCAGGAGGTTCCTGGAGTGCGTTCATGACAATTTCCTCCTCCAAGTGATAGAGGAGCCAATGAGGAGCAGTGCTGTGCTATATTCTTACCAACAAGGACAGGCCGGTGGGGAATGTGAAGCTCAAGGGCAGCCTGGGCTGCAGTGACCATGAAAGGGTGGGATCCTTGGGGCAGGGGGAAGGTGAGAAGCAAGCTCACTGCCCTGGACTTCAGGAGAGCAGACCTGGGACTCCAGAGGTCTGCTCCGTAGAGTCCTATAGGATAAAACCCTGGAGGAAAGAGGAGCCCAGGGAAGCTGGTTGATATTCAAGGATCAGAAGTGATGCATCCCAATGAAGAGGAGGTCAGGCTTCACCAGGGAGCCTGGATGGATGAACAAGGAGCTCCTGGACAAACTCCCAACACAAAAAGGAAGGATGCAGAAGGTGGAAGCAAGGACAATTAGCCTGGGAGGAGTACAGAGAGATGGTCCAACCAGGCAGAAATAAGGTTAGGAAAGCTAAAACTCTGATGGGATTAAATCTTTGCAGAGACATCAAGGGCAGTAAGAAAAGCCTCTATAGGTACATAATGGATAAATGAAGATTAGGGAAAATGGTCCTCTCCAGAACAAAGCAGGAGGTGTGTTTTACTGGGACATGGAGAGGGCTGAGATATCCAAAGACTTTTGCTTTGGTCTTCACTGGCAAGTGCTTCAGCCACCCCTCCCGAGTCACAGCAGGCAGAGGCAGGGATGGGGAGAATGAGGAACCACTCCCTGCAGGAGAAGATCAAGACCATGTAAGGAACCTGAAGTTGCACAAGTCCACGAGACCTGATAAGGTGCATCTGCAGGTCCTGAAGGATCTGGCAGAGGAAGTGGCGAAGCACTGTCCTGTCTGTGTGTTTTTTTCCGATGGTCCACACAGCAAACATCCCAAGTGTCTCCACCAGACTTTATGTGAGCAACAAAAAGTAAGGTGGTGATTCATCACAAGCTGGAAAGTCTTCATTTCCTTCTGCCCCGGGCCCTCCCAGCTGTTTTGTCCCCAGGCCCTTGTGGGCTGCGAAGGGCCCTGGGCTGCAGGCGCTCCTGCCACCCCTCGCTGGTTCCACAAACACCAGGCAGAGCACAAACCGGGGAGCTGGCCATAGCAGGGGCAGCGTGACAGGTGTGGGTCGTTCCTTGGGAGGGGATGGGGCGTAGGGCAGAATTTGGGAGCAGAAAGAGGGAACGGGCAGGGAACCAGGTGCTGTTGGAGAGGGTGATGGCGGCGCTGGGCGGCCCAGGCCGCACCCTTGGGCCCGCCCGGGACAGCCCACCTGGGACAGCCCACCCTGTGGGCCCGCCCGGGACAGCCCTGCCCTTTTGCTGCGGAGGGCAGCGCTTTATCCACCCCCGAGGGCCGGTGCTGCAGGGCCCGCTCCCCGCGCTCCCCCCGGGCCCGGCACACACACAGTCTCACGGTTCCCGTGCATTTCAGCGCCGCAGCTCCTTCCCCAGCGGGGGATCGGGAACCTGCCCCGGCCCGCTGACACCGACCCACCGACCCCACGGGCGGTGTGCGGCCCGGGGCCCCTCCACATGCCGACAGCCCCTCCCCCTTTATTGCCCCCGTTCCCGTCTGCAGTTCCCGTTCCCGGTCAGACCCCGTTCCAGCCGGGGGGCCGATCCGGTGCCGCGGTTTCCTCTCCGCCCCCGCCGTGCACATGCGCGGCCCTCCCCGGCCCCGCCCCTCCGGCGCCGCAGCGCGGCGGCCATTTTGTGCGGCTGCGGGCGGTGCGCGGGGCTCGGCGCGCCGCGGGCCCGGGCGGGGCGGCTCCGTTCTGACCCTTTGGGCCCTGCAGATCCCTCGGTAAGAT
>JAWWEW010000051.1:6995-45981 GCA_035583185.1 Anabacerthia variegaticeps | reverse complement strand
GCCCGGCCCGGCCGGCGGGCGGGGAGGGGGGCAGAGTGACCTTGCGGCGGGGCCGGGGCCGGTATCGGTGTCGGTGCTGGGCCGGGCCGGGCCGGGGCGGGGCGCGGGGGGCGCAGCGGGGCCCACACTGCGCTCTGCGCGGCCAGGACGGTGCCCGGTGCCCGCGGCGCTGCCCTGTAAGCCCTGCGAAGTGGCCGTGCAGTAACGAAACGCTCTCCTCGGCCAGTGAGAATCAGCTGTGTGAAATAAAGCAAGAAACAGACAAGCAACAAGCAAGCAACCAACAACGACAGCAAAACCCAACCCCAAACAAAAAACAGCCTAAGCCCTCCTCTTCCAAAAGAAAAGCCCAAAGTAGGTGGGTCCCCGAAGTACACAGTGTGAGTTTTCTTTTGGAAAAGATCTCATGGCTCTGCTTTTACTCACTCTTATTACCCATTATTCTTAGTAGTTCGCTTCCCCACCTTGATCTGCTGAGGTTAGGCAGAAAACTCAGCCTGTTGTTTCCTTGGTGGAATCCTGTTCAGGTTGTTTCCCTCGGTGGTGCTGTGTGCGGTGGGTGCTGGTTTTCGCTCAGGTGCCAGGGCGTTGTGGAGCCCCGGGGGAGCTCCCCGAGGTGTGTCCCCGCCTGTGCTCTGGCCACGGCTTGCCATGCGGTTCGTGGAAAGGATGGTTTTACCTGCAGGAGCCATGGATGGTTTTCTTTGAAGTGGAGAGATTTGAGACTTGCAAAGAAAAGCAGATGGTGTTTGGTGGAAAGGTTCAACACATCAGAGTGGAGTTTTGCACCCTTTTGGAACGCTGCCCGGTTTTGTTCATGTTGCCTTAGTCCACTGCAAATCTTCAGCTTGTTTTCAGTGTTGTGAAGAGTAACGTATGCAACACAGTGGTTGCTATACTGGAAATACATCTAATGATTTGGGGTTTTCTTCCAAATGGAAAGTTCCTTGTGCATGAGAGATTTATCTGCTTCTTGAAGCAGGTGTGGTTTTGCATGAAACTTTTTCAGGTGATTACATTTCTCTCTTTGTAAACTGCTGCTTGACACTGCTATAGATGAAAGTATACAGTTGAATCTTTCTAATATAGGATTGCATGTTTCTCTTAAAGGTCTAATAAAAAAGAAGTCTTATTTTCCTAAATGCATTTGCCATTTTAATATAAGTCTGTAGAGTGTAGTTGTATCTTTCTCACTTCTAAGTCTGTTGTTGATGTCCTGGAAGATGTGCGGTATCTGTGTTTGTTTTAATTCCCTCTGTTAGGGAGTTCGTGGAGGGTTTGTTAGTACTTCTTGCTCCAAGTTTGCTTTGGTAATGTTGCTTAACAACTGAAACCAGCTTGTTTGGGCTGTGTGAGGAGGAGGCAGTTGTCTGTTCTTGGTGAGATTCATTCCTGGGTGGTTTTCCAGGGAATCACCATTTTAGTATGAGATGGTGTACCAAGTGATGAAATAGCAAAGGTTTTCCATCTCATCTTTAAATACAAAATACATGCGTTGCCACTTAAAATGTTGGGCTTTTTTGTTGGGTTGTAATCCTGAAAAGATAATTTTTATACAGAGGTGAAGAAAATGGGCATTTTATCAGGATTTGGAAAATGAAATGGCAGATGACAATTGAAAATATGGTGTCTTGTGGGAGTTCTTCCTGTGTGCTCTGTGGAGGTGACTGCCTAGAGGTGGCTGTGAAATGTCACTTAGATTCACCAACTTGTGTGACTTTTGAAGAATTCTTTACCTGCAGCTCCAGGGAGGTTTTCTGAGGTACAGCTTATGTTGCTTTGTTTGAGTAAGAAGATGCACAGTTGGAGGAAGAAGTGTCGTTATTGACGGAGAAGGGATTTGTTTACATTCAGGGTTTTCAAATATTAATTCTCATTCTTTGCCTTTGAAAGAGAGATTTGTTCGTTTGTTGGTCGTAGGAAAATTTGAAAGATTCTTTGAATGCTTTCTGGTTCCTTTTATATTCTTTGTGGAAGACGTACTCATGTCTTGAAACCATGCAAAAGCTCTGCAATGCAATTACCAACAAGTCACATAGGGAGAAGGTATAGCAAATGCACCCTCGTGGTTCTTGTATGTTGGAGTGCCTTGTGGTGGTCGCAGGTTTGAACTTTCTATATATACAGTTCTTTGTGGACTGTTACTGCTGTTGTGTTGCCTGCATTGATTTTTGCCTCCATTTATTCTTTATTGCAGTCTAAAAGTTGGTTTTAATTGGTTGCCCACAGGATTGGCTTGGCTTCTACTACTTGTTAAGAAAAAAACATCTGTCTTTGCAGGTAAGAGCCTTTGAATTGAAGACTTCTTTATATGCATATTGAGTATATCCTAAGAAATACCCGAAGCCTTTGGAATCTGAATTTGTAACAAAAGACTTGGGTCAAATAATCTGTAGCTTGTCTCTTTACTTTGACTTACTCTTTGATGGTGGTTTTGGCAATGTTTTTCTTGTAAACAGAATTTTCCGCCAAACTAATGTTTTGTTTCATCAGCATGTGGTAGTCTGGAACACTCTCTGTTATTTTGCACTGTTGGAAAATGCAGTTACTTTGCTGCAGGCCACAGGTCGGCCTGTTTGTAACTATTGGAGTGTAGAAGTGTACATCAATTGATTCTAATTAGGTTTTGCAGCATTTAAAGGGCTCGGATAGTTTTCAAAATTGGCTTAGAGATGACTGTATTAATCTAACAGGTTGATTTTGGCCTTAAAAAAGACAAAACCGTAGTCTGCAGTTTTAACTTTTGCTAGACAGTCTTCTACTTAAAATTCCTCCTCCAGTGCCAGTGTTACTGCAGTTCTTAGTCTTCATCCAAGAATTGCCAAATATGTTTGTGTGTGTGTGTGTACCATGTGGGTGTTGTACTTTAATAGTCCCTGAGGACTAGGTTGAATCTTCTAAACTTTTCCATTGAAAAATTCATGCATCTTAAAAGCCTAGTCTGGCATGCTTATGAATTTATGCATATGACCCATATTCTTGCTATTTTACTGACTAGCACATAGATGGAAGAAGTAGTATTGTCATAGTTTACACTTTTTCCCAGTGTAACATTTTAAAAATATTCAAGACATAAGCATGCTGTTAAGGCTCATCAGATGAGTTGAATCAGGCTGATTGTCAGCAGCCTGTTCTGTGTTTTTGATCTCATCTTGCTGATGGGAATGGAGTGTCCATAGTGTACCTCTAGGATTTTGTGCTTTCACAAATATACCAAACACACAAAATGCCAACAAAACCCACTTTTGCCTTAAAGTACCTTTTTGTACCAGGAGGAAAGCAGGCAGCCTGAGTAGACCTGGCAGTCCAACCAAAAGCGTTCAGTGCCCACTGGACGGGCGTGCGGCCCATGCTGTGTCTGAAGTTAATGTTACCTCTGCAGGTGGTCTTTACAAGTGAACAGGGAGTATTTGAACAGGCTTTGCATTTTCATTACTTGGAAAATTGGAGCGAGTGGGTTATTGTCTTCTAAGTGCATTTTGGGAAAAATTTGTTTGTGAGTGTTTAGAAATGTAAAACTTGGCCCTTCTCATCCTTGAGGTTTTTCTTTAAGTCACAGAAGTGACACTACTACTCTGTTCAAGAACTCAAATCCTGAAAAAGTTGAAGCAGTTACGTGTTGACAAAATATTCCTTTGACAAACGTATTTGATGAGTCAAGTCCTTAAAATTCCTCTTACTCAGACCATGCAACTGTCAGCTCATGCTTAATAGCAAGCATTTGCTTAATATTCTGTATTGAAATTAACTACACTGAAGTCATTGCAGCTAGTTTTTCTAGTGACTCTAAGCAGCTCTTTGACTTTTTTTTTTTGGTCAATAGTGATTTAGTGGACCTGAACAGAGTACCTACTAGCACAACTTCAAGGACTCTCTTAGCATTTATTGTGAAGTTTTTAATTTAGTGCAAAACCAAAGCACTTTCATTGTCCCAGAAGTTATGTAAATATTTGATTCCTTGAACTCTTTCATGACTTTATCTGTTAATGTGTCTTCTGGACTGGATTCATGAAATCATTTGTAAATGCAGTTGTCTAGCAGGTGTCAGTTCTGGTATAGAATATAAGGTGTTCTAAACCAGAAGACCTGAGTAAACACACCTTCCCAAGTTGCCTTTGTTCAACCAATGGCCGTACCAGGTTGTCATCCCCTTAGCATTAATAAGGAAATAACGAAAAGTAGTCTATTTAATACGAGAAGCTTCAAGTGTCTTAACTCTGGCTACATAAAAATGCCTGAAACTAATTTCTGTATGTAATAGATAATTGAAAAAAAAGTAAGATCCTAGCAAGATTTGCTCTTGATAGTATTTTAGTTCCAAAAGTGTAGGTGCAAAGCCAGGGATGCTTTTATACTGCTTGCTTGCCTCAGGATCATCTAACTCAGAAGCAATCCTGTAGCACAGCATAGTAAAGCTTGGGTTTACAATGCCGTTTAGTATGGCTTTTCTAAAGGAAGCAGAATTTTCAATTTAACTTTAGTTTCAGAAATTGCCATCAGTGTTAGGCAAATTTAAAATAAAGCTACAGAATTGTAAAATGCTGCTTTTTAACAGTGCAAAAAGTCTTAGATGCTTTCTTAGATGTTTGCGTAGCATAAATAGCCCTTATTTTGACCTCTTGTGGGTTTTTTCACATGGCCAGTTATTTTGTTGTTGGAAAATGATTTGGCAATGAATTTTATTTTCAAGTTAAACGTAACTGCCACTATAAGTGGTAAAGGCAAGGATGTTGTTTCTGTTACCTGACTATGGAGATGGGAAAGTTGCTTTCAAAACATTAGTCCTGAGACTTAGTGGATATTCCCCTTTCTGTTGCTGTCTTCCCTTGAGGGAATAGAGGTTTTCTTAGCAGTGGGGTTTTTTTTGTTTCTTTACATTTTCTTACGTTTGTGTTGTGAGTTCCAGTTTCTCTCTCTCTCTCAAGATGGTGTAGTAGGGAATTGGATATTCGTGCACAGTGGCCATAGCAGCAGAACTGACTTGGTGTGAATGGGCTTGTGTTCTGTTTCCTTGAGAGAGAAAGGTCCTCCACGCTTTTTTCTGGTGTCAGCTCTTTGTGGGGCAGTGCCCTGTAATACCCCAGGATGCTGCTTGAGTTCGTTAGTGTGTTGAAGGGGTTAACTCTGCTTTATTGGTCAACAAAATAAAATACCTAAGGACCCATTTTAGTAGTGGAAGTTCCATCATGCAAACAAAAGAACTGCTTCTTCACCCTGCAGAAGAGTTGTTACTCTTGTTTTCATTAAGTGCTGTGAATTCAGCCGTACGTGCTTAAACTGTGACTTTACTTAGCCGTTCGAGACGTGTACTCTGAAGCAATTGAAAGACCTGGGCAGGCAGATGGAGCTGACTTACAGACTGGACTGTGTGCTGGGATATGATGCTTAGCTGAATTTGAGTTGCTGGGAGATAGTTACTGACTGTAGTTGATCAGAGCTTTGGTAATGGCCAGGAGTCTTTGGTGAATGGCCTCGTGGTGGGTGCATTGGGACATCTGATTGGACTTGATCTTTAAGGTCTTTTCCAGCCTAAACAGTTCTGTGATTCTATGATCTGGTTCATCCTTGAATTCAAATGCTTAGTTAACACCGTTTGTATGTGACTAATGGGAGCCTTGGAGATCTTCCATACAGATACTGAACCGGCTTGTACTTAGGAAGTCAAGAAGTCTCAGAAATGAAGTGGCTCAGGTGAAAAAAGGTGCTACTCCCGATGGTTTAGGCTGAGAGACTGGCTTCTGAACTGGTGAACTGTGCTAATATGATGCTTTCAGCCTGTACTGAAGGTTTGTCTAGAATAAATGACAATTATCTATTTTCCTGTTTATCTCCAACTTCTGATACGACCTCAGACTTCTGTAGAATTTGCACAAGGTAACTGTCCAGATCTAGCTGTTCAGAGTTGATCTTAAGCTTCGAGTAATGTCAACTGCAGAGGTAAAAGTCATTTACTTGTGCCTGAGATGAGGCTGTCACGCTAGACAGAATATCTGCAACTACTAAAAAAATTGTACCCTGTTTTTGAAAGTTGTAAAGGCCAAATATGTATCTAGGATATGCATGGATGTTAATCTAATTCAGGTGAGGTGTGTATAGTCACAAAATGTCTGGGGCTAGTTTATAACAGTTAGCAAGCTCCAGGTCTCCTGGACCCCTTGCCTTTGCTAAGAGACAAACATCAGGTCAGTATGATACAGACAGTCCCTGTCAGGATGTCTTGTGAGTCTCACTGTTGCTAGTTGTCCATATTGGGTTTTTGTTCATAACCAACCTGCTCTTATGTTTCTAGTTGTCTTCACTTGGCAGGAGATAAAATCCCTCCCCACATGAAAGGGAACTGATTCTTTCCCATAGCTGTGCAGAATTTTTCAGTCACTTTGTCAGGTACAGTGGATACCGTATCAGTGTATAGCAATTTGTTGGCTTGGCTAAAATGCTCATTTTGCTTACGTTCTGTTAAATATTGATCTACTGCTATAATAGTTCTGATTTTTGATGTTCCTTAGTTAGTTTTTGTTGTTTTTTTTTTTCTTTTTCTAACTGACACTTGTGGATCTTAGTATAACAACTATTTTGGAATTTCTAGTGCAAAATGTATACTGATTATGTTGGTAAATGTTTAATACTTCAGTCTGTATGAAGCAAACAAACATGAATAAGAAACTTGGAATATAAACATGCTTAATCTTTGCAAGATGTTCTTAGGTGTGTATAAACAAATGTAGTAGATGGTGTGTGTAGGTGCTTGCATGGTGTCACGAACAGTAGTCTGACATGGCCGTTGCCTTTTCTCATCTGCAGGTGTGTGTGGTTTCAGCGCAGCATGGCTGTGGTCATCCGCTTGCAAGGTCTCCCGATTGTGGCGGGGACCATGGACATTCGCCACTTCTTCTCTGGATTGACCATTCCCGATGGGGGCGTGCATATTGTAGGGGGTGAACTGGGTGAGGCTTTCATCGTTTTTGCCACTGATGAAGATGCAAGGCTTGGTATGATGCGCACAGGTGGTACAATTAAAGGGTCAAAAGTAACGCTGTTGCTGAGCAGTAAAACTGAAATGCAGAACATGATAGAACTCAGTCGTAGGCGTTTCGAAACTGCCAATCTAGATATGCCACCAGCAAATGCTAGCAGGTCGGGACCACCACCTAGTTCTGGAATGAGTGGAAGGGTTAACTTACCTACTACTGTACCTAACTTTAATAATCCTTCTCCTAGTGTAGTCACTGCTTCTACTACAGTGCACGAAAGCAATAAAAACATATCCACATTTTCTACTGCCGGTATGGGGACTGCACCTCCAAATCTTGGGAGTACTTTTGGTAGTCCAACATTTAGCTCAACTATACCTAGCACAGCATCCCCAATGAACACAGTACCTCCTCCACCAATCCCTCCTATCCCAGCTATGCCATCTTTACCACCAATGCCTTCTATTCCCCCGATACCTGTTCCACCTCCAGTACCCACGCTGCCTCCTGTTCCTCCAGTACCTCCAATACCCCCTGTGCCCCCTGTACCTCCAATGACACCTCTGCCTCCCATATCAGGAATGCCTCCTATGAATCCTCCACCTGTAGCACCCTTGCCCACTGGAATGAATGGGTCTGGAGCAGCAGTGAATATGAACAGCGGCTTGAATCCATTGTTTATTGGTCCCATGAATCCTGTAAATCCTATCCAGATGAATTCTCAAGGTAGTGTCAAGCCGATTCCAATCAATCCAGATGATTTGTATGTCAGCGTTCATGGAATGCCCTTTTCTGCAACAGAATCTGATGTGAAAGACTTTTTCCTTGGGCTCCGTGTGGATGCAATCCATATGCTGAAAGATCATGTAGGTCGAAATAATGGAAATGGACTAGTTAAGTTTTTTTCTCCTCAAGATACATTTGAAGCACTGAAGCGAAACAGAATGCTGATGATTCAGCGCTATGTTGAAGTTAGTCCTGCAACAGAGAGACAGTGGGTGGCTGCTGGAGGCCACATAACTTTCAAGCAAACCATGGGTCCCTCTGGGCAGGCACATCCTCCTCCCCAGGCTCATCCTAGGTCCAAATCTCCCAGTGGACAGAAAAGGTCACGGTCTAGATCTCCCCATGAGCACGGTTTCTGTGTTTATTTGAAAGGTCTTCCCTTTGAATCGGAGAACAAACACGTGATAGATTTTTTTAAAAAGCTGGATATAGTTGAAGACAGCATTTATATAGCTTATGGACCTAATGGGAAGGCAATCGGGGAGGGGTTTGTTGAGTTCAGGAATGAAGCTGATTATAAAGCAGCTTTGTGTCATCATAAACAGTACATAGGGAATCGCTTTATTCAGGTTCATCCAATCACTAAAAAGGCAATGTTAGAAAAGATAGACATGATTCGTAAAAGATTGCAGAACTTCAGCTATGACCAGAGAGAGATCCTGATGAATGCTGAGGGAGAACCAGGCTTGCCAAAATTGTGTGCACATATATCTAATATTCCATACAATATAACAAAAATGGAGATCCTTCAGTTTCTAGAGGGACTGGCAGTAGAAGAAAACTCTGTGCAAATTCTTGTTGATAATAATGGGCAAGGTTTAGGGCAAGCACTGGTTCAGTTTAAAGCTGAAGACGATGCTCGTAAGGCAGAGCGTTTGCACCGTAAAAAACTGAATGGAAGAGATGTTAATTTGCGTTTGATAACTGTAGAAGAAATGAGAGATATTGAGAGAAACCCACCATCTCAAGGGAAAAAGATCCTGAAAATACCGATCCAAGGGAATGCGGCCGTGCCAGGAGCGCCGGGCCCTGGTGGGGATGAGCATGCCTTCTTGGGGGGAAATGCTAAAGAAGCAAACAATGGTCCTCCCTTCAATTTCCCTGGTAACTTCAGCGGGTCTGGTGCATTTGGTCCCCCTCTACCACCACCTGGAATAGGTGGCTTTCCTGATTCTAGACCAGGAATACCTACAGTTGCAACTAGTAGTCTGCCTGGTGCAAGTATTGAGGTGCCAGGTTTTGCAGGTGGTCCTGCTAATTTGAGTGGGCCAGCAGGTTTTGCAGGGGGTCCTCAGACATTTGGTAATGGTCCTGGCAATTTGAGTGGGCCCCCTGCCTTTGGTGCTGGTCCTCCAGGAATTGCTGGTGGTCTTGGACATTTAAGTGGACCTCCGGGGTTTGGACCCGGACCAGGAAACATACATATTAGTGGACCCCCAGGTTTTGGAACAGGGTCTGGGAAGCCAGGGCCAACTGTCATCAAAGTGCAAAATATGCCCTTTACTGTTTCGGTTGATGAAATTTTGGATTTCTTTTATGGTTACCAAGTGATCCCTGGTTCAGTGTGCTTAAAATACAATGAAAAGGGCATGCCCACTGGAGAAGCAATGGTTGCATTCGAGTCTCGTGATGAAGCAATGGCAGCTGTTGTTGATTTAAATGACAGACCTATAGGCTCTAGAAAAGTAAAACTTGTTTTAGGGTAGCTGTTCATCTGAAGTAGTTGTAGAATAGATATTCATAGTGCTGTGATAAATGCATCTGGATTGGTTTTTATAGTATTTCCAGGATAGAACCTGTGGATTGTTTAAATTGTAAAACAGATTGGTTTTGCTAAGACAGAGCACTGGGTTAGCCATTACATGAGAAACACTGCTTGGAGAGATGTGCAGTGGATGTTCCCCGTGCAAATATGTGGAGAAGCTGGACAGATTCTTTTTCATCATAGAAGTTTGGTAAACTCTCCTGGACACGGTGCTTATGGAGAAACCGAGATTGATTTGACATAGTTTTGGATAAGGGAATTAGGTGAAGTCAGTGAAGCTCTTCAGTGAGTGCTCTTGTAAGCCATTGTAAAATAGATAGCTATTTCTAGATTTGGTTAAAAGCTGGCTGAATTTGCTTTGTTTACAGGTCAAAGCTTTGTTTAAAGTCCTGATTTTATTCTGCAACTGAATGAATTCTCAGTGTACACAGATTAATTGTTTTGTGTATGTATCTTTATTTTTTCCAAGATTCTCACTGTATGAACAGTTGAATTATGCCCTTTGCTGATGTGTCTACCAAACTAATTCCTATGAGTATGAGCAGAATCGTTCTGTAAAATTCAAGCTGTTCTTTGTGGTATAACCTTTAGTTATTTATATATTGCAATTATAACTGTGCAGAATAAGACTTTTGCCACAAGTATAGCTAACCTCAAACATAAATCATACGAATTTTATAGTACACTTAAAATATTTCCAGTTGAAAATAATCATTATTGTTTAAGTAGCTTGATTTGTTAGGATTACATGAATCAGTTGGAAAAAGGTCTTTGACATTAGTTGGATACTGATGTTGTATTTCTCATGTCTTGAACTCCTTACATAGTCTCTGTTAAGAGAACCAAAGTGGTGATTATTAGTTGAAGATTGGCGTCCAGATAAAGTTTTAAATTAGGTTATAATGAAAGAAACTTGTATCTTCAGCAACTCTGTTGTGAATTACTGCTATGGGTGAATTCAGAGATAAAATTTATTTTTCTCCAAAACTTGAAAATACTGAGTTTACTATATATTTTTGCAATAAAGTTGTGCTGTTGTATTCAAAGTCTGCAAAGAGTTGCCATTTTCTTTGTTGTGCAGTGAAGCCTTCCATGGAAAAATGAGAATGAGAAATGAATTTCAGAGAAATGAAAAGGGAGTAATTACTCAAGTAAAAAGTAGAATTTTTTTGGTTCATCCTTGCTTGGCTTAAAATTTTAAGACTTGGGCATTGCCTGGAAAAAATCCTGCTATTCCCTGCAAATCATTGTACTTAAACATAGTAAACTTTAAACTGTTTTGGTTTTGGTGTTTTTTTTTTTTTTTTTTTTTTTTTTCTTCTTTCTTGTTTTTTTTTTTTTTGTTTTGTTTTGGTTTGGTTTTTTTTTTAACAAAGAAAAACAGTGCCTTTTGGTGTTGCATATCATGGAACACTGAAGTGTATGGGCAGGCAAAATTGAGAGGTGTAAGTGGCAACAGTTTTATTCATGTGGTGTGTAGGAGAGACTTGCAAACCTGTGCAGCGCTGCATCCTGAGAGGATTTCCCAGTACAGGAATCCGTGGAAGGATTGTATAAAGGTGTACTTCAATAAAGAGGCGGTTGCATTACACAGATGCTTCTGTAATTCATTAGCATAATTTTGTTTTGACAGATTACTAGGTGATCCCAACTTTGGAAAAGTCATGTGATTTGTATATACTGTTTAAAATTAAGCCTCCTGTTAATAAAACTGTCTGTCTCTGAAGCTCCATGTTACGCGTTTCAACAGTCTTTGGGAGTAACGTTTCAACAGCAGATCTTTGTTTCTTTCTTTTTTTTCCCGACAGTCTGAAAGTGCTCTTCCTGATGTCAGAAAGATGTGTGATTAGGAGTCAAGTCTTTCGGTTTATTTTTAAAATTTTGCTCTTTGTTTTTTAAGCAACTTTTATTAAAGTTTCATACTATATTGGAGTTACTTGGGTGCTTGTTTTTTCATGTTTCACATTAGAATAAAATTACTGAAAAGGAAAACTTGGCTTCATTGTTCACAGAATTAAGGTACTAGTGTGTGTTGATCTGCCAAAACTGGTGGTCACTGTTTTTTCAAGTTCAAATGAATCACAACAATGCTTGCCTTGTTGTGAAATGTAATTAAACCACAAGTGTCGGAATTAGAGACACAGTTCTGTGTTACTGTCTTTGATTTCACATCGTGATCCTCCTAGTCATGGATCCAGGGTTTTTAGTGCTTGGGTTAGACACAGCATATGCTGTGAAACATATTTGTGTGCCTGTTCCTTTGGACTTGCTAAAAGTGCAGGTTTGGTTTGGAAAGTTTTTCTTTTCTAATTCTTCATTTTTCTCTATGGTCTAAAGATGTTTAAATGCTTATCCAAAAAAGAAGTGCAAATCTATACAAACAGCCATTGCTGTTGGGAACGTTGACTTGGTTGGAATGATTAAATGGAGGATTTGGGGTGGGGAAGGGGTTCTTCATCTTACCAAGCAGTTGATGCTCCTTCTAGCGTAAATTAGCTAGTAGATATCCCCTCTTCCTTAAGAGAGGGTCTTGGAAAAAACATAGGAAGTCATAGCATATTTAGAATTTTTGTATATATGAGAAACAGTATTATTGACTGACATAGTTACGGTTGATCCTTTAAAGCCTATGGAGAAAAGTCCATTATCAAGTGTTGATGCAAATATAAGCAGCTTTGTGTAACAACTTGCTTTCGTGTGAGAAGCAGCCTTAAAACTGCAGGTTATGCTAAATTATGAGAGATGCCCTTTTAGTAATGGATTGCACTTCTAGAGCTGATGAAATTGCTTACTGTGCACATGTCTATATTTGTGAGCGGCCTTAAGGAGCAGGACTTCTGAGGTCCCAGCTCCAGTGTGGAAGGTACACAGCTGCCCTTGGATATACACCTTGAGCTGGTTGGTAGCAGGAGGTAGCACCAGACAGGATCAGCTGATGGATGCTGCTCAAATTCACACTTGTTTTGACCTCGATGCTCTCTTGAGTGTCAGGAGTGACATCCTGCTTTAGCCTCCTTGGAACAATACAGTCGGTGACACTGATGTCCCTATCGCTTCAAGTGACGGAAAGAAGGTACTTGTGCTTATATAAATGGCTAAGTTGGTGCTTTTAGCAGTTCCTTAAGTGTTAGAGTCTAGGTACTAGTGCTGAAAAACCCTAAGTGGTAAAGTGTTACATTCACAATGGGATTTCTGTTAAACGTGTACTTTTTTGTCCCATTCTAAATAGAATGTGATTAGTCAATGAGAAACTTGTGACTTAGATGAAAGAACTTCAGTAGTTAGATGAAAGTGTGACTTAGAATTGTGAAGTTTCAAGCAGTTACACATAAATGTCACAGTCAGATTTTGTTGTTAGCAAGTTAATTCTATAATATCACAAACAGCATTTAAGCCAGTTCTTTATTGATGAATTGTTGCTATGTTCTAAGTGTAGATTTATGAGAGTTTTGAGGCTCTGTAGGTTTAAAGATTCCTCAAGGATGCTTTTTTTTTAAAGTAGCATTTCTTTCATAGCATGTATTGTTTTCCCTGAATGTCTGTGCTCTGAATTTGTGGAGAGGAAGATCAATGCAAAATTGAGGACTACAGTTGTTCACCAGGTGACATTGAAGGTCTGAAAACATACACGCTGGTCAGTTCTGTGTTGCTCTGGCTGCCCTTAAAGTTGTTGCCTGTACTGTGTGAAATTAGCAGCTTGTTTTGCCAAGGGTATTTTGGATCACTAAAGACTGTAGACTACAAAAGAGTATGTTTCCAGTTCCCAGGCACATCAGTGGTGCATTAACTGTAAATAATGGTTGCAGTTTATGTATCTTGTTCCTCCCCAGTCTTCTACTGTGGTGGTTTCCAAAGTTGCTGCTTGCTGCAGTAGTGCTGTTGGCCCTCCATGGGTTGTTCCACAGCAAGCACCTCTGAGCAGGGATGGCCTTCTGATGTAACAGCCTGAAACTGCTGGGTGTTAGGGACCATCTAAAGCCTCCACTCAGCCAGCGGACCACTCGTTGAGAGCAGTTGGTTTAGGTTGATTATTCAGGTACGTGGATTAGATCCTGAACCAAAGGACTGCAATTCCTGTTTAATACGGGCTCTAGTGCAAGACTAGTTTCTATATTCATAGTTGATTGGAAAGAAGCAGTTTTGAAACTGGACTGATACATTACAAAACATTTAATTTTGAATCTGGGTAGAGACATACAGAAATTAGTTCTTTGTCAGTTTGCTTCTTTAAATGCTTGTGCAGGTGTCTCAAAAGAAAATGAGATGCTAAATTCTGTTGTAAGGTTTTTCAGAAGCTGCTTTGGCCTGGAGGCAGAGTTGCCAGATGCATTTGCTCGCCTGTGTTCCTTTGTAGGTTTGCCGATGCTCTCCTGTTCTGTGGCTGTATTTGCTTTCATGGCTTTGGGAAAACTGAGCTAGAGTTTGTGTATAGAGCAAATGCCTCTTCCTGCTGACGGAAGAGGAAGGGAAGATGTCTGTTAAATGCTCCTGCAGGAAGAGTAACCTCAGGGTGGTCTCTATGTGTTTTTGGCAGTGAGAATGTGATTTAGTCCAAAGACTTGCCTTTTCCATGGAAAACCTGTTGGTTGGTAGTAGGCATGTTGATTTGTGGCTGTACATAGAAGTCCACTGCTATTTCCCTATCTTGTGATCAGGTAGGTATCACTGGAGCTTGTTTGCTGTACAGATGAGTTTGTTGGTGATTTTCTTGGAGCTTTGTTACTCCATGGAATGTTTGGGTGTTGTTACTGCTCCCCACCTCCCTGCCCTAGGTGCTTTTCACTCCTGGGTATAAATAAATACCCATGGAAGAAAAGCAGCCCTGGAAGTTCTCCTTTTCTGTAGCTCCAGACCGAACACGGCTGTGTCGGATGGATTGACTGTGACTCTCTTCACTTGCTGGCGCTCAATTCTGTGCAGCTTCCTTTGTTATCCTTCTCCTGGGTTTGTGTGTGTGTTCACAGCATGGCAGCTCTGGGGAGAAGCAGCCAGATGAATTCTGACCTGAGTTCCTTTGCTGCTTCTGCAGAGGCAAAGCTTGCTCCTTTATGGCAATCCCTATTGTGTGTTCTCGTGTCTACACCCTCAAGTTCAAGTGGTCTTACTAGTTGCTTCCCAAATACATTAAAGTAAGTTTTTAGAAACAGGGAATGTGTTTTCTTTTGACATGAATCCAATTTCCACAAAATCAATTTTGTATCTCCGTATTTGCTATTCTTACAGTAGCCTCACTGTTTTTCCTCACCTTTTGAGAGTTCTCTTGCTATGAATCACCAGTGCATTAGACCTGGCTGATCATAGATCACAGCCAAATATAACTTCAGGGGCTCGAGTAGGAATTGCAGTGGGAGTGCAGTTTCCCTGTAAAGTTTAAAACTGAGAAATAAGGATTTGTAAGGCTTGCACAGGGGAAATAAGAATTCATTCTACCCAAAACTCTCAGCTGGCATAGCCTGGCTTTTTGGACTGGTCACTGCTTCTGGAAGACTGGCAACTCCTGGAACTCTTCATGTTGTAGTTACAGTATTGTTAACCAAGGAGTGGGTTGGGTGGTGCTGCTCTGATTTCTGACCATCTGAAGGCAGGTGGAGCTTCCAGCTAGCAGGTTCAGAGTTTGGAACAAATAGTTTCATGTTGACTGTTTTCCATCAGCTGTGACTATATGGATGTAGCATTGCTCTGGGTGGCAGTAGAAAGGTTAGAAATGCTTTCTTGACAGATTTACGGGAGGAGAATGGCAATGGAGTCAGAACCTAACTACTTCAAGAATTCCTTTTAGGTAGTTTTGATTGAGTGCCTTTTATGATGAAATTCGTAGGACCTCTGTCAGCAAAATTTGAAGCCTCTGTGTAGCACCTCTATTTATTGACCTTTCTGTGGTGGCATTTGCCAGAATGTTCTTCATAATGTGACCTTTTTATCAAACTTGATGAAAATGAAATCGTCATGGTTTTTAGCAGTACAGCCAAAGCATTGCTGCTTGTTTTGATGGGAGGATGGGCGTGGAATGTTGAAAGTCCTTGCTTGTTTGAATAGGAAGGTCATCTTTAAAGTCAAAATGATGGTTGCTGATACTGTCTCTTTATTAGGCAGGTGTTTACAAGGGCAGAATTTACAGATCACGTGTGCTGGAGCAACACTAGAGCAACAGCTACTAAATCAAAGAGGCTAATTACAGTAAAATTTAGGCACAGGCAGTTCATTGACTGAATGTATGGGAAATCCCTTCCTTAAGGAGGGGAGGCAGAGTTGTTAATATCACTAATACAGGTGCCTGTGATTCCCCTGCTGCATTCCAGCATTGCTGCAGAGCCCACCTTCTGTGCTGCAGGTCCAGTCCCAGGAATAAATGTAGTGTTTTTCATGGCACTTAGAGCTCTCTTCATATATAGATGTGAGTGCTTTTAGGAGGTAAGTGTGGTGGTATTGGAGCTAACTTGTCTCCCAATAAGCAGTCTGCCAGGGGCAGAACGTTCTCCTGGCTTTAAGGGCACATCAACATTAACATCAGGGAAAGGAGACTAATGGTGAAGTTGAAAGACTGAGGCCAAACTTTCATGCATTAGGTATTAAGAAAACAACCAAGTGCTGCCCTAATCTAGTGAAGAATGTGGTTCAGAAACTTCAGCATTGAGCTTGTGTGAAAAAGAGCACCATAAACCAGTGACTAAGTAGTTAAACTGATTTGAAATGTAAATTCAGTTGTTCGTGATAGAACGTATGAGACAGGTAGTTGATCTAAATGAGCGAAACAGTTAAACTTGAGCCTTGCACAGTCTTGTGTTTTCTTAGGTTGTAAATCAGAGTAGTTTTTGATGGTGTTTTTTAAAGTTTTTAAAGACAACTGTAGTTGTCACTTAAGTCAGTGTGTGCATAAAAGCATTTAAAATGGGTGCATCTCTTAAAGAAAAAAGCCTTTCAAGTATATCTGGAAAATTGCATACACAGCATCATGACCTGCTGCACAAATGTCCTGAATTTTTGAAGGCCTTTTTTGTCACCTGGACACTTTTCCTTCCCTTTGGATAACTGACACTATTTTTTGTTAAGACAATAATCCAGTGGCATTTCTTCCGTGCAGCACAAGCACTATGTCATGCTATTGCTTTGAATGAATAGTTAATATTTGGCTACTTTAATGTCTCCAGGAGCAGAAGACTGCAAACAGTCTTTTCCTTCTGCTGGATGGCTTGTACAACTTCTATTAAATTTTGTCCTTAGTTGGGCCTGTAAAAAATAGCTTCAAGCAGAAACAGTAAAAAGTTTCCTGAATCCTGAAGTGCTTTGTTTTAAAATAACAAGTGAACGTACTCTGACTCCTAATGAGTCTGCAGATAACATTACGTATCTATGAAATATCAGCTGTTTTAGTGCAGTGACTTGAGTGAGTACAACCATAGGATCATTTAATTGTTACTGTGAAAGGTGAGAGCAATCCCTGTGACTGAGTTCTGCACTGGCCATGATGGGTGGCATAGTGTATAACCTTCCTTTCTGTCTTGTGTAGGCTTGAAAAGGTAGGAAGAACCTGGGTTTTTGAGTGGTTTTGGGCAGCTCACAGTTTCAGTCTTTTGTGCTCTTCAAACCCCTCTCTGCTGCTGCAGTAAGTCCACGTAAAAGCCGCGTTGAAGAATCTGCGATGAACAAATGCTGGCGGCGCCGAGTTGGTGATGTTTGTCCTGGCTGCTTCCAGCTGCAGGCAGGGGATGCCCTGCAGTGTGTGACACAAGTGACCAGGTTCCTCCTAATGGTGATAACTCCAAGTCTCTCTGCTTAGAGTGAATGTAATCTAACTCATGCTTTCACAGCTGTTAAACTTACTCCAGGTTTTTCAGCAGAGAGGTTTTTGCGTGGAGAATTCTGTCTGCCACAGCTCGGTCATATTTATTAAAAATGTGTTGGAACTATTCGTTTCACTTTGAGAAAGGGAAGATGCTCACTGGTGGGAGTTGTAGGGGTTTCCAGGATCTTGGCTGGCAGAGGCATATTTCCCAAAGGATGTGGAACACCTTAGTAGCAAATTCAAGCCTAATGACAACAGGGTATAGTTTAGAAAGCATTACAGTGCATAGACTGTGGATAGCAGGCATGGAAATGGCTGTCTGCATTTGTGGAATCTCCCTTAATACAAGGAGGTTGTGTGGTCATTTTGGCCCACTTGTCTCTGAGATGAATGGCTTGAATCCATTGTAATGGGTTTGTGCTTTTGGGAAGGCGCACTGGTAGGCGAAGTTGGATCTGGAACAGAACAGAAAGGGAACGTGAGGTCAGTTTGGTGTTTGTGGCCTTTAAATTGTTCTATTGTTAGTCTGAACGGGGGAGAGAAAAACAACTTTTAAAATCCCTTGCCATAGCCTTTTCTTTATTCATCTATTCTGATGTCAGGTTTTGTGGTTGTGGATTTTTTTAGGTTTTTCTTTTCAATCATCGTTATTCCACAGCACATTAGGATGGAGAAGTTGGGATGCTCATACTACGGATGGTAGGAGTGGCAGAAAAGTAGTATGGGGGTGTGAATTTGGAAAAAAGCATATACTCCAAAGGAGAAAGAACAACTGAAAGACAGTGTTGGCATTAGAAAGGCTGACCTTGTAATGAATAAATCAATGAAATCAATTTCTTAGGAGTACTGCAGAAGCAGTAGTAAGGGTTTTTTCCCAGATTATATTTCATGAGCTAGATTCAAGATTGAAGTCCACAAAGAAGAGAGCCTGAATTATATTCTGTGGTTCTGTGAAGTGTGAGAAGTTGAAAGATTAGTTCTGCTTTATGTTCTTACTAATGTTTAAGGCAGGAGTTGTCACTGTGCAGTAATAACTGCAGGGCAACTGAGAGTAGTCTAAAGAATTCCTCAGGAGTATCTCAGCCTTTTTGAGTGATCATTCAGCAAGTGGAATAAAACCAAGAAGATATGGCAAGCTTTTCATTGTCTAAGTGGCTGTTGGCACTCTGTGGCCATCAAAATTCTTCACGTGAATTCAATAAAGCAGCAAAGGTCAGTAAACTGTATTGCTGGCATGTTTATTTTTGAAGTGTCATTTTGAACTCATGCTGTTGGCACAATATGTACAAGTCTAGACAGATGGACTTGATGAGCTTCTGCCTTGAAGCCACTGTAATAGCATGGCTAGGTTGGGGGAACTGGGTAAAACCGTGTGGCTGTAGCGTAAGTACAAGATGGTTCAGATTTCCAGCCTTTGGGAAGGCTGGGGGTTGTGACAGGGACTGGCAGAATGAGTGCCAAGAGGTCTCCTCAAAACCTGTGGGTGCCTGTGAGTGAAGGGTGTGTGGAAATACTCGCAGGTGAAGCTGCGGTGGAGCTGAAGAACGAAAGAAGAGGAATATGGTGTAGTCTTCGATCTCAGCTTGAGTTTGGACTAAAAAATGGAAGATTTAGTCCTAGCCAGCTAGATTTATCTGGGCCATGGGACAGAGTCTTCAGCTGTTTGTGCCTGAGGTGGAAAGAACAAGAGCTTACTCCAGAAAGGCAAAGATGATTTGCAATGTAAAATACATGTTTGGGGTTGTTACAAAGGGAAGTGGTGTTGAGCTTTTAAAGCTATTTTTCAGTTAAGTTGTTCTTTACTTTTCAGTAATAAATACGTGAGAATCAGGTGAGGGGAAAGAAAAAGTGGATGAATAAATATGAAAGGAATGGGGAAAAAAATCTTACTTGGGAGGAGTCAGCACTATTAGGATCCCAGCTTAAATCCAGTGATTGACTTCAAAGCCCCAATCTGCTTTAAGTTTTTTTTTAAAGGAAATAGGTATTGATATTCTGCTACTAAATCCTGTGAACTTTGAAACATGTTTTCTTTGCATGAAGAGGGTGGAAAAGTAACAGGGTTTGCTGAAGTTCAGATATTAATTTGAACCTCTTTGTAATCTAGTATGTTCCAAACTAATATTTGAAATAGTTTCAATTCTGACCTATCAATTTCGTATTTCTCAGAAAAGGGGAGAATATATACCTATAGTAAAGGCATGCATGGACATTTCTTCGAGCTTGTTGGTTATGATTCAGGGGGATATTGCTGGTGTATAAGTTAGCAGTGAACACTGAAGAGTGTAAAGGTGAATTTGTAGAAGAAGGTGCTGTTTTCCTGGAGTTGGGACTTGGCTTTTGTTCCTTGGAGGGAGAAAACTGCAGTAAAGAAGATGAATTGACTGACGTTCTTGTTTGCATTTTTTGTTGGAAGTTACAATCCCATTTGTGAGTGTTTTGCTTTATTCCAGCTTTTTTTTAAAAAAAAAAATTAACTGTTCTAAGCTTGTTATTTTTATTATTATAAATGGGAGCTTTGCCTCCTCAGGCAGTCTGCAGCAGACAACTCAGTGAGTAGAGCCAGGTTGTAACTTCTGTGAATTCTGCTGGCCCTGAGGTGTGTTGCAGTCAAAGAACTGTTTGCACAAGGCCTGCAGTCCAGTCCAGAGCTCAGGGGCTGGTCTGTCCTGCTGCTTCCCTCTGCTCGTGGCTCAGGGTTTCAGCAGCACCCTGTAGGAAACACGTGCCTGCTCTCATCCCTGGAATAAAGGCTCTCTGGTGAACCATGGGCATTCCACAGCAGGACTGAATCCAGCTGCCAGAGCAGTTTCTTTGGAAAAGTGTTCCTAATAATATTCACTATTCTCTTATAACAATTAGGAGATGGCTTTTGTTTCAGGTTATGTGTCAAATTTGTAGTAAGTTAATTAACCACCTTGTATGTATGGGCACAGATAGCTTGGTACCCAGTATGGAGATTAGTGATTTAGTTCCCACCTCTTGTAATGCTGATCTTAACCATCCCCACTGCAAACCACCAGGAATAATGAAATGATAGAAAAAATTGTAGCCATTTATATTTTCTGCAGAGCTTCTGGGGCTGTGGGATGAAGTTCTGTGGCCCCTGGAAGAGGTGGTGTGCTAGAAAAAGCCTTTATTGACTAATAATTTGTGGACTGTGGTCTTTCCCATTAGACTCTCTTAATCTCAGCTTAAAATAAATACGTGTTTTAGTGCATCTGGTGATACAAACCTAGCTATATGATTTCTTTTAGAGCCTTACAGGATTCAGGAAGGGAGGATCTAATTAGAATTTTTATTGTGATAATAAACGTAGAAAGTGATGCTGACCTCAATACCAGGACTGGCTTGGTAATATCAAACCCCAGAAGATAACAGGCTGCCTGCTCAAAACTGAACTGATAACAGGCTGCCCCCTCAAAACTGAACTAGTAATGGAGAAAAGCATTGCTTCTGCTGGTCTGCATATTCTGGGATCATGACAGGAAAGGAGAGAAGCTGTTCTGAAGAAAGTTGGGTGATAACTGCAAGACATGAAATTAAGCAATAGGCAAAGACATAAGGTTTTTGGGAAGTGCAAGCTTAATTAACTGGAATGTTCTATTTCGTGTATTGGGTGTATTTCTTGAGTTGTTGGGTAGCTTAAGGCCAAGATGATGAGAATTGCATGTGGTATGCACTGCTGGCAGGATTGCTGATGTCTGTGATGGCTTTGTAAGCAGAATGTAAGGCAGGAGCTGTGGTCAGTCTGGTACCAAATAAGCTCATTGGAAATCAGCTGTCCTGGAGCACATGCACTAAAGCCTCAAGCTTGAGTTAACCAAAGTGTTAATGTCTAGTATTTGACATACATTGAAATAGAGCCTGTTGGTATCCTGTACAGTGTTATATAGTTGATGAGAATTTATTAGTGTGATTAAATAGGAACAAACTGCAGGGTTTCTTGTGCTGAATCCTTGCTCGTGTTGCATCTTGGAGCAGTGAAACCAGGCTGATCCACAAGGCTGTGTTCAGTGACAGTGCTAATGTTTTCTCTCCGGAAGGCATCACTCCTGGCACTACTAAAAGTACTGCTGGTGGTGATTGGTGCTATGAATTGTTAGATTTTTTTTGTCCTCTGAGTGATCCCGTGAGTTCTGTGATCTGCCATGCTGGAGTGATCCAAATCACAATGCCCTTCTCGCCCTGTGCTCACTGTCTTCACCTCATCCTGCCCAGCCTAAAGGGGAGCCTCTGGCCTTCAGGCTTACTGAGGGATGGAACTGTGTCAAACCAATGATGTCATTCAGTAATTCTCACCTTAGACGGTGCAACGCTGGATCCTTAGTTGACTAAATGGTGGCTCTCCTACATGAGGGGTAAGTACACAGAAGTTTGTTTATGTTTATGTTTCAGGCACCCATATGCGGCATTTTGGGAAAATGCAAGACTCTCCAAAGTTCTGCACTAGGACAGTTAAAACCTTTAATCACTCTTGTTTTAGAGTTTTCTTCAACTATACCTGTATGGTGCTTCTCTTACATTTGACTTGCTTTTAAGCTTTGGTTAAGCTGAATCACTAAAGGAATAATAAATTTAATATTAGTCTTGTCTATGTGTTGATTTTCTTTATGTTGAAGAATGTTCTTTTCTGTATGAAAGGAAGTTGCTTTTTCTGTAGAAACATGAAAAAAGTTGGAAGTTTTGAAATGCTTTTAAGAAACTTCAGGAAGTGGCAGGTAATTCCTTATTCTTGTGAATGTGTAGCATAGGTGTCCTATGTGATTTTCCTATGGTGTAGCATTTTTTTGGGCTTGGTTTGATTATTTAGAACCAACTTCTTTACCGCTGTGTTTCATTTCAGTGTAGAACATCTCTGTGGGAAAGATGAGATTTGCCTTTCCATGTGTATTGCTCAGCTGGTGAAGTGTATGATCGTCTTTACAGGGAAGAGGTGGTATGCACAGTAAAAATGATTGTGACTTTTTAAACTGCGCCTCAGTTTGGTTGTCTGGGCCCTTCTTTAAGTGTATGTAGTTTGGAGCCATTCTGTGTTGTACTTGAATAAGTAGGAATGACGTCCGTGTTGGGCAGTGAAAGACTTCTCTGGAATAGGTGCTTGCAGATTTCTAGGGTTATTATTTTGCTCCAGAGTGTGTATTATTTTTTTCTTCAAAATGTGTTATATCGTGCAATTCTAACTAAGGGCAAAAAAGTAGGGGTGTGTGATGGATGTGAAGTTGAGGTTGGAAACTCCTTGAGGAAGTAATGTACAGAATTTGGCTCAAGATGCTGCTTCACAGGCGATGCCTCTCAGCAGTGAGTGTGGGAGTGTTGGCTCAGGTGTGCGTGTGGCTGTTGTCAGTACAATGGCTGATCACGGGGTGTAACATAACCTCAGCTGTGATTTTACAGGCTGTTTTGAGCAACAGCACTTACCTGTTGGCTTGCTTGTGTTGCCTTTCCATTTGAACCCGCTATGCTGGGATGTACCCAGTAGCTCTGTTTTCTGTATTTCAAATGGAGTTTGAATGTGTTATAACTTTTGGAGTTTTTTATTACTTGGCAAACTGCGTTTCTGTGTCTAGAATAGTTTTGTGACTTCCAGACTGCTGTACCTTAATCTGCCAGGGGCAGTCAAGTCGGAAATTAAACTGTTATAATTGCAAGCTGATCTGGCTCAATCTATAATAAACCCTTTATAAATGAAAGGTGATACCTTTATGGAAAGTTTGCTTTAGCAGCTGGTTTTGCTTTAGAAATACTGTCTTCTCTAAACCAGAACGTTCAAATAGTAGACATCAATATTAGTTATCAAGGGTGGTTGTGAGGGGGAAAATAAGAAATCAGTGCATTTTAGAATTTCTGGAACTGTTGGAAAATAGAAAAATGTGAGTGTTGTAACAAATGTAAATATTCTTGCATTGTGACTATTGTTGCAAGTCTAAAAGCTAAACTTACTTTGCGTGTATGAATGCATATAAATAAGTATGCTCTATGAAAACCCAGTGAAACAACATGAAATGTGGTTTTGAAATGCTGATTCGAATCTGCTGGCTGAATACAATTGGTGTTCTTGAGTGCATGCTGAGGAAGAAAGGAAGGCTGTTAATAAAAATAATAAAACCCCACGTTCTTTCAGTTTAATTACACCAAATGTTTGCTTAGCCCGAGATGAGAGCCTTCCTGCACTGTTTGAGCTTAGTAACCACCAGAGCCTTTTTGTTCTGGCATGTTGCTGTGGCACAGCTCTGGTAAGTGGTGAAGCACCGTGCTGATGCCCTGGGGCTTGTCCCTGGGATGGAGCTGACGTGCTCCAGCTGGGCAGCTCTCAGAGAGGAAATGTCAAGATGCTGTTGCAGGGTTGTGTGGAAGTGCAGAACACAAAGCATCATGTTCTTAAAGAGGACCCGAGGGGGATGGTGTTGGGCATGGGGTGGTTCGAAGTCCAAGCACTAATTGCTGGTGTTTTCAAAGCTTTTGGGATGGTCACTGAGAGGAACTGGGACTTTGTGGAGAGAGGTGGAGATGAAAGTCAACTGATACATTCAAGATAAACTATTCAGTTTTTTATAGAAAGGTGCAATTACTATAGTAAACTACAATTTACTGTGAAAATGAAAATCAATTCCAGAAATCTTGCTTTAGGGAGGAAAAGAGAAAATTTGAGTCATTATTATCATAATGAAATCCTGTTTAAAAGTCACTGATAACTGAAGTTGGGGCTGGTTTTTCTAATTGTTGAGGATCTTACCTATCTTTTTCTTTACATTTGGTGTTTTTGTATGTGTGTGTTTAGGGATGCAAATATGTTAAGCTTTTGGGTTGCTTTTTTTAATCTTTTCAGGTGCAGACAGGTTTCCAGAGATTTGTGCTGCTCAGTAACTGCATGAGTAGGGTAACTGGGCGGAGTTGCTTATTGGGGGGCTAAGCAGGTCTTCAGGCTTGGCTGAAATGGATGCTGTATCTTAACAGACATCTGCTCTTTGTTCATGCTGCTGGGAAGTCTGTGACTAGGATTTTCTTGTGCTCTTATTCAGGGGACGGATTGATACTGGAGAACATCATACAGTGTGTTTGGAAAGTCGCGAAGTGAGAAGAGGTTGTGTGGGCTCTTTGAGGGCATCCATAGGCAGTAATATATAAACAGTTGCTGGCTTAGGTTCAAACTGATGTTTTCAGATTGAACAGGAAATTTTTTATATGAATCTCTTAAGGAGCTGTCCCTCTTCTTTCTGTAAAGATTCTGTCTGCAGTTGTTAAAGCCACTTTCTTGTTATCCCCGAGTTGGTGGGAAGGGGGTACAGCTGGTTAGAAGGACAATTCCTGCTCAGCTACTCCCAATAGCTGGCCTGTCTTGTGTTTTGGTCGTCATGTACACCAACCAGTGCCCTTTGATCTCTGGATGGAGCAAGGAGATACAGCAGGAAAGGATCTCTTGTTGTTTGTAACTTCCCTGGGAGCTCAGCAGAACATCTGGGCTGTGTTTCAAGGGAAATCCTATGCCATTACTAAATCCAAAACAGTTGGATGAGACAGCCTTCTGGGTATTAGGGTACTGAAAGACAAATCCTTGAAACAGGAGTATTTTCATGATCTCGTTGCTCCTGATCTGGAGAAGAGATTTAGGTAGCATATGAGAGGTGATTGTGGTTGAGAACTTGCGTCCCTTCACCTCCTGGCTTCATTGTGTGGTTTAACAGTTCCCATCTCAAACTCTTCCTTTTTGGTGTCTTTGTAACATGGAATAAATATGTACGGGCTTGTTCTGAGTGCAGCTTGAGACCTGCAGTAGTGGTTTCCTCCCAGAAAGGGACTGCAGCTGATTGGGGATGCTAAAGCTTATGGGGAGCTGTTTCTTTGAGGTTAACTTTACTCCTGATCCTCTGAAGTCTAGAGGAGAGGAAAGGTGCCTTCTGTAGAAATCTGTGTTGTGGTAGAGGAAAACAGGCAAAACGTTGGCAGGGGAGCCCCAACTGGACGTCCTGATCTTCCTTGTTGTGAAATTGCGCGTGTCATACAAATTTGTACGGTCACGTGTAGAACTGCAGACTGCACAGACGTGAGGCTTGTGGGATGTAAACTGGGCTGGTAGAATGGCATGTGGGGGTAAAGAAAAATCCTGGTACCTGCGGCTTGTGATTTTAGGAGAAATGTATTTATTAAAGGTAATGGTTTCTTTGTGAATCTTATTTGGGGTTGAAGGTAACTGAATGGAAGACAGATAGGTCCAGCCACTGGTTTGAGCAGTTGACTTTACTACTTCAAACAAGCCTCTTTGGAAATGCTGGTGTTAAAGCAGGTGATGATGATGCCCTTGTTTGAAAGCTGAACTATGACTGTCTTTGCCTAAAGCTTTGCTAATTTGTACTGAGTGCTGGTTTTGTGCTGCCACCATCTCTGGAGCATCTGAGTGCCGTGCACTGGTGTATTGAGTGATGTCCTTTACATCTGTCCAGGGCAGATTGCAGACTGGGGTGTCCAAGGGATTAAATGTTGTACAATTAAAGCTCCTCTCTTCAGGATAAATATTTACCCCCTTCAAGTATGAGGGAGCCATAGGGTACTCGAGTACTAGAAAGGCCACACAAATATTTCCTTGTTTTCCAAACTCTGAAGGAGCTTCTCTATGAAATATTCCCATTTAAACCACTTGTTAAGAGTCCTCAAACTGCCCGGCCTCGGTAATGTTCTGATGCTTGAAGGTTTATCTCCTAAATTCCGTCCTGTGAATTAGAGCCGCTCCTCGAACAGAAGCGCCTGCAGTTTAACGTGAAATGAAACATCGCTGTCCGTGGGTGATGTTGAGGTTTTTGGGAAGGGGAAAGGAAAGGGCAGGGCAGGGCAGGGGGCTCTGTCGGAGCTGTCCCGTCCTCGCCCGGCCGGTCCCTGCGAGCTCCTTTGTAGGGACGGCTGTGCGGGGAGCGGCGCCCCGAGGGACGGGCAGGGCAGGAGGGACGGGGGGAAGGAGGAAAGGAAGGAGGGAAGGGCACTGCGGCCCGGCGAGGGCAGCGGGCAGGGCTCGGACAAAGGGGTGAATAGAGGACCCGGGGCGAGCCGGGCGGGGGCACCGCCGTACCCGTGTGTGTAGGGGGTGTCGTGGGGGTGCCATAGGGGTACCGTGGGGGGCACTGCAGTCCCCGTGCCCACCGTGGGGGGTACCATGGGGGCACCGAGCTCCCCCTGCCCACCATGGGGGCACGGCTCTCCCCATGCCCAAGGGGGTATCATAGGGGCACGATGGGGGCCACCGAGGTCCCCGTGCCCACGATGGGGGTACGGTGGGGACGCGGCGCGGCCCCGGCGGGGCGGAGGGGCTGTGCCCGCACCCCCATCCCGTCCCCTCCGGTCCCGTCTCCATCCCGTGCCGTCCCCGCTGACTTGCCGTCCCCCCGGTGTGCTCTGCCCGCAGATGGCCGCCTGCGTGTCCCGGGTGGAGCTGTCCGTGCGCTGCCGCAGCCTCCTCGGCAGGGACCTGCGCTCCCGCTCGGACCCGCTGTGTGCGCTGCTGCAGGACGCGGGCGGGGGGCGCTGGGCAGAGGTAAGCGGTGCCTGTGCCGCCCCGACGGGCTCCTGCGCGGCACCCGGACAGGGGTTTCGGGGCTGCCCTGCCCTCGCTCCGACCCGGGGGTCCCCGGGCACTCCCTGCTCGCTCGGAGCTGCAGCGGCGGGTCCATCCCCCCGTGCCGGTGTAGCCTGCCCAGAGCGTGCTCTCAGCTCGGGGTTTCACCACCCCTCTCCCCCCGAGCTTTCAGCATTTCCCCACTCGCCAATGTTTATTTTCCAGTGCTGTTTCCTTTCCCGGCTCATCCCCAGGCATGGTCCGGGGGTGCAGCCTGGCTGGTGCTCCCCTGGTGTGAGCGGAAAGCTCCGTGGGAGGACTGGTGCTTCTTGCTCCTCATCAGCAGCTTTGCTCCTGTGTTTGTGCAGCTCGATCGCACCGAGAGCATCAAGAACTGCCAAGACCCTGAGTTCAGCAAGAAGCTGGTTGTGGACTACTACTTTGAGAAAGTGCAGAAGCTGAAATTCGGTGTGTACGACGTCGATAACAAGACCTTTGATTTAAGTGATGATGACTACCTGGGAGGGATTGAGTGCACGCTGGGACAGGTATGTGGGGATGTGTGTCAAGTGATCTACAAAGGGGCGGCAAGAGTTGGGTTTATTGTGAAAAATTAAGTGAAAATCGTATTTATCAAAGGGTTTGACACATTCAAATTTGAAAACACACTGTTAAACAGCTTAGTTTGTGTTATTGTTGAACATAGTGTGAAAAATCAGTGTGTCAGTCACAAAGTGAAGGTTAGAAATACACATGGTGTGTAATTAATGGCTTGACTTAGGAGGCACTTGCAGCACTAAAGGCAGCCTGGGAGTGAGGGAGCACGGTGCTCAGAGAGCTCTCACGGAGTCTCCTTTGTACAGAGTGACCAGCAGACCAACTTGCAGAAATAAGACTGCTTGAGACTGTGTTCAGTTCCTGAGGAGAGGTTTGTATATCTAGGTAGGAGAAGAAACCTGTGGTTCATGTTACTAAAGTAAGACTTGATTAAATAGTATTTTCTGTTTTTAATAGCTTTTTGGCTACTTGTGATATCAGTGCCTCTTGAGTCTCAGCTCCAGTTAACTTTGGAGATGTGTTTGCTGGATAATGAGAGAAGATAACTTTCAGACTGTTCAGCCATTCAGGAATACACACTGATGGTTGTCACTGTTTGAAATGCATTTAAGTCTTTTTAGAACTTTTAGAAGTATTTGAAAGTTTTGCGCGTGAAGAATAATTCTTTGTCCTTTGTCTGACTTGATATTTAGATTATTTGTCTTTTCACCTTAGGTTGTGTCCAGCTCGGTGTTCACCCGACCTCTGGAATTGAAGCAGGGAAAGCCAGCAGGAAAGGGCACGATAACGGTAAATAAGGTTTTTGTGGGAAAAAACTCTTTCATATATTGGCTTTTCTGCTTTTGTGTCAGCGTATCTTCAAACGTTACATGTGTGCAGGAAAGAGATAACTTTTGTAACTAGATTTTTAACTGTGATTTCTTGTTTAAATTTTTTTCCCCCTAAATTTTTGTGGAACAGATTTCGGCAGAGGAGATTAAAGATGCCAGGGTTGTGTACCTAGAAATTGAAGCCAAAAACTTGGACAAAAAGGTATTGTTTTGTTTGGTTTTTTAAATTATATTTCGTGCTTCTGTAGTAGTTACAGTTGATTCTTTTCGGCCGGGACTCAATCTGTGTTTGCAGACTAAGGTGTTTTCAGCTAGGTCAGTAATCCATGTGTGAGCAAAAGCTCACTGTGTTTTGTTACTTACATTGCTGTAAATTGGAGTGTTCAATTTCGTGTTCAAAACCATAATGGCAAACCAGAAACTCAGCTGCTGGGTTTAGCTTTTGGGGCATTGTTTTGGCTTTGGAACATTCTGTATATTAATACATAATTGTCTCCACTGAGTACTGTAGCTTTAAAAACTGATCTTTCTGTATTTTTGTTAAAGAAGAACGAGTGGGAATTTAGGTGTGCTGCTCATTGTTACTTTAAGCCAAAGACCAATCCAGGGATTTAGTGACCTAACTGTTCAGTTAGCAAAATGATGTGATTTATAGTGACAAACATGGTCTGAGGGGGCAGTCTTGGAATTGGAGCTGATAAATTCTGATGGCTTATAAAGTGCAGCAGTTTAAAAGAGAAAAATAAAAGTGAGAAAGAAAACAAATGTGTAGTTTGTTTGTGCTTTGTTTGAAGTATTTTGAAGTTTGAAGTGTACTGATTAGTCAACTCTCTTCATTTTGGATAAAATACAGGAGGCTGATTACTTCTGCTGGGTTTTTATTTTCAGGATTTCTTAGGTAAATCAGATCCGTTTCTGGAGTTCTACAAGCAGAGCGATGCTGGAACGTGGCAGCTCGTGTACAGATCAGAGGTAATAATTCCACATGATGATTCTGAGATGATAGGGCAGTTTATTCCTACCGAGAGGGGGAGTCCCACTCCTGCTTGTGCCTTGCACCAGTTTTGCAGAGAAGGTTGTACCCTGTAAAAGGGATTCTGCTAACCGAGCCCACAGCAAATTGTTTATTTACTGCCAGTTGACTGGATGAAGCTGCTGAGTGAGGAGCCTGACCATGGACACCAAGTGAGAAGAGTGACTCTCTTCCCTTTCTGTGGTGTTGAGCTGTTAGATGGGCTTGGCTCTAAAATTAGACTTAATCCTGAACATCAAGCTTTTATTTCTTACAGAGCTGTTGCTTGGCTCTCGATGCATGTCAGGGTTGAACTGACTGAGGCTGTTCTTAGCTTGCCATACAGAGCCCTCATGTCATGTTTCTTAATGACTTGCATGCTGCATCCCTCACGTGACATTGTGCTGAAATGTTCTTTAAGGTGATCAAGAACAACTTAAATCCGTGCTGGAGGAAATTCAGTGTTCCCGTGCAGACGTTCTGCAGTGGAGATTTTAATAAACCTATCAAGGTACAGCCTTCAGAAATTCTCTTTGTTTGTTGTTACTAATCATCTGTTCTCTGTTGATGCTAACTATGAGTTATCAGGCTGTCTAGTCATATTTAAATTTTTAGGTTGCCTTTCTAGAATTGTAGCGTGTCAGATAAGTGATCATATTCTGTTAAGTATGAAGTCTTAAAACATTATGAATTGTCAAATTGAGAAGTCAGGAAATGCAGAGGTGACACAATTTCTAATGATTAGTCACAAGAAGAATTATAACTGGGGTTTTTTTTCCACTCTTCTGGCCAGGGTTTCAGGTTGGGCTTTAGTGAGTGTCTTGTTTGGTTTGGTTTTTTTTTTTTTTATTGTGACTTTCTACCAGTGTTTCTAAGTTAACTGAGAAGCTCACAGGTGCTGGACAAGCTTGAGTGCCTTGGGATACTGTCACTGAGAGGACCTTAAGGCAGCTGTCAGATTCATCCATTCATGAGACTGACAGGCTGCTCCCCACTCTTTCTCTATCTGTTTCAAGTAGAAATCTAATTTTGAGTCAGAACTGCAATTCCCTGTGGTCTTGTATCTGATGACTAATTATCTCTGCTCCTGGCTTATGGAGGTGGTAGCAGAACAATGACATCTTTTAATATGTTTCTACAAAAGAAAATCTGATAGCAACTTAATTTGTTAATTTTTTTCCTAAGCAATGTATTGATAATTTAAAGGTATTTAATTTCTTGCTGCTTATCCAACACCTAAATACTTTGCATTTGCAGATTTTTCCTGTTTCATCCTGTCTTTGAAGAAATCTCATGCTGGAAACTTGATCTGGAAGGTTTAGCAAAAGGCATGCATGCTAATGTTGTTTCTTGGGCAGTATGGCAGGTCCAAAGAATTACTGAGATTATTAACCTGGAAATAGGTGTTGAGGTGTGCTGGGCTTATTGATAGGTAGCAGTGTTCTAAGTGGTGTTCATGAGCTTTTATTGCTGAGGAATCAATGGTCTTAGATCAGAAAAACGTCCTCTTGGTCCAAGTGTGAGCAGCAGATGTGTAAAGGAGATGGCTAAGAGATGCATGTTTGTCACAACTGGCACAGCATGGCATGGTTTACACATTCTGTTGTGTGGGGCTATATTTGCTATAGTCCAAAAATATTTGTATTGTTGTTTTGTTTTGTTTGTTTTGCAGAAGCTTTTTGTGCTTTGAAATTTACTTTGGAGTGACCTGCTTCTTCAAAAGGGCAGACTTTTGCTGTTACTTCATTTGAGCCAGAATTCTCAATGTGTGTGCAAATAATCTATTAAGTCTCCCGATGCAGCTGTGAAAAAGGATTAAACTTTTCTTGTCCTTAACAGGCTGGGGAAGTCAGTCAGGCTGACAGGCAGGTGTTTCACTAGGAACACTAGTGAATAAGAATATAATGTTGCACTGGTGTTTTATTTTTCTTTTGGTGTTTGGCCCTCTGAACCCCTTACTTGAGGCTTCAGAAAATTTACATAGGAGCCATAATGCATGAAATACTGGTTGTCAGTGAAGGGAGAACTTGAAGTTCAGCACGGTGGGAACAGTTTTGGTGTATCCCTAAACATCAGCTTTGCCAGCTGTGTGTGAGGATTAGGTACTGAATGTGTGTGTGAACATAAACCTTTTGATCGAATGCTGGCTAGTATTATGGTAATTCCTTCTTCATTGCAATGCAGAGTGATGTTCTTGTTCTGTATTAAGAACAGCTCAGATTTGTGACAGCCTAATCTTTGTGACAGTTTCATTAAAAATAAGGGCAAGTGAAACCAGCATCTCACCCCTTTAATTATTTAAATGGAAATAGCAAATGTAGCAAATAGAAGCAGCAAAATAGCAGAATAGGAATTTGTGAGTGTTGATGTTCACGGGTTCGATGGTGTATACACAAAAGCAAAACTGTTTTCTCTGACGTTTGAAAGTTCCTCCTGTAGACATAAGGGGCTTTTTACTTGCTGACAACACCTTGTAATGAATATTGGACAGTTAATTTGCAAAGAAATAAGTAGTCAGTGAACCCTATACAGTCCTACAGTATTGAAGGGTTCTGTTTGCAGCAACACCACTCTGGGCTGCCCACAGTGAATCCTGGCCAGTTTTAGAAAACCCTTGTGAGAAGAGGTTTGTTTTAAGCCGTACCGTGCTGTGAACTAATAACAAAACTGGTCCTAAATACAGTCCTCTTGGCTTGGCAATGAGGGGCAGCAGGAGCAGGGTGGGGAGAGGAGGTGCATGGAGGTGGCAGCTGCTGCATTCCCTGCAGCTCTCCAGGTCTCCTGGTATGATGGAGACCCTGCACTGGGAATCTGCACTCTGGCTTCTGCACAAGAGCATAATTCCTTGGCCTCCCTGGCACGATCCAGGTGCTTTTGGGTGATGTGCAAACATCAGAGTCGTTGAGAGAAGTGGACTGGAGTTCAGATAGGAGGATGGGAGTTGCTTTGTGATGTGTGCAGAAGGGCGTGGGGTGGGTTGGAAAGGATGAAGGGGGAACAATGACTGTGGTATCTTGTTTCCTCATTAAGGCACTGAAGGATGGCATGGTGCTTCCCATTTAGGTGGCTACATTAGGCTGTAATTCACCTGACTGTTTGTACAGGTTTTCCTTTTATATCAGTGGAAGATCCCTAGTAGATCCAGATAATCCTAAAAGAACTCTCTCTCAAATTCAGATATCTAGCCATTGAATTTGATATCCTTTTCCCATCTTGTCCCATTGTCCTGAGGAGAAAGCTGTCCCTGTGGTTTATACTGGAGTAACATAAATTTTTGGCTTACTAAAGGCAGTTCTGGGAAAGAGAGCTTTTGAATCTGTGTGGCAAGTGAGCTTCTGCAGGGGAGGAGGCAGCTGCTTGAAGCTCTTTCTTAGTTGACTGCTTCTGGAATTACTTGTGTTCTGCAGTCGTGTGCATGGACTGTGTTAGAAATGCTCTTCATCAGTGGTTTTGTCAGAGCTATGGACAACATATCTCACCATGGTTGCTGTAAGCCATAGTTATTAGTATATTTTTATTTGTAAATGCATTGCTCTTTTGCATTATCTAGTTCTGAAGCTTCTGTGCTGATTTAAACATGACTGGTTATTAATGAAGTACTTATAATTTGGTTGGTATAAGAGGCAGAAAAAGACAGACAACTGTTTTATGGAAATTGCCATTTCCTTGTAAATTGATGCTATTGTTCGACAGAAAAAAGAGCATATTCAGAAAGTGCTTGGATAAGGAAGTTTTAATTGCTTCTTCCCATTACCCCAGTGGTGTGTCTTGTCCTGAATAATCCCACATTTACACATCTGCGTTGTGGAATGTTGGGGGTTTTTTAATGTTTCTTTTAAATTTTTATTTATTAATTGAACATTTTGCATTTAAACCAGAAAAAAGATTTTATTTAAAATTTTCAGTGTGCATACGTAAGTGGGTGAGGAAGTGAACATGTTCCTCTTTTTGAGATTCACTCTGGGTGTGTGTCTTTACTCTTGGGTTTCAGTTAGTGGTGTGGCCATTCTGGTGGGATGGGGGAGTTCAGCAACACTGCTGCCAAGGTGTCAGACAGAGGGGATGGGGCAGGGAGCAGTGTCTGTCCCCCTGAAGCATTGCCTGCTGCCTCGTCCCTGCAGGTGCAGTGTCCATGTCCTGCTCCCTCTGCCCTTGCAGGTGCCGTGTCCATGTCCTGTCCATGTCCTGCTCCCTCTCCCCTTGCACGTGCAGTGTCCCTGTCCTGCTCCCTTGTCCCTGTAGGTGCAGTGTCCATGTCCTGTCCATGTCCTGCTCCCTCACCCCTTGCAGGTGCAGTGTCCATGTCCTGTCCCTGTCCTGCTCCCTCTGCCCTTGCAGGTGCCGTGTCCATGTCCTGCTCCCTCTGCCCTTGCAGGTGCAGTGTCCATGTCCTGTCCATGTCCTGCTCCCTCTGCCCTTGCAGGTGCAGTGTCCATGTCCTGCTCCCTCTGCCCCTGCAGGTGCAGTGTCCATGTCCTGCTCCCTCTGCCCCTGCAGGTGCAGTGTCCATGTCCTGCTCCCTCTGCCCCTGCAGGTGCAGTGTCCATGTCCTGCTCCCTCTCCCCCTGCAGGTGCAGTGTCCATGTCCTGCTCCCTCTGTCCCTGCAGGTGCAGTGTGTGGATCACGACAGCGATGGCTCCCATGACCTGATCGGGGCGGCGCACACGACGCTGGCGCAGGTGCAGACAGCTGGACCCGACTCCCCGGTGAGCCACTTGAGCCCCTGCTAACTTAGTCCACAATTCAGGCTTTCACAAACCCTTCTTAACACTGACCTCAGAGATACACTTTGAGCTGTTGCCTCCAAACATGAATATTTCTGTCTGTATCTTTATATTCCTAAACCAGCATCTGGGGAGAATAGTATGGGAATTACATTTCTTTATTTTCTTTGGATTCTCTTACCATTCCTATTTCTAAAGGCATCCTTGAACCTGTTGTCTGCTGGTCACCAGCCACTTTTCCCAGCAATTCGTCCTGCTTTGGCCTCTGCTGAGTCCAGAGGAAATAGAAGTGCTTGTTGGTGCTGTAACAGATGAGTCCGGAGGCACGGCTTAGCTTGGACAGTGTTTGGTGTTTGTGCTGGAGCTGGTCACCCTCACAAATGCTCTGGTTGCCTTGCCAGCTAACAGAGCAGCAGTGCTTTCAAGGGGCACTCTTCTTACCTTGTCTTGTCCATCCAGTCTAGAATAGATTGAGTCACATTCTGGTGCTGCTGGTTTTGGTCTGTTGTCTGCAGGGAAACCCAGACATTTATGGGGATGTCTCACCTGAATTTAGCAGATGTATTCATGCACAGGACATAGCCCAGGACTACTCATGTGCCAGCCAGCTTGATTTTTGTGGTCATAATCCAAAAGCTGGTGGAAGGTTCTCGCCTTTTTCTCTGGCCCATGTGAATTCAGAACCAATGTGAGTGAAACCAAGCAGTTAAACACTGCCACTGGGAACCCATGACCTGACTTTTTTGGCCTCCCCACCCCAAGATTTTGCCTCCTCTGCCCAGTGCTGGTGGCAAAATTATCCTTAGTTCATCAGATGGCAGCCAATGTAGTTGCAGACCTTTTTAAAATTAAATTTCTGAATTCTGCTGGGTATTTGGGTAACTCTGAAATTGTGTGATGTGTGACACTGTTCTGTTTCCATAATTTGCTCTGCTGTAAGTGCAGGTATTTTGTAACTTGCTTCTTCCATGCTTGCTTTCTGTAGGTGGAATTTGAATGCATTCATCCTGAGAAAAAACAAAAGAAAAAAAGCTATAAAAACTCTGGCATTATTAGGATAAAATCCTGCAAGGTAGGAAGATTTTTGTTGGGGTATTTTTTTCCTTTTTATATTCTGATCATAATGAAATGAGTAGGTGTAACACTGTCTGTCTGTTCCTCTAGATTGAGACAGAATATTCATTTCTGGACTATGTGATGGGAGGCTGCCAGATTAACTTCACGGTGAGTTGTTTCCCCACTGCTTGTCTTGGTGGGTGACAGGACAAGCAGTGAGGCTGTGCACTTTTATTGGCAGCAGGAATGACTGCAGATGCAGCGTGAGTTTGCAGTGATGAAGTCTGCAAAACCCAAATGCTATTACATTTTTACTTTTTGTGACCAAGTAGCACTTTAATGGAGCTCAGGATTCTTAAACTTCTTTTGAGAAATTGGTTCAGTCTGTCAGTAGAAAGGTGGGAAGAGGGGTGCAGGCTTGTGTGCCTGTTCCTGTGTAGGGCTGCTGTGTGCCTGGGAGGAAGGGAGCTGTGTGGGCCTGAGCCAGCCCTGTTTCTGGATGTGGTTAGTTCTTCTATTTGCTTGTGGTGACGTACCAGTGACTTGCTGCCATCATCTTGACTGATTAGGTGGGTGTAGACTTCACTGCCTCCAACGGAGATCCCAAGTCACCAGATTCTCTTCACTACATCAGCCCAGATGGGATAAATGAGTACCTGATTGCCATCTGGAGCGTGGGAAGTGTAGTCCAGGATTATGACACGTATGTAATGATCTTGAGTGAACTAGTCACCTCACCAAAAGTGTGTCACGGTGGATCAGTGTTCACAGCCTCTTCCAGACCTGTGGCATTTTAATGACTGAGGGGCTGCTTCTCTTTGGAGCTCCCATAAGGAGCTGCTACTGATTCCTGTTGCTTCTGTCAGTACCAGGGAGGACAATGGCAGCCCTTCATAATTTGGCATCTTTGCTTGGCTTGTCCCTCCTGCTCTATCCTGGGTCTCTGTACTGCTGCTTTAGCTGGTCACTGCTCCCTTGTTGCTGATGGTGCATTGCAAACCTGAATGTCTTCTTTGATTCCATGGGAATGTGTTTCTCTGCTCTGCCCTGTAGCCAGACTGGGGTTGGTCTGGCTTTTCTCTGGCTACTTTGAAATCTCCTGAGAGTCCTGTTGTGGCTGCTGCACTGAAGGAGATTCCATCACTGTCAAGCCCAGGCCTGAAACCCTTGGGTACCTGGTGCCTGCCCGTGGGCAGTGAGATGATGTACCAATTCCTTCTGGCAGGAATTCAGTCTTAGTGTCCAGCTGCTTTCTGTGAATAAAACAGAAGTGAGTTACTGAAGAGTTGCTCTTTCTCATTTCTTTCCAGAGACAAGCTGTTTCCTGCTTTTGGGTTTGGAGCTCAGGTTCCTCCTAGCTGGCAGGTAGGGCCTTCTCAATGTAGGGCACGTGCTCTGCCCATGTCTGCATTCCCTAACTGTTTGTAATGTCCCCTTTCCCAGGTATCTGATGAGTTTGCTTTGAACTTCAACCCCAGCAACCCTTATTGCCAAGGTGAGGACACCTCTTTGTTAATAATGTCACTGAGAGGGGCAGATGTTTGAAGTGTTGTGTTTATTTTATAACTGGTGAAGATCAGATGCAGCACTGCAGCACCAAGACATGGAGCAAACTGCATTTACTCTCACCTGGGAGCTGACAAGAGCACATGTGTGTTGTTGCAGACTTCTGTGCAGACTCCATAAGCTCCAGTGAAGGGGTCTAGATTTAATTTTGATTGTTAGTCTACACTAAAAGTTTTGGTGCTTCAACTTGGTTACTTCTGCTAGCTTGCAGGTGGCAGTGGATTGAGCTCAGCAGTGTGCCTGTGCTCATCATGCTTCCAGAGCCACCATCTGCTGAGGCTGTTAGAAAGCAGGGTCACTTCATCGGCAGTGTGGATATGTGTGCATGTGTTTGCTCTCTTTTAAAGTTTGTCTTAAAACCTTGGGGGTTTTGTAGCCATCTTCTTCAGTGGAGGTTGTTTTGGCTTATATTGGGTTTGCAGGGCAAGGTTTTGGTAGTGGGTGCTACGGGGTTGGCTTCTGTGAGAAGGTGCTGGAAGCTTTCCCTGTGTCCAATGGAGCCAGTGCCAGACAGCTCCAAGATAGACCTGCTGCTGGCCAAGGCCATCAGTGATGGTGGTAGCACCTCTGGGATAACAGATTTAAGAAGGGGAGAAATAACCCCAGTGCAGCAGCAATCAGAAGGATGGAGTGAGAGTATGTGAAAGGAACAACTCTAGAGACACCAAGGTTGGTAAAGCAGAAGGAGGTGCTCCAGGCACTCGAGCTGAGATTCCCCTGCAGCCTGTGGTGAAGACACCCCTCCCCTGCAGCCCATGGAGGCCCTACCCTGGAGCAGTGTGTTCCTGAAGGATTGCACCCTTTGGATAGGACCCACACTGGGGCAGTTGATGAAGGTCTGCAGCTCATGGGAAGGACTCATGTTGGAGAAGTGCATGGAGGACTCTTGTGGGAGCAACCCCACGCTGGAGCAGGGGATGAGTAAGGAGAGTCAGAGATGGCATCAGCTGACCACAAGCCCTATTTCCCCATCCCCCTGTGCTGCTGAGGGGGAGAAGGGAGAGAATTTGAGAGTGAAGTTGAGTCTGAGAAGAGGGGGATGGGGGAAAGGTGTTTTTAAGATTTAGTTTTTACTTTTCTTTATCCTACTCTGATTTGATTGGTAAAAAATTGAACTGATTTCCCCAGGCTGAGTCTGGTTTGCCTGTGACAGCGAGTGCTCATCTCCTTGACCTTATCTTGACCCATGAGCCTTTTGTTGCTTTTTCTCTCTCCATCCAGATGAAGAGCAGGGTGATAGAAAAGCTTTGGTGGGCACCTCACAATCCAGGCAGGGTCACTCCACCACATTACTGTATTTAAGGGTTTCTCCCTATGCTAGATTATGACCTTGAAGGACTAAGATCTCTCTCAGCATGCAGAGACAGAATTGTTCTTGAACAAGCATTTTCCACTCAGTTTTTCTACCTAGTCTTAGGCCAACAAAAGGGGAATTTGAGATTCGGAGTTAAAATCCAAGCATTTCCTCAGTCAGCTCAGCTTTGTCTGCCTCACTGGGATCTGGGTCTGTGCTGTCTTAGGGTCCCTGTGGAGCAGTTTTGAGGGTACCACGCTAAAGCCTGATGGTGGACAATGCAAGTGTCCAAATGAAGCTACATTGATACAAGCCAGGAGTAGGCAAATTTAGGTGGATCCAGAGAAGAATATGCACCATTTAAAATCAGACTTTAAAAAAGTTTTGTTTAGTTAACCTGAGAAAAGCTTGTTGCATAGAAAAACCTTAGGGCTTGCTATGTCTGTCACAGAAGTGTTTGAATCCTGCATCAGGTACTGTTGTCTAACCTCCACACAAGGAAAAGTAAAAGTTACTGTTCCAGAGAGCTTCTGATCTTGTTGTCTAATTGGAGCATAAGCAATTAAACAAGGCCAGTTGCTTGACAAGGTAGAAAGGACAAGGTAAACATAGTCTTTAGCATGTCTTTGCTGAATTCTTTTTCCTGCAATTTTGTAGAATCATAGAATGGTTTGGGTTGGAAGGGGCCTTAAAAGGTCGTCTAGTTCCAAACCCCTGCCATGGGCAGGGACACCTTCCACTAGACCAAGTTGCTCAGAGCTCCATCCAACCTGGCCTTGGCCACTTCCAGGGATGGGGCAGCCACAACTTCTCTTGGCAATCTGTGCCAGGGCCTCACCACCCTCACAGGGAAGGATTTCATCCTAAAATCTAATCTAAACCTACTCTCTTCCAGTTTGAATCCATTCCCTCTTGTCCCGTCACTCTCCGTCTTTCATGTAAGCCCTGTTCAGGTACAGGAAGGCTGCAGTTTTGTCACCCCAAAGCTGTCTCTTCTCCAGGCTGAGCAAACCCGATTTTCTCAGCCTTTCCTCACAGCATCGCTGCTCCATCCCTCTTGGTGCCTCCTCTGGACTCGCTCCAGCAGCTCCTTCTT
>JAWWEW010000048.1:11401214-11412535 GCA_035583185.1 Anabacerthia variegaticeps | reverse complement strand
GTTTTGTTGGCAACTTGAACTGGTCTAATTAGCAAACTTCTACAATTATCTTATTTTCTTGACATATTTCCTGATTTGTCTTAGTTTTAGAAGCTTCAAGGCCAGGTACTGATAGCAACCATCACATATTCTCTGTAGCTAATAATTATGACGTCAACCATGCAGTCTATCTTTGTTACTTCAGCAAAAGCCTCTACAATTATTTCTATTAACCCTCTCAGTGTTAGTTCCCTATTGATATAGCAGTTCCCTCTCAGTGTTAGTTCCTTATTGATACTTTATATCAGTTATTGATACCTTATATCACTGCCAGTGACAGGACATCTTCATGGAGAGCACCAGAACCCTCACACTGTTGCCGATTTTAGGAGCACTCTAAACAGTCTAGTTTAGAAAGGAGACATTGTTTATTCTGCACAGGGTGTAGGGTGGAGGTTCCCACAAATCAAGCACACCAGCTGAAAGTGGCATGGATGGCCTTGGGTATAATACCTGGCAGGGTTTAGGTTTTCCTTCTCCTCGGACCTTTGGCTGAGCTGGAAATTCCTTTCCAATTCATTGGAATTTCCTATTAGTCCAGGAACACTGGACTTTACCAGGCCCTTTTATTTTCTGATCTGGAATGCTGGCCCGATAAATACTCGGGATCTCAAAGTAAAAAAAGCCTTTTATGATAGAAAAGTAGAAGGCTGAGAAAACTGTACAAAAGTGAGAAAGAAAAGGCATAATTAGGTGGTAGATTCTCAACAGGGTTTTGACAATCACAGTTTGAAGAGCTACAGTGCTGATGTCACATTTGCCATGACAGAAAGAATTGGGGTGTCTACAACACTCTATTGCAGCTTGTGGACTTGAACCCTTCAAAAGTCCCATTAGAATGAGGAAATCCTGGTGACCCATTGCAGTTTCTGACTGTGATATTATGTTTCTGTAAGGCTGCTCTCTGATATCACTGACAGCAGACTAAACGAGTGAAACATTCCAGTGTCCAGAGCCACAGGAATCATCACCTGAGTATGGGTCTCTTAAAAACATCTTTCCTCCTCATAAAGCAAATGGACTTTGGTGTTGGCTCTGGACACTGCACAGAGCACAAGATTGTCAGCTATCTGCTCTTGTAGAGTGTAGGGGTGAATGACAAAGACAATCCTCCTCTCTAGGCCTGAGAAGCGTCGGATGCTGTCAACAACAATGACATCTTTTGAAACATCCTCTACTACCCCCAAGGCATTCCTCACTCTACACTTCCTTATTTGTTGTTTCAGCTTAGGTTCCAGTGCCTGTCGGAAGTTCTCAGCTGCAGCCTGTGTGCTGCACAGGATGGTGATATCCCTGAGGGGATAGCCTTGCTCGAGGTAGCTCTTGCAGTGCTCTGTCACATACTCTACTAGTTGATCTCCTTTTATATTTTCTTCCGTAAAGAAGCAACCTGGCAAAGAATGGGCACATTCAGCCTCTTCCAGCAACTCTTGCAGCAATTCATAGGGTATATTTATGTTACGTTCTTGGAGAATTTTCCACATTAGACCTGACATAATATCATATATTTCCTTGGCATTCCGAACCATTTTGGTCAACCATTCCTGAGGATACATTTTTGAAAAGTTAAGACCACAATCATAGGGATGAGTGGTCTGGAAGAAATCTAGGAAGACCCAGAAAATGCCATTTGTTCTCCTGACTATCGACCGGGCACGCTGATACCAGTCTCCTTCATCAAGACGAAAATTCTGAGCTTCATCAACCACGATGTGTTGCACATGTGGAAAGTTCTTCTTCATGAAGGCAACACGTGTCACTGCCTGGCACATCTCATTTTGTCCAAAACTCAAACTGAAATCCAGAAACAGAAGACGTTAAATAAACAGCAGATGTGACCAGCCCTTATTGACTGCCTCCATCTCTCTGGGGGTTATTGCCTGGAGGGCTCATCCTTCTGGACAATGCCAAACTGTCCATCTCAGCTGCACCACGCTGTTTCATTTTCCCCGTGGAAACATTGACTACAAGGTATTGGCTGTGCATAGGCATTGCTGAGCAGCCCTCCCACGTTGGGATGGACCCCAGAAGGAGACTCAGGCCCACCTTCCTCCATGGGCCCTCATGGCAAGGCTCCCCGGGGTGTCCCTCTGTCCTGCTCTCCTGTCCTGCCTGGTCTCCCTTGGGAAAGAAGGGTTCCCTTTTCTCCCAAGGGCAGCAGGGACTGGCAGCACTTCTGCTGCCTGGTGGGGCCAGGACTACTGCTGGGGACTGAGCAGGGCTGTGATTCCCTCATGTTGGGTGCCTTGTCTACTGTGGTGGCTGCTGAGCCTCGCATGCTGGCACAGGAGGAAACACAGCGAGAACAGGGCTGGGGAACTGCTCTGCCTCAAATGCTCTGCCAGCACGCTGTTAGGTTCTGCTTTCCATGTTTACATACCCCAGGTCCAAGGGCAGTTCCTAGCACAGCTGCACAAGAGCCCTCAGCAGGCCCAGCACAGAACGGGACAGAGGCACTTCTGGGGTTAGCACCAGCCATAACAGACCATTACACTGAGGGCACTGTCTTTGGAAGGTCTAACACAATCCTGCAATCCCTGAACGTGGCATGCTCACTCCAGTCACTGAGAACTGGATCTGGACCTCCTCCCCAACCCCACTTTCTATATTAAAATCTTCCCTGACATGAAGATTGTGGGTTTTTTCCAGGCAAAGTTAGAAATTTTGCAAAGAGAGGTAAAATCAGCAGGGCTTGTGCTGCAGGCACAGAGGATGGAATGAGAGAATATAAAGAGGAAATACCCATTACTGCTTACCTCACAAAATCCCTCAAGGGTTGATTTTCACAAATGTAAAGTATTTCTGCTGCAGAACAGTGAAAAGTGTTTTTTATTCTCTCAATGATATTCATAGCCATGATTGTCTTCCCTGTTCCAGGAAGACCAAGAACAAACTGCTTCCTGACTTTATGCAGGTTCTTGGAGAGCAGCTCATACTGTTTGAGAGTGAGAAGGGTGAACATCTCACAGCCAAAATGGTCACTTAAGTAGGATTTAAAGCTCAGCACAACAATCACAAGTGCCTGCAGGAAGGGGGAGATGTCTCTGGAGGTGAGGAGGTAACTCTTGGGGTACAAGCAGGTGGAATCACACAGGGTTTCTTGCTGGGGGACAACATTCTCTTCAACTTCCATCTGGTCCTCTGTGCCATTTAGCACAGAGGTGGAATCACACAGGGTTTCTTGCTGGGGAACATCATTCTCTTCAACTTCCATCTGGTCCTCTGTGCAATTCAGCTGCAGAATCCGGGGAATCACACACAATCTTGAAGTATATCCCCCATCATTGACTAGTTTTTGTTTTAAAGCACGAGCAGTTTCTCTCCAGTTTCCAGATGTGACACGAGAGGCATCTGTGACTACAGTAAACAACACTGGATACTCTTTTTCAGCTACTAAGAGAGCATCACACACAACATCCTGGTTTTTCTTCAAGCCAATGTCAACAGCCCAACTCCTTGAAAATATCAGTACCCCCTTGGTATCTTCAGGGATTTGTTTTCTCATTAAATCCTTTAATCTGGGGTACTCTGAGAACAGGTCAGTACAGATAGTTTCTGGCATCCATTTGATTTTATCAGAACCCACTAGAAAAAAACAAAAGGAATGAAAAATTAGAAAAGCAAAACACAGCAAAAAACTTACTCAACACAGCAGTTACTAGGGGAAGATGTTATACCATAGGGTCATCAAAGTGATTAATTAATTAGATTTCAGTTATGCTTGAAATAAATTGTTCTTTCTCTTTTTTCTTCCTGAGAAGACTTTTGAGCATAACAAGGTTCAGACAGTGCAAAAAGCCCTGGGACACCAGGGACATTCTCAGCAATTTTGTGCATTAGGGATTATACTTAGCAGCAAAAATAGGAGAGCACATCAAAGCATCTGAGAAATCAGAAAAATTTTCAGAGCAGTTGCATCTTTTAAAAATACCTTAAAGTGCTTTGACTGAAATCTGATATTTATCTCATGCTATCTTCCTTGAAGTTCTGTCAAATAAAAGCTTAAATTAAAAAAGAAATCCAGAATAAATATCTTACCTGGGTAGAGACGCTCTTGGAGTTCAGCTGCACATTGGAGACCAGCTTTGCAATAAACTGGCTTGATCAGAGGAGGGCCATTTGCCAGGCTGAGCTCAGTTGTAAATTGATCAGACAAATCTGACAGATCTTGGGGGAAGAAATGTGTATTCTATTCATCAAAATCCTTCCATATAAACTTTTAAAACACAGCACTAAAGAGTAACTGAAATTATTAACTTCAATCCTCCCTTTGCAATCCTATCCAAGAAAATGTTGCCTACACAGTTAAGAATGGCAGAACTGCAATGCTTGCCCAGAGAAGCTGTGGCTGCCCCATCCCTGGAAGTGTTCAGGGTCAGGTTGGATGGGGTTTGGAGCAACCTGGGCTAGTGGAAGGTGGGTTGGTATGAGATGATCTTTAAGGTTCCTTCTAACCCAACACGTTCCATCATTCTGTGATCCATATTTGCTGTAGAAGAAGGAGGGCTCCCTCTAAAAAGTGGCTTTATGGTTCCAAGACAGGATCTAGACCCCGTGTGGGACAAGTTTGAGAGTGCAGCTTTGGAAGGAGAGAGATTTCACAGTGAAGTGGGGCAAAGTGCCTTAAAACAAGCCAAGCCTTGCAGTCCTTCTCTTTCCAAATAGCCCTTAATAACCACAGAACCGCACTGGGCACCTGCACAAAGTGCTCCCCATGGAGAGCAGCACCAATAAGGACTTATGTTTTTCAAAATAACCCTCTTTGGCACCTCGGGCCAGACTGCCACCAGGACATCACTCCCTCCTAAGCACCTCAGCACTGAGAGTCAGCTTCAAGTGTTTAGTGCAATTCTCACTAAGAGTAATGGAAGCTTCTGGGCAATCTTGAACCTTCCCACTGCATTTACGAGCATACATTTACAGCCCAAGGCAGAAATTAAGCTGGCTTTAACACAAATGCAGATTTTACCTGGGTCTGTCGCTGTCATGAGCTCCACCCATTTCCCAACCTTCAGTCTTTCGATCTTGCCATCCACCACCATCCAGGATTCGGGGTCACCATGGAACACAGGGCAGCAGGACTGTTCAATGTGCACAGCACAGACATAGCCCTGCAAACATCCTGCTTGGTCACAGACATCCACGAAGTGTGTCTGGAACTGCACTCCCAGAGCCTCAGAGCCACAGAAGTGACAGACGGACATCGAGCTGATGGTCTGAGCCACTGCTTCTTCCAAGACTTCTTTCTTCATGTTACTGTGGGTTGCGGCAACTTTACCATTGTTATCCACACCGAAAAATAAATATCCACCCTCAGTGTTTGCAAAGGCAGAGACATATTTAGGAAGGTATTTTTTAATGTATTTCGAGATATTCTCTGTACCGTATTGCTTGAATTCAATATGAGTTGACTCTGTGAAACCCAGGACCTCCCCAATCTGCACTTTGCCTCTCCTTATAAACCTGGCCGCGGCCTTTCGAATGTCGTGCTCCTGGATGTTCAGAGGAGTCTCATTTGCTCTGCCAAAATGACTCTGCCAAGTTCTCTTGGGGCTCAGCCCATTCTCATTGTGGCACTTGGCAGAGCTTTTCTTACGCCTCAGGAAGAGAGGCGCTTGACTTGATTTCACAGGGACAGCAGAAGTGCCGGACCTATAAAACAAACCAGTGCTCAAGCTGCAGAGACGCGCCTTTGTGGCTTCTGCACTTCCTTGTTCCAGGCCTCCACAGCTCCATGTCTTAACAAACAGCAGCAGGTTACTCTCCTGCTGCATCCACGTGAAGTATTCATGGGTCCTTTCGTCATCAATGCAATCCCTCAGGCTCGTCTCTATGTCATTGCCAACGGGATGATTCTGGAAGCAGTAATTTCTGTCCTCGCTCTCCATCCTCACTATTCCTCCTCCTGAATTCAGCAACGCACACACTGCTATGGAAATGTCCCTTACTTGTCTTTTCAGTTTGTCAGAGGTTTTCTTTCTAAAACTCTCTCCTAAAACTACTTTCCCAACATGTACCATCAGATCGGCATAGTCTGTGTTCAAATCAATCAGCAGCTGCTTATCCTGGCGGGCCATCTTGCTCCTGAAAGGATACATTATTAAAAACAATTCATGACTCTCAGAGAATCCTTTGGGCTGGAAATTCCCTCTGAGACCAGTGAGTCCAACCATTCCCCAGCACTGCCAAGGCCACCACTAACCCACGTCCCCAGGTGCCACATCCAGATGGCTGATAAATCCTTCCAGGGATGGGGACTCCACCACTGCCCTGGGCAGCTGTGCCAGGGCTGGACAGCCCTTTGGGTGAAGAAATTTTCCCCCAAATCCAACCAGCACCTCTGCTGGTGCAACTTGAAGCTCTTTCCTCTGGTCCTGCCTCTTACTCCTTGGGAGCAGAGCCCGCTCCCCTCCCGGCTCCACCCGGGTGTCGGGGAGTTGCAGAGAGTGCCAAGATCCCCCCCGAGCCTCCTTTTCCCCAGGCTGAGCCCCCCCAGCTCCCCCTGCTGCTCCTCACCGCACTTGTGCTCCAGACCCTTCCCCAGCTCTACTGCCCATCTCTAGACACCCAGGGAAGAGCACACACACGGCAGCGGCACGAAGAAAGCCTGAAAAAAGAGGGAACACTGAGAAACGAAACTGAAACCCATTGTTGGCAGGGCACAGGCAGGTCCGAGCGGGCTGGTGCGAAGCAGCCAGAGCGGCGGGTCGGTGCCGGGAGCCGCTGGGTTCTCTGGTGCCCCGGCTGCAGCCGCTGCCCTAAAGCCACCTCCAAGGCAATTCCCCGCTCCCGATTCCAGCCAGTTCCGGCCCCCCATTAGCAGAGCCCGGGGCTGGACCCGCTGCAAAGCTCGGAGGGGCCGCCCCGGGCTCGTCCCGCTGCCCACGCCGGCCCCGAGGCGGCTCCTCCGGCTCGGCTCGGCTCCGGACACCGGCCCGGGGGCTGCGGGGTCAGCGGGAGGGCAGTGCGGGGGCCCGGACCGGGCGCTGACCGACCTTCCCGGGGCTCCGGGCCGGCTCTCTGGGGGCGAGTCCCGGTGAGTCCCGGCGCTGTGCGGGACTGAGCGGCGGCTCCCGGCGAGGAAATCCCCGCGCGGTCCAGCTGGGCGCGAATTCACAGGAACGAACGTCCCGCCCGCTCCCTGCCCGCCCCTTCCCGGTCCCGCCCCAGCTACTGCGAGTTCCGCATTTGTATTTCAAATAGTTTAATTTTAAAAATACTCTATTCAGTGCTAAAATAACTTTCCACTTCCACGCGCGGCCGCGCCTCGGGCGCGGCCAGGCTGGATTACAGACTCGGCGGGACATGCAGTGGCGGCGGGGGTAGAGCGGGGTTGGGGGGCAGCGGGGTGTGGGGGGCAGAGCCCCGGGCCGGCAGCGCTTCCCGGGGGGCGCCGGCACCTGCCCCGTCCTTCCCCGTACCGGGGATGGCGGGTGCGCGGGCCGGGGCAGGACCCCCGGCATGGGGACCCCCGGCACAGGGACCCTTAGCACAGCGATCCTCGACGCAGGGACTCCCGGCACGGGGACCCTTGATGCAGGGACCCCCGGCACGGGGACCCCCGGCGCAGGGCAGCGGCTCCCCCTGCTCTGCCGGCTCCCGGGGTGCAGAGCCAAGGCCGGCCAGTACCTGCCCTTCGGGAGGGGACAGCGCTCCCCTCTCTCCCAACACGAATGGCTTAAACCAGCAGCTTATTGCACAGCGTCCCAGCGGGTCCCTGCCGGCCCCCCCCTGCCGCCCCCCGCTCCCACCACCGCCTGCACCCACCACCGAGTGGACACATCACCCAGAGCAGGCGGAAGGCGGCTCTCCCATTCCCAGCACCCAGGGCAGGCAGGGCAGCCACGAGCAGGCAAACAGCATCTGCCAGAGCCCTGGGGACCACAGAGAGCCCTGTGGAGAACCCCTCTCCCCACATGTGCAGCCCACCCAACAGAGCCCCCCAGCTCGAGGGCAGGGAGCAGGGAGAGAGGGAGCCAATAAATAGAGGCGGATTCGCAGGTACTGGCGGTGGCCCCGTCCGTCAGGCAGGGCAGGGCGGGACAGGGCAGGGCAGGGCGGGCTCGACGCAAGTGGTGGGAGCCTCGAGGCTGGGGAAGGGGCAGGCTGGGGGGAAGCGCCGGTCCCGGGGGGCTGGGCGGCTCTGCGAGGGGCTGGCGAGGGCGCCGGGCTGGGCAGGCTCAGCTCTCCGAGGCCGCGTGGCACACAGAGTTCTGGTCGGCACAAAATCTCTTGAGAGGCGGCGCACCCGAGTCCTCCTCCTCTTCAGTTACCTGCAAGAGCCAGAGGTCACGGGCAGTGACACCGAGCCACGCGCACCCAGACAAGGCTGAGACAGCCTGGGGACACCCCGGGCTGCGTGCAGCCCCTAGGGCACCAGGAATGGCAACACGCTCCAGCCTTGGAGCCCGCCAGAATCATCGTTTTCCCACATCCTTCTCTCACATTTAAACACTTGGTGTGAGCCAGGGGACGGGTCGGGAAGCCAGATGTGGGGAGCTCCCAGGGGGCACTTTGGGACTGCAGAGCAAGTCCATCCATTGAGATTTTGCTGCTACGAGGAGCAGCAATGAGGGTGAAAGGGCCAAGCTGGGTCTATGTACATTTAGAGGTGGTATCAATTCCAGTCATTTCCTTACCTGAGTCTCAAGGGGGACTGGCTCTTCCTTTGTGAGAGTGGGAGGCTCATCTGCCACTTCCGAGGAAGGCAGGGAGGGCTCTGGGAAGAACAGGAGGGTTCATATAAACACAGACCCGGCACCCAACTCAGTGCTGAGCCAGGACAGAACCTCCAGCAGAAGACACAAGTCCCCACTGCCCTATCCAGTTCCACCAGTGCCTCGGCCACACACTGGACCACCCACAGCTCCAATGGGGCCTTCCCCAGGCCCAGCCTTCCCCTGCCCCCTTCCCAGCCCAGCACCCACCTTCCAAGGTCTCCTGCCCCAGGGTGGGGGGCTGTGAGTCATCTGTACGGAAGTCAGACGTATGGGCAGGACTCATGGACTCGCTCTGCTGGGGGCTGGGGCTGGAGTTGGGGCTGCTGTCCACCTTGAGCTGGTACACGTCAGACAGGGAGCTCTGGTTGCTGTTCTCATCTGCAGAAACAGCACCTGGTGAAGAAGAGCACCTTGACCCAGGGGCACGGGCAGCCGAGGGCGGCACTGCGAGCCGGGGTCTCTCCAAGAAGGCAGAGCACAGTCAGAGGAGTGGAACAGGGATTCACTGTCCCCTGTAAGCACAAGGGCTGCTGGGCACAGGACTGTGCATTGGGACACCACAGACATCACATACAGAACTGGCCATGGGAGAGGGAGAAGTCTGAGCACACAGTGAGTGACCCTGGGATGTGCAAATGAGCAGCAGGCAAAGGGGCTGCACTGCCAAATCTCATGTCTGCAGCCTGGGAGGGCCCTGGACACCCAAGAGCAGGAACCTCCTGCCCGTGTAGCAGGGTTTTGTTCCTCCTGTTTGCGAGGCAGCACGAGGAGCCACGCTGAGCACCTGCCTCTCAACAGGGAGGCAGGCTTGACACACCTTCCCAAACTGCAGACCTGCAGTATAACCTCACTGCATCTCCCAGAAGGGCCAGCACATTCCCTGGCTTTCCTCAGCCACAGCAGGAGCCAAGTGGAGAGGCTGGGAACAGGAGCAGGCTCTGTTCCAGCAGCAAGTCCAGCCCTGGACCAAGAGACATCTGCCCTGTCACCCCGAGGTCCATGGAAGTCACTGCTGGAAGCAGCTGGCTTGGCTGCAGGCTCTCCCCAGCAGGGAATGAAAAGGGGGAAAAGGAATCCCCTACTCATTTAGTTCCCCATGAAGCTTCCCACAGGAAGAACCCAGAGACAGCTGATTAAGCAACAGCCGATTAAGATTCTTTCTGACAGCAAAAATGAACAGTTTGGGCAGGGGCATTTCAGAGGTGGATCAACGCAACCCCACACTGGACACAGGTGCTGCTCTTCCCCATCCATGCAGCACACTTATCCAGCAACACCCCCTGCTGCTGTACTGCCTTGGAGTCTTTCCCTAGGTCAGACAGGACTCAGCCAGACCCACCTTGGAACTCCAGGAGGAGGGAGGAGTTGGCAGAGGTGTCAGCTGGGAAGCCATTAGCTTCTCGGGCAGTGCTGCTGCTCGATTTGGATTTCTCTTTCTTGAGGAGAGAAAGGAAAGCACAAACACAAGATCAGAGGAGCACAGGCTGCTCCAGAGGAGCCTTTCCCCTTTCCATCTCCAGCAGCCCAGAGGGAGCTGGGTTTTCCCTTCCCTTTGGTGGGCACTTTTTAAAGTGGGAGGCAAAACTCCAGCTGTGGGGACTTGGGAATTAGGAGAGAAAGGAGAAGCTTGTCTAGGAAAGACACCGAGGAAAGGGAGTTCTTGGGGGGTTGGACAGAGAGGCTCAGGAGGGTGCCTGGGGGGGTCAGTAGGGATAGGGGGGCTCAGGTTGGCTCATGGGAAGCTCAGGGGGGTTCGCTGGGGCTGGGAGGGGCTCAGGAGGACTTGGAGGAGTCAGGAGGGATGGGGGACTCAGGTTGGTTCATGAGGAGCTCAGGGGAGTTCATTAGGGCTGCGGGGGGCTCAGGAAGGTTTGGGGGGGGTCAGAGAGGTCCAGAGGGGGTTCGGCAGGGGCTCAGGAGGGGCGCTGCTGGGGGCCTGGCAGGGGCTGGAGGGCACTCGAAAGGGGCTAAGAGTCTCGTCCGGGCTGGAGGCGGCGGGTCCCGGTTGTGCTCGGCGCGCGGCACCCACCTCCTTGCTGTCGGCCACCGGCACCCACTTGAATATCCGCAGGGACGTGTCTCCCACCGTCACCCATTTCTTCTCCCTGCGGGACACGGCGCTGCCAGCGGCGCCCATGGCAACAGGCCCCGCCCCCCCGCCGCGCCGCCACTGGCCCGACGGGCCGTCACTCACCGCCCCCGCCGCGCCGCCACTGGCCGAGCCGCCCGCCCATCACGGGCTGTCCCGCCCCCGCCCCGCTCCCATTGGCCGCCGCCCCGCGCGCTGGTTGGGCGCGCGCCCGCGGGGTCCCGCCCCGCGCCGCGCTGATTGGCTGCGCGCGGGAGCAGGCGGCGCCCCTCCCGCCCCGCGGGCCCTCCCCTCACCATCTGCGGACGCGCTCGATGGCCGCCATCACCTTCTTGATGTCATCCTTGGCGCGGCTGCGGGTCTCGGCCCGCACCGAGCGCCCCGACATGGCGCGCGCAGCCCCCGCAGCACCGGCCCCGCCGCACCCGCCGCGCCCGGCCCCCCGCGCACGCGCCCTGCGCGGCCCGCCCGCG
>JAWWEW010000048.1:11388506-11400955 GCA_035583185.1 Anabacerthia variegaticeps | reverse complement strand
ACGCGCCCTGCGCGGCCCGCCCGCGCGCTGCGCGTCCTGCGTCACCGCGCCGGGGCACGCCCCGCCCCGCCTGCGCCTGCGCGGGGGCGGCCACGCCCCGCTGCGGGCACGCACGGGACGCGCGGGCGGAGGCGACGCTGCCGCCGCCATCTTTCTTTGGGGCGAGTCCCGCCTCCCCCGGCCCCGGTGAGCGGGTCCCGGGTGCACCCCCGGTACGGCGATACCCGGGGCCGTGCTGCACAACACCCCTCCTTCGGCATCCACAACTGAGCCTGGGCAGCTCCCCTGTGCGGGGGGGGGCGTGGGAAATAAACCCCAACCAAAAAACCCCAATAAATAAGCTTACCCCAAACCCCTCCCCTCCAAAATCCCACGTCTAAGCCCAGGAAACCCCCCGGGCGCTGCCTGAGCCATCCATCCCTCCCATGGGATATCACCAATCCAAGCCCGCCGGAGGAAACACCACCCCAAGTCACCCCCCATGCCCAAACCCAATCCCCACCCCTGCGGTCACAGAGCAGGCGAGCAAGAAGGACCCCGGCGGGGCACTCTCTTTATTACCAACCATTCAGACTTATCAAAAAGAAAACCCCCAAACGTCTCTCCCCACCTCCTCCAGTTCACACCTTCCTGCTGTAGATGGTGGTCACAGGGCAGGTGAACAAGGACCCCAGCAGGGCACTCTTTTTATTATCAACCATTCAGACTTATCAAAAAAAGCCCCCCAAAAGTCTCTCCCCACCCCTCCAGCTCACACCTTCCTGCTGTAGATGGTGGTCACAGGGCAGGCGAGCAAGGATCCCGGCGGGGCACTCTCTTTATTACCAACCATTTAGACTTATCAAAATAAACTCCCAGTCTTCCCCCACCCCCTCCAGCTCACACCTTCCTGCCGTAGATGGCAGCCAGCGCCTTGCGGGCGCCGCACGCCTGCTGCTCCAGCCGCTCCCGCGTGGCCTTGCTGCTCCCGCCCTGCCTCAGCAGGGCCTCCACCTCCTCCACCAGGGCGCGGTGCCCCGTGGCGTTGTGGAACACGCGCAGGGCGCGGTCGCCGCAGGTGACGAGGTAGCGGCCGGTGGTGTCGAAGGCGAGGCGGGCGACGCGCTGGCCGTGCACGCCGCACAGCCGCTCCTCCTCCTCGCCGCGCCGCGTGTTGTACACGGCCACGTCCGAGCCCCCCGCCACGGCCGCGGCGCGCCCGTCCGGGGACAGCGCGATGAGGCGAGGCTCCGGCAGCGAGCACCGCGCCGTCAGCAGCAGGTAAGGGTCCTGCTGCTTCTTGTACTCCACGTCCGTGTCCCAGAACTTCCACGTGCCGTCCTTCGACACCGTCGCCATCCTGTGTGTGGGGGGGAGAGGACGGTGGGTAAGGGAAAAGGGGGGGCTGATCTGGCCCAGTGCTGCGTGTGGAACGGGAATCGGCTGTGGAGGGAGGTGTTTTGGGGAAGGGGAGTCTGTACATGTGTATAGGCTGTGTTGTCTTTCCACCAGACCAAGCCCCGTCTGACCCTACCTTGGATGCTTTCAGGGATGAGGCAGCCACAGCTTCTCTGGGCAGCCTGTGCCAGGGCCTGCCGACCTTCACAACCAGAAATTCCTTCCCAATATCCCATCTAACCCTGCCTTCTGTCATTTTGAAGCCATTCCCCCTTGTCCTGTCACTCCAGGCCCTTGTAAATAGTCTCTGTCCATCTTTCTTTTAGCCCCTTCAGGCACTGAAAGGCCACTATGAGGTCACCCCAAAGCTTCTCTTCCCCAGGATGAACAATCCCAATTCCCTCAGCCTTTCCTCCCAGCAGAGCTGCTCCAGCCCTCTGATCATCTTGGTGCCTCCTCTGGACTCTCTCCAGCAGCTCCATGTCCTCCAGGGCTGGAACAGCTCTGCAGGAGGGTCTCACCTCGGGGGGCAGAGGGGAAGAATTCCCCCATCCTGCTGCCCACACTGTGGGATCAGCCCAGGGCACGGGGGTTTTTGGGCTGGGCCATGTCCAGCCTCTCCCCCACCAGCAACCCCAAGTCTTCTCCCCAGGGCTGCTCCATCTGCTTATCCCCAGCCTGGATTGATCCCAGGGGTTGCCTTGACCCAGGTCTTGTTAAAACCACATGAGATTCCCATGGGCAGTGAGTGAATATGCAGGTGGCACCAGCCAGTTTTGGCCTCCCAGGGCAGTGTTTCAATGCCCAGCTCAGGGGTGCAGCTGGTGAACCCTGGAAGGGACAAGCTCCTGTGTCCTGAGGGTTTATCCAGAGTGGGCTGTGTCAGGTAACACACACTCACCTCCTCGAGTCGTTGGAGAAGGAGAAGGAAAGTACACCAGCAGTGTGGCCTTTCAACTCAAAAGCCCTGGTCACCTCCCGGAATTCTCCATTCTTGCCAAAACACACCTCCCACACCTTTACATCGGGGGTAAAGCCACAGGATGCCACAAACCTGCATGAAGGAAGAGACAGAGACACGAGGTACCTGTTACAGAGCACCTGAGTGAGCCAGGGCCAGGGCTCTGCAAACCTGTCCTGACTCCTGCACTCGAAGCTTTGATCAGCTGGTACAGTTTCCACTTTTCCTGCTGGTAAAGGGAATGCTAAGGAAGGGCACCAGAACAACGCAGGAATGAGAAACTCTCAGGCCAAAGTAAAAGACTTAAATGCTTTTGATCCCCAAACTCCCTGAGCCCGGAGCAAGGCAAGTGATCCTGCAGCGACAAGTTAGAACAAGATTTTCCTGATAAACAGATCTCCCAGAAATAAAGACTTTATAATTAACCTTTAAGAGGTTACAAACAAGTTCAAAATGCTGTTTGCTTTGCATTGGCTGTTTGCTCTGTCCCACCTCTGCCACCTGAGGCCAAAGCTGTTCTCAGGTTACCAGAATAGTGCTGAAACACAACAGTGACTCGCTGTGTCTGAGCCCACATCAGCTCCAACTCCCGGAGGGCAAATTCCCTTTTTAAAACTGTGGAAGCCTGAGAAAACTGCATCACAACAACAGCTAACTGCTGATGGTTTGATGCCCAGAATCCCTCCCATCCCTCACCTCCCACAGGGTGACACTGTGGCGTAGGAATTATTCATCTGGTTGGTGTTAATGCTGGCCAGGACTTCTCCCTTCGGGCTCCAGATCAGGATGGTGGTGTCACTGGAAGCTGTCATGATAAACTTTCCTGGGGGAAAAAGGCGAAGATCAGGAGAGCCTCTGGGCCTGACACTGCCAGAGACTCACTGAAGCCCCAGGACAACCTCTCCCTGCTGCTGGAGAAAACCCAAAGCAGCAACAAAGTCCAAGGAGGGTCAATCAAAAGACTCAGCTCCTGGTTATGCCGTAGTGCTCCCTTGGCTTCTGGGTGGGCAGTGGGCACTGAGCCCACATGTGCCCCTCACTCAGCAGCCTCAGCCCCTGCAGAGCTCAGCACTAGGCTGTGCCACAGCAGCAACACATCACATTCCATGTGTCCTGTGTGCCCAAAACCAGCTCAAGGATCAGCACCTTTCAAGCTGTGGACTGTGGGCAGACAGCTGAATCCCAGTCACACCAGTACCATCCAGGGTTACTGGTTGTGTCTGTGTCAGACTCCTGCTTGTTCCCACTTCCCCTTTGCCACCACAGCCTGGGCAGGGAGTTGCCTGTTTACCTTTCAGCTACTTCTGGCAGGTTTAAACTTTCACCTTCTCAGCTGAACAAAGGTCTCAGCTAACATTTTCCCTGCTCTCCTGTTACAGAGGTGAACTCACATCCACCTCCTGTCACATACCTGAAGCATTAATCCATGAAGCCCTCACTACTAACACGGAATTCCCACCCACCCACCCACCCCCAACTCTGTTCTAGATGATCCCAGAAGTTCAAGATAGACCATAAGAACTCACTAGAGAGATTTCTGACTGGTTAAAGAGAGACTGGCAGGCCAGAGAACAGCGATCCTCTCAATACTGAGACCAGACCTCTGTGCAACAGCATCCCTGAAAATGTAAATTAAGAGACTGTGCATATCGGGGAGCTGGTTACAGGGACATAATGGGTCTGAAAATGACACCTTTTGGTTCAGTCGGTATCAAATTAAGTAAAAAAACCCCCTAAGATGCTACAGAGAGTCAAGTACTGGTGCTGAGCACAGCCTTGAGAATGCCAAAAACTGCAAACACTTTGAACCCAGCAGCTTCACAAGGAAATCAAAGCCAACCTGGAGAGGGGAGCAGTTCATTTCCATACCTGTCTCTGCAATCCCTATGTTAATGACAGGAGCTTTGTGCTTCTTTGGGAAGTCCCCAGAATTCGCAGTGAAGGTGAAGTTCCCATCATCCTTCTTGGTCATCTTGTAGACACGAATAGTCTCAGCATTTGCCAGCCAGACAATGAAAGCCCTGTGGAGGGACAGGCCCTGAGCTCCAGCTCAGCCCAGGTCACTCAGGGCCACCTGGGGAGAGGGATACACCGGCAGGTAAAAAGCTTTAAGAGGGCATCAAGTTCTCTCCCTCTGTTGGCTCAACTGCAACACTGAATGGAAAAGAACAGAATTTATTACCCCACACCTGGAAATGGGATGCCTTCCTCTCTCTGTAAGAGGCTACTTCACAAAGATCCAAGACATGCTTTTCCACCAAACTCCCCACCCTGGTAGAGCTCCCCAGCCCGGTGGAGGGGCTGAGCAGCACATCCCAGCTGGCAGAGACCTCAACGGGATCTTCCATGGGGTGCAGCAAGCTGGGCACTGTGCTATTTGCCCTGAGAACCAGACTGACCCATTGAGGGTTGGACTGGATGATGTCCAGAGGTCCCTTCCAACCCTGACTGTTGTGATTCTGTGATTCCATGCCAGCTGCCTTCAGGAAAGGCCACGGATCAGCAGTACTGTGATGACCCAGTGATGCATCCCAGAGCACACACCCCACTGATCCCAGCAAGGCCTGGCTGTGGGACCGGTGGCTCCCCAGAGCCCGGTGGTGCCAGGGGGAGGCCCGGCCGTACCGTGAGTCGGGGCTGAGGCAGACGAGCTCGGCGTGGTCCAGCCCCACGTTGGCACGGAGGCAGCGGTGCTCCCGCCCCGCCAGGTCCCGGGTGCTCCACAGCCGCACCGTGCGGTCCTCGGAGCACGACGCCAGGTACTTCCCATTGCTGCTGAAGTCCAGGCAGGTCACCGGGCTGCTGTGCCCCTGTGGAGACAGCACGGTCACGGGGGGAGGTGCTGGTGGGACGCTGGCACCAGCAGGATACTGGCACCAGAGGCAGAGTGGCACTGGGTACACGCAGTACTGGTGGGACATGGTACTGGTGGGACACCAGCACCAGGGAGGACACCAGTATTAGCAGCAGTAGGACATGGACACTGGCACTGAGAGGGCACCGAAAAAGGGGGGATCATCAATGGGACATCAGCACCAGGCACACCCAGTACTGGTGGGACATGGCACTGGTGGGACAGTGGCGGGACACCAGGGACACTGGCACCGAGGGGACACCAACACCAATGGGACACCGGTATCAGCACCAGGGGGACATGGACACGGGCGGGACAGCAGCCCCGGGGGGGACACTGGTGTGACACTGGGGAGGACACTGGTGTAATACAGGGGGGGACACTGGTGTGACATGAGGGGGACACTGGTGGGACACGGGGGGACAGCAGCCCCGGGGAGGGCACTGGTGGGACACGAGGGGACACAGGTGTGACACGGGGGGACAGCAGCCCCGGGCACACGCGGTACCTTGAGCGTGGCGACGAGCAGGCGGTGTGTGAAGCTGTGCTGCTGCTGCTGCTGCTGCTGCTGCTGCTGCTGCTGCCTCTCCCTGCGAGCCCTCCCCGCCGGCTTCCCCTTGCGCGGCTCGGCCTGCGGGGCTTGCCCGGCCTGCCCGGGCCCTGCGGGGCGGAGGGGCCGCCTCAGCTCGGCCCGGCCCCGCTCCGCTCCCCCAGCCCCCGCTGCGCCCCGCTACTCACCGTCGGGCGGGGCGGCCCCCGGGGCGCGGCGCAGCAGGCCGAGGCCGGCGATGCCGGTGAGGGTGAGGATGAGGAGGATGAAGAGGAGGAGGAGGATGCCGATGCCGAGCCCGCCCGGCCCCGCCGCCTCCTCCATGTCCGCGCCGCGTCAGCGCCGGCTCCGGCGGCTCCGCCTGCGCATGCGCGGCCCCTGCCGGGGGGGGGCGGTACTGCGGGGTGTCACCTGCTTTGGGGTGTCACCTGCATTGGGGTGTCACCTCCGTTGGGGTGTCACCTGCTTTGGGGTGTCACCTGCATTGGGGTGTCACCTCCGCTGGGGTGTCACCTCCGCTGGGGTGTCACCTCCATCGGGGTGTCATCTCTCACCCATCCCAGTGTCACCTCCGTCGGGGTGTCACCTCCGTCGGGGTGTCACCTCCATCGGGGTGTCACCTCCCACCCATCCCAGTGTCACCTCCGTCGGGGTGTCACCTCCATCGGGGTGTCACCTCCCACCCATCCCGGTGTCACCTCCATTGGGGTGTCACCTCCAACCCATCCCGTTGTCATCTTCGTATCCAGCCCAGTGTCACCTCCGTACCCAGCTCGGTGTCACCTCCGCACCCATCACGGTGTCACCTCCGTATCCAAGCCGGGGTCACCTCCATTGGGGTGTCACCTCCCACACATGCCAGTGTCACCTCCATATCCATTTCGGTGTCACCTCCATATCCATTCCGGTGTCACCCCCATATCCATCCCGGGGTCACCTCCGTACCCATCCCGGTGTCATCCCCATATCCATCCCGGTGTCACCTCCATATCCATCCCGGGGTCACCCCCAGACACCCCGACAACGACCCCCCCTCCGCACTCCCCAGCCTGTGCCTGCACCCCCTCCAGCCTCGTAAACCCTCCAGATGCTGTTCTCAAACCATCCCCTCCAGCCCCTGCTCCCCCCGCCCGCCCCCAGCCCCTGTGCCCACACGCTGGCCCCGGCCCTCCCTGCTCCCCCCAGTCCTTGCCCGCACCCCTCATCCCTCACCTTTTCCCATCCGGCCCCGGTCCCCTCCCCAGCCCCTGCAACCCCTAGCCCCGGTTCCCTTCATCCACGGTTGTCCCGTCTCCCAGCCCCGACTCTCCCCCCGCTCCATCCCCGGTACCCCCCGCCCTTCCTGGCCGTGCCCCAGAGCAGCCCCGGGGCTGAAGAACCACGCGGGGCCCGTGGCACAGAGAGTCCTTTATCGGGGGCAGGGGGAGGTGGGGGGCATCCCCCTCGCAGCCCCGGCTCCCCACGCCGGTGCCCGTGGGACCCCCGGAGCCCCCGGGGCAGTCAGGAGGAGGAGGAGGAGGCGCCGCGTCCCAGCGCTGTCACCGCCCGCGCCGCCTGCTCGGGGACACGGGCAGGGTCGCTGAGGATGGAGGTGGAGATGCTCAGCTGCCGCAGGGAGCTCAGGACGGCTGCGGGGACAGCGGGACAGGGGGACAGGTCACTGCCCGACACCCCTCGGGGGCTGCAAGGGGTGACCCACCCTGCGGGAGACGGCGCTGCCCATCCCCGCACCAGCCCCCGGAACGGCACGACAGGTCCCTGCCACAGCCCCCAGCAGACGGGGCAAAGGGAAACCCACCCTGCGGGGCTTTGGGGAGAGCCGAGCCTGCCCTGCCAGGACACGGGCTTAGGGCACAGCCAGCTCAGCTGGGGCGTGGGTGTGACAGGAGCACGGGAAAGCACCGAGCACAAGCCCTGGGACATCCCACGGATCAGCCCCGCCATCCCTCAGGACACCCTTGTCCTTTTCCCCTCGGCCTTTCCCTTGGTCTGTGCCAACCCAACTCGCTCAGGGTGCCGCAGCCGGGCACAGGGACACCTACTCGGCCGAAGGGCTGGGAGGGAGCAGTGCTGGTCCAGCCAGGCGAGGGATGTCTGGGTGAGGCTCTCCATGCTGGCCGTGGACACCATTCCGTTGAAGGACTCAAAGAGGGGCCGGATGATGATACTGAACTGATGGGAGCACAGGAGTTAAGGACCAGCCTTGCCAACAGCCATGATGTGGGCATCACCCTCCCTCGGCAGCAGGACAGACCTCCTTGGGCAGACGTGGAGCAGAATTGTTGGGGCAGCAGGACAGACCATGGGTCAGACCTGCTGGATGCCTTCCCAGCTCAGCACCGCACTGGGCACCAGCCCAAACTGCTGGGGGGATGAGGACCTGGGTGTCACTTGCGGCGGTGGGAGGGCTGTGTGACCCCTGTCGTGACTGGATCTGCCAGAAGAGGTTGCTGAGACGCAAGACAACTCTTCCAGAGCAGGTCAGGGAGCCAGCTAGCAAAGTGCCCAGGAGCAGGGCAGGACACCAGTGTGTCCATTGTGCTCCCCCAGCCTGCAGGGACCAGGGATTTTGGTCTGAGGACCAAAATCTGCGACAGGTGATTTTGTGCATGCAGTAATCCACAGAGATACCTCCACCATGTGTCCTGGAGCCTGTGTTGACTTTAGAATACTCTGTCCTGAGGAAGGAACTCCCCAGCTCTGTGTCAGGAGCCACCTCTGCCTTGTCCAGATGTCCCATTCTAGATGGGACCACGGGCAGCAGTGCCTGCCCATTCTTCTGCCACTTGGGATTTCACAGACCTCACAGTCTCTGGAGGCTTAGTGGTCCCAGTGTCTAATCCCTGCTCACAGAGCTGCAGATCCAGCCCTTTGTCCACAGGTTCCCTGGCCCTTGATCCTCTCCATCCCTGGATTTCCAAGGTGTGCCACACAGGCACCAAGGCCCACCATCCTGTCTCCAGCTTTGTGTCTGGACCTTTCCTAATCCCTGGATGATGGCTGCTGCCTCTAAGATCTGGCTCCCAGCTCACCGGGAACAACTGCATGCACAAACTCATTTTCACTTTCCATTTCCCCGAAGGGCAACCATTTACTCTTATTTTTGCTTCCTTGTACCAAAATATCCCTCCTAACCACAGCACCTGATCATGTTCCCACCGTGTGCCCTTGGCGGGGAAACATCTCCCCGTGGTCCCCGGAGCCTCTCAAGCCACAGGGACCCCACAGACCCGGCAGCAGCGGGTGTACCAGAGCAGCTGGTGTCTGGTGGAGGGGTCAGAGGGAGCAGCAGGCACCGGTCCCAAAGGATACGATCCAGAACTTCCAGTTCTGCAGCGTGGAGGAGCGGACGTACTCGTCGAACATGCTGCGCATGTGGTCGAAGCGCTGGCGTGTGATGGGCACCCCCGTGGCCGGCAGCTGCTCCTGGCACAGGCTGTGGGGCACAAGCAGCGCCGTGGGGCCGTGTTTGGGAGGCTGGGAGCCACAGGGTTTGCCCGCGGGTCCCAGCAGGACCCCAGAGGCTCCAGCAGGACCTCAGCTCCCAACAGGAGTTGGCAGGCAGTGTCCCCCTCCCAGGGTGACTGTGGGGCCACACAGTAATAGCCTCTTGAGCAGCAACCCTCTTCCAGATGGAGTTTTAGGAGGTGCTCCAGGGAGACCTGCCCTGTCCCGCTGGCACCCTGGCACTGCCGTTTGCCCTGCCTGGCCACCCCAAAGCCGGCAGTGCCCCCCTCATCTCCCCCAGCCATGTCACCCCTTACTTGATGGAGCCATTGAGCTCCTCGATCTGCTCCCGCAGCCGCTGTGCCTCGTCCTGCAGAGCCGCCCGCTCCTGCTGCAGCTTGCAGATGTACTCAGCTGTCTTCTGCAGGGTGGTGGCCTTGCTGACCTGGGGGGCGGCGGGGTGAGAGAGGAAGGGGACCCAGACCACCCTGGCACAGCCTCCGGAGCCCAGCCCACCCCGGCACGGCGCGGGTCTCCACGTGCCCCCCGTGGCAGGAGCTCGATGCTCTGGGGCAGGGCAGGGGTGCAGCGTCCCCAGGTGACAACAGCGTGTCCCCGGGTGCCCGGGGCTGGCCCTGGGTGCTCACCTTGATGCTGGGCTGGGCGCTCAGCGTGCTCACCAGGCTGTGCAGCGTGGTGAAGCCCAGCTTGATGTTGAAGCGCCTCTTCTGCTCGGCGGAGATGTGCGTGATGCGGCGGCTCTCGAGCTGCGGGGCAGCACCGTCAGGCACCTCTGGGCAGCGGGGACCCTCCCGGCCACCAGCCCCAGCGGGGACAGGCTGGCCCAAAGCTTGCAGCGAGAGCGAGGGCAGTTTCGGGGGGCAGGAGGAAAGTGGGGTGCATACGGAGCTCCTGCAGTACCTTGTTGGACTCGGGTCTGCCCCGGCGGGACACGGCGTGGGGCAGGGAGGTGCCGGTGCCCAGCCCCGCAGCGGATCCCGGGGAAGCCTGGCTGGGCTTGCGCCAGTTGCTGCCTGGAAAAGCCAAGGTGCTGCTCTGGGGAGAGGGGCGGCAGCAGCAGCAGCAGCCCCTTGTGACAGGGTGACAGCAGGGTGACACACGGGGCTAACAGAGGAGCACCCGCAGCGCTGCCCCTGCCCTGGCACCTCCACCGCACTCAGCGGACCGGGATGCTCCGCTCCAGCCTCTAAACACACGTTACCCCAAATCCCAGTCATTAACAAATGGGAACATCTACGATGTGACATTTTAAACTCCCAGCGTTTCTTGGGGTGGAAATCACCCAGAGGGAGTGCCGAGGGCAGCAAAGGTGTGGTGTGGTGTGCAGCACCAGAATGAACTGGGGACGACACCAGAGCCTGGTTTCCAGCAGCCGCGCTGGTTTCTGTGGGTGAAAGCGGGCGCTTCCTGCTCCAAAACCAAGCTCCGGGGTTTCAAAACCACAGTCGGACATTTTGCTCCGTTTTTGTCTTTTTCCTATTTCTGCTTTTGCCCCTGTAGAAGGAGGCAGGTGAAGGGGCTGTGCCTTCCCCCGCGGGAAGGAACTTTCCTTGCTTGGCTGGGTCAATGGAAACAGCTGGCATTGAAGCCAAAATTAAATATTCCCCCAATGTTTGGTGCAAACTCTGCAGGAACTGCGGTGCCCCGTGGAGCTGCTTGGGGCGCCCCAGACTTACCACACGCTGAGGTGGGGGACACCTGCTCTGCCTTGGGGACTCTCAGGGGACCCGGTTGTGTGCCCACCGGTGGCACCGGCACCACTTGGGAAGGGCTGGAGCCAGGAGCCAGTCCTGGGCTCAGCTGCGCCATTCTGGAGAGGAAGGTGGCAGGGACTTCGGGGACAGCGCTCTGCTGCTGGGAGAAGGCAGAAGGAACGGGAGCTGGGGGTTCAGCACCCCACGTCGGTCCTTGCCCAGGCACTGACAGCCAAACCCCCCTGAGGGCACAGGGAAGGGCAGCCCCATCCCCACCATCTGCAGGGGCAGCCCCAGAGCCCCAGGAAAGGGGCTCTGCAAGCAGGGTGTCTCCCACCTCTGCCCCGGTTCTTTTACAGAAGACACTCAGGTGTCTCAGGTGTCTCCTGCCACCCCCAGCCACATGTCCCCTCCACCCCGTGCCTGTCCAACCCACAGCAAAGTGTGACCCCCCCAGAGCAAATGTCATCACCTGTCCCATCTCTCCCCTGTCCCAGCAGCCAGGAGAGGACAATTCCCAACCCGGGGCGGGGCCGCAATTCCCAGGCTGGGGGAAGGTGAGTGCTTACCGGGGAGACAGGGGCCACGGGCATGAGTCCTGCACCCATCGGGCGAGGGGCATCCAGGGCCGGGTCCTGCTTGGCTGAGGGGAGAGGGAGCAGATGGGCTCTCTGTGGGGCTGGGGTGACATTCCCTGCCCTAGGGCACAGCCAGCCCCCCACACCAGCGCTGCTGCAGCCCCTTCCCTGCCGGACTGCCCCGAGAAGGGGGAAGACACCCCTGGAGAGAGGTGCCAGCTCCCTCTTGGCAGCGGGGATGTCCTTGGGAGCCTTGTGCAGGCAGAGATGCCCAGCCCCTCCCCAGCCAAGCACAGGGACAGGGACATGACGACTTCGAAGGGACCTGTCCCATCGAACCCACAGGCAGCAGGTTGGGCAGGACACCAGTGACCTGTTGTGTCCGTGGAGACCAGACTGGGGAGACAGGGGATTCCCGGCAGTGTCCGACTGGATCACGTCTCCTTGCGAGGCTTCAGGAGCTGGGGGGAACTTCACCCCTGGATTTGGCACTGCCCCCCGTGGGGACAGCCACGTGTCCTGCCCAGCATTCCCAGTGTCCCAACCCCAAGGAGAAAGTGGGGTCCCCCCCTCTGACCCCTCCCATAGCATTCCCTCCCCGGCTCACCCCTGCAGCCCCCCCATCCCCATTACCTGTGGTCAGCAGCTGGCTCAGGCAGGGGTTGGGCACAGGCAGGTGGGGCACGGAGGGTCCTGGCAGCCTCCTCGCCTTGGGACCACCGGGCTTTGCCTTGGGCCGCCCGCCCCCGCCCTGGGGCAGCCCCTTGGGGGGGGCAAACCGGGGGTCGCCCACCAGGGCAGGGGGCAGGAGCTGTGGGGCAGCGGGGCCGGGGTACCCCGGGGGAACAACGCCCGTGGTGTAGCCCAGCCCCGGGGTGTGGGGGGCGAAACAGGGGGCTGAGAGGGGGGAAGCAGGGTGGGTGAGGAGCGAGCCGGGGGAGCTGGCGTAGGGGAACTTGGAGCGGGG
>JAWWEW010000048.1:11373963-11388406 GCA_035583185.1 Anabacerthia variegaticeps | reverse complement strand
AGGGTTGTGGAGCTTTGGAACACTGTTCAGGGAAGTGATGGAGTCACCATCCCTGGAAGTGTTCAAAAAACATGTGGCTGAGGCACTTGGTGGGGAGGTCGTACTGCAGTGGGGGCTTGTGTCGGTGCTGGGGGCTGAGGCTGGTGGGCACAGCCGGGGGGGGCTCGGGGGGCAGGGGGGCCGGGGGCAGCTCGGGGGCCAGGAAGGCGCTGTGGAGGCTGAGCTGGGAGGCACCGCTGGGCTGTGGGAGACACCGGAGGGTCAGGGAGGGTGGCTGGGGCACCGGTGGCCACCAGCGGTGGGCTGGGATTCTGCTCACCTGCAGGAGGGTGCCGGGTGGGAGTGGGGCCTCAGGGCTTGCAGGCAGCCCCCGAGCACCCACCAGGGACCCCCCGCTGCCAAACAGGGGCTCGGCCATGGGCAAGAAGCAGGATGGCTCCTGGTAGCCCGGTTGTGTTTGTGATGGGGGTGGTCGGTGGCTGGTGAAGATATCTGCAGGGCCAAGTGGAGACACAGTGACCGGCATGAGGGGACCTGCTCAGGGATGGGGGACGAGCCCTGGGGCACAGAGAGTGGAGCCATATCCTGTTACTGGCACTGCTGGGGATTTGCCAATCCCCCCTTCACCTTGTGAGGCCAAGGCAGCTCCAGCAGATTTGGCACCCAAATGTGGTTAAGGCCAGCCTTACCACATGCACAGGGACAGAAAAACCCACCCGGAGTGCCAGAGCGAAGGGTGGGGGTCCCATCCCTGATAACCAGCTCGGCTCCATGTGCCCCATCCCCAGGGCAGCTCCCAGGGGTGTGTGGCTGTACCAGCCCCAGGCTGGGGCCAGGACCACAACACCCATGCTGGGGGCATGGCAGGGGGGTCCAGATGAGCAGGTCACAGCATTCCCAAGCCACAGGGGAATGTGGATGGTCCCCTGGCGCAGTGGTGAGTGCCATCCTGCCCAGCCTGGCGCTGCCGTGCGTGCAGCCTGTGGCTAACCACATCCCATGGCCATCCCAGAGCCGAGCCGCGTGACCCTGCCACGACTCCCGCTCCCTTCCTGTCTCCTTCCCACAACCCTGCTCCTTCCGCAGGCCCAGACACCGTGGCACGGAGGGCTGGCCTGGCACTTTGGGCAGCCACCTCCCCGGGCACATCAGTCCCCAGGCTCAGTGCCTGTGCCAGCGCTGGCTCTGGCATCACCACCGGGAGGGTTTTCCCTGCAGAGGGTGACCGTGGGACTGGCATGGGGCTGCTGGATGCTTCCCTGTAGGATGGAGCAGGAGGGCTCGCTGGGTTTGCAGCCTGACAGCCCCTGGCACAGGCTCTGTGCCTGAGCAGCCACCCTGGGACAGGCACCCTCATCCCCTCTGGGGATCACCTGGCTGTGCTCTCCAGCCCTTGTCTGGCGCTGGCAGTGCCACCTCCAGGCCCTGCTGCCAGCTCTGTCTGCTCGGTGTGTGCAGCCAGCTGTGGTCGAGGCTCCAGCACCCAGGGTGCCCTGATTGGGACCCACAGAGGACTTGCTGAATCCACAGCAGAGGAACAAACGTGCCACCCCCGTGGGATGCCACGAGACTGGGCATGGCGATGATTCCAGCACACCATGTGCTACCATCGAAGGGGAACACCAGTGTGAGATGGGGCAGAACCACTGCTGAGCTGCCCCAGCCAGCCCCCACACTGCCCCTTCCCCCTGCCAAGGCCATGGTGGGTTCCTGGGAGCACAGCAGGGCCACCCCTGCCCCTCTAGGGGCTGGCATTGGGTGTGTGCTGTGCTGCTGCCAGGCAGGGTCTTACCCTTCCTGGGATACAGCCCAGCCCTACGCTGCCCCCACCTCCACCATGTCCACACTGGGCTGCCCCTGCCACTGGCACTGAAGCTTTGTGGGTATTTATAGGCATTTCTTGTGCCCAGCTTGGCAGATTTGATTCCTCTCGTGCTTCTCACTGTGCTACAGGGATGGAATGTCCTTGGCATCCCCTGGGAGCCCTGTCTTCCCTTTCTTCTGCCCCTTCCTCGCCCCACAGCTACTACCCATGCTCCTCCTCACCATCATCCTGCCCCACTCCAGGTAGTGCAGCATGGGGGAAGAGCCCCCATGGTCAGCACACCACAGCTTTGGCATCCTTCTCAAACCTGGGGCTGCTCTCTGCTGGGATTGGGGCTGCAGAGCCCCTTCCCAACCCAAGGACTCTCCAGCACTGGCCCCAGGCTCTGGGAGTGCCCTGCAGTGCAGCAGGGCAGTGCCACCCCATGGGATGGCCACTCCAGCCCCCGGTGCCCCCATGCCCAGTGTGGGTCCTACCTGGAGCACGGTGCCAGCAGGGCACGGGGCCGGGCTGCTCCCTCGCCTCTGCCATCAGGACTTCTCTGTCCTCCCCAAACCGCGCTCTGGCACCCACCACGGACACGAGATGCTTCCTCATTTGGGGATTGGCTTGCAGGCACTGAGTGGCAGGCACTGAGCTCTGCCAGAGCCACCCACCACAGTGACAGCCCTGTGACCCCGTGGTGCCCACCCCGCACGCCTGCCCTGCACAGCTCTGTGTGAGGCTGCTGGGGGATCCATGGAAAACCATCGCCTGCCCTGCTGGAAAAGTGGCCTTTGGGACATAACTGGGTTGGTGGCACCCAGCACCCACTGTTCATCCCCATCTCCTCTCCCCACTTCCCCAGGGGGGACATGGCACACACACAGCACTCCCTCATCCTCCAGGGAGCTTCTCCATGCAGTGTCCCAGGGAATGTTCCATGTCTAGGACAAAACTCCCACACACAGGTCTCCAAGAACCCCACGGAATGGTGCCCTGCCCCAGGGCACACCAGCTCCTCACCAGCAGTCCAGGAGAAGCTGGGACACTGTCCCTGGCCCCAGCAGGACTTGGGAGCCTCCGCAGCCCCAGCAGTGTGCCTGTTCTGAGCTGCTGAGTGCAGGCAGAGCAGGAAGGGATGATTCCCTGTGATGTAGTGGCCTGCAGTAAGACCCATCCCATTCCCAGACAGCAGTCTGCAGAAAAACACAGCCCTTTTTCCCCAGGAAAAATGCCAACCTGGCTATATATTTGCTCAGCTGGGCACCACAGTGCTCCTGCCATCTGCTTGAGTGTGAGGCCATGCTGGGCCCTCAGAGAGGTGCTGAGGCTGCTGCTGTGACCTTGCAGGACCTCTCGGGAGCAGGGACACTTGTCAAGGGTCAATTTGACCCCCGTGGAGCTGTCCCACCTCCCACTGACTGATGTCCACATGGGGCACCAGGGGCACAGTGGGCAAAGGATCAGCATAGGGACAGACTGATGGGATCTCTGGAAGGAATGAGCCCAAGGAGGTGCTGGCAGGACCTTCCCACCTCATCCATCCTCAGGGCATCCCGCTGCCTGCCCTGGCACACAGAGTGCCCATCCTGCTGCCTGCCAGCATCTGGTCTTGCATCACCCCTCGGCCCTATGGCGCAAGTGCCCTTGTTTCCTCCTGCCGAAGGAAGTGGAGACGGGCCATGGAGCTCCAGGCTCACATGGGGGTCTGGAGATGCTGCTGCTGCCTGAGACCACCAGCTACCTGTGCTGTGCCCAGCTCCAGAACATTCAAGGGCAAAGTTGGTGCCCTGCCCTGGCATATGGGAACACTGCTGGGACCAGGACGTGTCCCAGTTGACTCCATGACACACAGGGACACTCATGGCTTGGATCCTGCATGGCAGTGATGGTGGCAGCCCCATGGGGTTCCCTGCTTCCCGGTGTTCCCATCAGCAGCCCCCTGCTCCAGCTAGACACCAGTGCCAGGTTTGTCTCTGGACATCCTAGCAGGGACAGTGACTTGTCCCCAGGGGATGGAGCACAGCCCAGGGCAGGGTCCTGGGTCTGAACCAGCCCCACCTGGGACTGGTTGGGCACTGGGATGAGGAGGGGACTCAGAACCTGCTCTCTAGAGGCTTCCTCTTCCTGTTTGGGGTAGCTGTCCTTCCTCTGTCTGCAGCCAAAACAAGGGGCTTTGGCATTCCTGGAAAGACCCTCTGTAGAAATCCCCTCCCACAGCTCCTGACCAAGCCCTTCCCAACCCTCTCTGGCTCTGTCCAGGTGCAGGCAGGCACACCAAGCACTTGCTCACAGCCCATCCGTTCTGCTTTTCCAATGCCACTGGATGGCTGGTGCTTCTGCCTGGCCAACCCTTTGATCCCCCATTTTGGGCTGCCAGGGGATGCAGGGCTGTGTGGGCTGTGTAGGATGTGGTACCACCTCCTGGCTGGCTCTTACCTGAGATCTCCATGTCATCCAGGCTGGGCTGCAGGGGTGCCAGATCCGGCTGTATCATGTCAGCATTCCCAACATACACTGGAAGAGGGCAGAGCTGGAACATCAGGGCCCAGCCACTGCACCCCCAAGACTCCCACCACTGTGCCCTGACATCTACCTGGCTGCTACCCCTCTGTGTCACCCTGGAGTCACCCTAAGTCACTGCACCCTTCCCTGGGCAGGGAGGTGGGTGCCCACCCTGTGGAGAGCCAGGGCCATCCTGTCCCACCACTCTGCCCACCAGCACCTCTAGGACATCATCCAGTGCCCAGAAAACCCAGGCAAAGGCTGAATCTTGGCACAGGAACAGCCTGCTGTTGGAAGAGCTCCAGGGATGTGACCAGGCAGGGACAGCAATGAGTGGCCATGGAAGTAGGACTTGCCCTGGGAGCTGGGATGAGGTCCTTCATGGGGCTGGTGCTCACTGGGCAGCTCAGCCCATCCCACCTAGGACAGCTCATGCTGGTCCATAGGGACCCACCAGAGAAAGGGATGATCCCACCCTGCCAAAACACTCTGCCTGGGCATCCTCTTCTCCATTTGGGCAGGGCAGGAACATCCCTTCCTCCAGTCCCAGCAGGAGGGATGCCAGGGGACCCAGCCTGCCCCGAGGACATGGGTGGCAACTCTAAGGGGCTAAGCTGAGAGGCCTGAAGGTGATATGGGATGTGCTGCCTGCCTGGCTTCCTCCTCCATGTCCTGCTGGATGGCCCGGGGCACCTACCATCCTCAGGGAGTTCCTGGTGGGTGCTGGGCATCTGTGTCATGGTGAAGAGGGTGTCAGATATGTCTGAGAGGAAGGTGTCCAGGTCGAAGTGCTGCCTACTCCCAGGCTCCTCTTCCTCATCCCCGAGCAGCATCGGCACCACGTTGCAGAAGAGCTGGTTGCACCATTTCTCTGTTGGCCTCCAGACATCTTCGTCCTGCATGAGATGGAGCAAAGGAGCCAGGTGGGCACCTCTTGTGGGCAGGGTCCATGCCTGGCTCCCTGGCTGCTCTTGCTGGCAACTCCTGTGCTTTGCACAGTGTTATCACTCCAAACCTTCACACTGCTCCTTCCAGAATGGTGAATCCAAATTCCAAACGCTTGGCATCCCATCCCAATGGACTCACCATGCCCTGGGGCTTTCATCTGCCCTACTCCCGAGCTGCCCAGTGTGGGAGCCTGCTCTGTGCCTTCCTTTTCCCCTCTCCCACCCTTTCCCAGCAGACTCACCGGCTTCGGACTGGAGATTTCTCCCTCCCGGGTAGATTTTCGGAGCTGGAAGGAGAACACAACCTGTGTCACCAGGCAGGGTGGGCATGGTGTGGGGCAGGGCGAGGGTGGCAGCTCAGGAGGGGCAGCCAATATACCACTCCCACGCTGGCAAGAGCCTGCCACGTCCCTCCCTGTCATCCCTGGCTCCAGGGTGGGCGCACCGGTGTTCCATCCCACCGCTGACACTGCCACGGGATGGGGAGCAGCACGGGCAGAGCCACTCACCCGCTTCTTGTAGTAGATCCTCCACTTGTGGTACTCCCTCATCACCACCTCGATGCGGCGTTTCCAGTAGTTGCCCTCCAGCACAACAGCCTGGGAGGACATGACAGGAATGGCTGAGCCCTCTGGCCCCAACACCCCACAGCCAGGGCTGTTTGCCTTGTGCCATGTTCGAAACATCTCTCCCAGAAAATCTATGGGATGTGTGTCCCCAGCTCCCCCTTGTGCCACCCAGACCTGCTCCTGCCCAGGCAGCTGTGAGGGACCCAGCCCCACCTCTGGTTTTCGGTGCTCATCAGCCTCCAGCCCCTCCAGAGGGGTGATGAAGCCACACACAGGGTTCTTCCTCCGCTCCACATCTGCACAGGGGAGAGCACAGCTGGCTTTATCCGTGCCCCATCCATGCTTTATCCATGCACCTGCACATGGGCACCCAAATGCCAGCCCCGTGCCAGTGGGCACCGCCTGGCTCCCAGCACACAGGGCAGGGTCTGGCCCATACTCACACTGGATGTACCACGCTCTCCAGATCGCATTGTTGAGACGAATTTTATCCCAGCAAAGCAGCCTCAGCCCCTTGAAATTCTTCCACTTTGGTGACACCAGCTTCCCACTGAAACACCAAGGAAGGGGAGGTTGAGGGGAGCCATCCCACAGCCCTTCCAGTTTGGGGTCTCCCGGGCGTGGGGCTGTGCCTCAGGACATGCCTAGGGGGGCCACCAGCCTGGTGACAGGTCAGGAGCAAGGCACAGCCGTGTGGCTTTGCTACAGGAGGCTTGACAGGCACCCAGGGGAGCATTCCAAACTCCTGTGCACCTTGAGAGCAGCACAGACTTGATTCCTGAGCTTCACAGACCCACAGGAGGCTTCTCAACCCCCTGGGATTAAAGCACAGCACACAGAGGGATGGATTCCTCGAGGCTTGAACCCCAGCTCCGAGGAGGGATCCCACTGCCTCCAGCCAGGCCAGCTGTGTCCCAGCCCGAGGGGACAGGAAGGGAAGTCTCCGGGCCAGGCGAGACGCCCGGGGACATGTGCTGTGGTGGCTCTTGCCTCATCACAGTGTTTGGGCAGCTATTTCTGACCCTCCTTTTAATGCCAGGCACGACTTGGTAACGCTGCCTTCAGCCTGGGCAGGCAGGGGCAGCCATCCCAGCGGGTCTGGGAAGGCAGGACAGCACTGGAGGATGTTCAGGATGTTAAGGGACACTTGCCTGTGCCCCAAGACAGACAGACCAGTCCTGCCCTCAGCCAGAGCTGCCCTGAGCTCCTCTCCTCAGCCATCCCTGCAAACCTGTGCCCTCCAACCCGAGCTGGGCTCCCTCCTTCCCATTTCCCAGCTCCCAAAGGTGGCTGTGTTTGTTCCACAGCTCCTTGTGGTGGTGCTGATGTTCCTGGTGGGACCTGCAGCAGGGGAAGCCTCTTTGCACTCATAGTCTTGTTTCCACCCAGCCAAGGGGCACAACCCCTCATGTGTACCCACTGCAGAGGTCCTGAGGGTCTCGCTGCCTTTCTTTGGGGTCCATTTCACCTCTCCCAGCTCTCCCACCCACCAGGGAATGACCTCGGGGCAATGCCAGCAGCTCCAGGGGTCCCTTGGAGAGCAGGCTGCCTGCTGCATGGCACCGACCCCAGGAATGCCACGTCTCTCTCCACCCAAGAGTTTGTCCCCTAAAGATCTCAGTGCTGCTTTGAGTCCCACTTTTCCTTGATTCATGCAGGGAACAGGGAAGGTGGAGGCTGGGCTGGTTTTGGGGTGCTGAATCCCCTGCTCCCAACCTCTCCTCAGGTGTATCCAGGCCACGTCCCCAGGGAGATGCTGGGGATGAAAACAATGTAAAAAGCCTCTGATTTGTTCATTGAAGCTTGTGAAACCTCCAGCAGTTCTCTAACTATGATTTCAATCTGTTCTGCTTTGACCTGCCTCTTGCAGGGGAGGATCAGGGACCCCTCCAGCTCCAGAGCCTGATGAAGGGACACATCTGGGTGCTGCCACCCATGGAGGTGGATGTCCCCGGGGAGACACAGCCCAACCCAGGGCTCCAGGGGCCGGGGAAGGACGTGTGTCCCCTTGGCTCCAGCTTGCAGAGAGTTAAGGACTCAGCTACACACTGGCCACTCCACTATCACCAGGATTTTGAACTTTTCCTTTTGCACAAGGCAAACAGCGTGGTGGTGCCAAGAGCAGGAGCCAATGGAAGGGACAGGTTTCCCAGGCACGTGGCCAGAGCCTGCTGGTCAAGGCCACGCTCCTCACTCACAGACAGCTGAAAGGAGCAGCCCAAGCCCTTGGGGTGCAGTCAGACACCTTGGTCACACGTGGGGCTGATGGAGCCGTGGCCATGGAGCTGCTGTGGGGCCTGGAGGCAAAAAGGCGATGCCTTTGGGCTTTGTCACCAACTCCCTTTTCCTCCCCCTTAATGATTCTTTCAGTTTTGGGGCTTATCACGCTGAGCTTTGCTCCCTGATTTGCCTCTAATACGGCCCTACCCTTTTCCTGAAATTATCTCCCCAAGGAAATGGATGCAAACCCCACAATGAACTGTGGAAAGGGTTTAGGGTTTCGGGTGTCCCACACTGTCAGAGGGACTGGGAAACAGATCTCACCACCAGTCACAGGGTGTTTGTGGGATGGGGTGAGGTGGGAACAGGGCTCAGCCTGAGTGTGGGTCCAGCAGCACCTTGTTTGCTCCGTTTACCCATCCAGCACTTTCAGGTGTTGCAGCCCCTGATTTTGTGGCAAAATGGGTCCTTTTCCCTCCATCAGCAAGAGGAGCAGGGAAGAATGATCTGGAGAGATGTAGGGGCTTCATGAAGAGAAATGGGTGGCAGCAGGAGGGGAATAGCTATGCTGAGGGTCCCCCTGGCAGGGACAAGCCTGCTCATCCTTTCAAGGAGCAGGATCTCTGTGGGGCCATCAGAGCCCCCCTTGCTCCTGGGACATGAAAGGGCCCAGGGCTGGCAGAAAGATGACAGTGTTCCCTGCAAGTCCTCAACACTCATCTTCCATTTCTCACAAATTTTACTACCAAAGTCATGCCTTTTCTTCAATTTTTAGGTTTTAAAATTCAGAGTCTGGCAAAGAAAGTTAGAAATCTCTGTGTGTACTCCAAGCAGGAATGCTCTGCCTCTGGGACAGACACTTTCCTGTCCCAGATGAGAAGTGAAGGCATTGAAAAACTCTTGCAGAGTCACCTGGGAGCTGGATAGTTACAAGCCAAGCTACACCTCCACAGCCAGTTATATATGGGACCATATGGTCTCTGGAGATGTGACTTCCCAGTGCACCTGTGTGGGAACAGTAGCACATGAGCCCTGCCCCTCTGCACAGTCCTTGGACTGCATCAGCCCCCAAACCTTGGGGAATGACAGCGAAAAGGCTCACAGCTCCCTGCCACTGATGACAGCACAGCCACAGCACAGTGGGGTGGGTTTAGCTGGAGCAGGAGAGACTTTCCCCTCATCAGACCCCCTGGATGGGGAGTCTTCTGCCAGAAGGAAATGGGGAGAGGGCACCTCAGAGTGTGCATCCCTGTGTGAGTGTTTAAGGTATTGGGAACTAGAAAACCGATTAAAGCCCTTGAATGTACAGCAGCAATTCCACCACTTCCAGGGCAGACACAGAGCCTACCAGGAGGATGAATTAGTAGGGAATTGGCACACGAGCTGCCTTGTTTTGAGTCACAAGAGGGGCAGAGTGGATGCTCCATGTCAATTCCCAGCCTAATGTCCCTTCAAATCTCCCCTCTCGGTGCTTTCAGGGGAAGAGGAAGTTCATCCACACCACGCTCTGGAAACAGCTATGGAACCTGCCTCTGGAACACGAGGGAGATGTTGCCAGGTAAGACCATGAGTGGCTGCAGTTTGCAGCTCTCAGTCTGCCCTTAGCTTTTCTCCCTTCAGGAGGATGCTCCCCAGGTCTGGGACTCCAAGGAATGGGTCATGGGAAGGGGTGTGAGTCCAGCCAGGAAACTGAGGGGTCGTGCTGTGCTGGTGGGGAGGATGAGCCTTCCCATGCTAAGGCCAAAGTATGAGCACCTCCTGAAGGAGCTCAGCTCCACACTCAGCCCTTTGGGGAATGAGGGACAGCCACGTGGGCTGTGGGGAGAAACATCACCCGTGGAGGAAACAACAATCTAAGGAAAGGATTCAAAAAATGAGGGCTGTTGCAGGAGGAGCGGAAGAGAATCATTAAACCTTTGGCAGGAGAGCTGCTCTAAGTGTCCTGGAATATGGATAAAAAGGGACTGTTTCATCCCAGCCTCCAGCACCAGGAGGAAGACCTTGGAGCAGGGAGTTGCCTCCCTGTGAGGGGTCTGAGGGACTAAGTTACTCCTAGAAGCAAACCTTAATGTGGAGAGAGCATTTCTTTCCCAGCAAGGGGTGATGCACAGCCCTGCCCAGGAGAGAAAAATAAGTCAGATCTCTGGAGTGATTGCTCAGGCCGAGGCAGGACTGCCATAATATCTGTGAAACGTCCAGGAGGAATGCTGGAAAGGGAAGGAATTCCAGTTACAGCCATCTGAATGTTTAGGGAGAGTTTAGTGACTGGCTTTGAGATGGTTTTAGACCTTTGAAAGGGTGCCAGACAGCAAGGGATGGGTGGCTGCAGCTGTCACAGCTCACCAGGAGATGGGATAGTTCCCTTCTGCTCCACTCTGGGATGGCCAAGTCCAGATATTGTGTCCAGATTGGTCCCCCTGATCAAAGAGGGAGGTTCACAACCTGGAGGAGTCCTGGAGGAGGGTGTTAAGATGGTTGGGGACTAATACACAAGACAGAACAGGAGGGAGAGGGATGAGTTTGTTCAGCCTGAAGAGGGTGAAGAGAGGATCTACTTACTGCCATCAGCTGCCCAAAGGAGGAGATGGAGCCACACAGCTCTCAAACATGCACTGAGATAGCCCAAGGGGCGATGGACACAAGTTGGAAGAGGGAAGCTCCAACTAAAGTCATGGACAGAACCCTTCCATGTGAGAGTGGGGCAGCCCTGGGGATGCTGGATGAGTGGTGGGTTCACATCCTTGGCCTCCATCCATCAGTGATGGCCCTGAGCAACCTGACCTGCTTTGCATCTAGCCCTGCCCTGCACAGGAGTTGGATGATGAACGCCAAAGGTACCTCCCAGCTGACACCTTCCTGTGGTTTCTCCTTGGCTGGGGAGTTAGTCTGCAATAAACTGTGGATGGTGTCCTGATGGTACACCTCCTGAAGGGTGCTATGCTGAGCTTTTGCTTTCATGCAGCATCAGCAGTGCACTGTCATTCCAGGTTTCCACCCAAATATTTTGGGAATGCTGTGCAAGCAGTTCTGCACTGACTCAAGGAGAGCAAGTCCCTCTAATGCCATGCTGGGGAGAACTCAAAACCTGGGGGCTTGGCAAAGGAGGGGATCTGCCTCCAAGCATGTGGAACTAGGCAACAAGAGACACGTTGCAGTCTGTCCTGTTGTCACTGAGGAGCTGTCACCCAGGCTTGGGTGATCGGTGTGGCAGGGGAATGATGCAGTCACCCATCGGATTTAGCAGGAGAGAAGGAGGGAATCCTTCAGGAGACCCTGGACAAAAGCTTGTGCAGCCATCTGAGTGCTGCTGCTTGTCATGGAATAACCTCAGGGCATGTGGGCAGAGTCAAGGACAGAAGGCAGGGCTCCTGCTCTGGGCTGGATTGCCAAAGCCTGAGTGTTGGCTGCCCACAGGGTCACTGCTGCTCCGTGGGGTGCACAGGCCATGAGGGTGCTACAACCAGGCACAGCGATGCCAGATCTCATGGGAAAGTGGAGGAGAGTTAAGCTACACGTGAAAAGAGCAGGAACTTCTCACCTGGCTCCATGGCCACCAACCCAGCATCAACTTTTTGTCCCCCAGACCTCCCAGGATGGTGGTTTCTGAGCACATGGCACATACAGCCCGTGGAGAAGAGGAGCAGGGTGTCAGCTGGCAATGAGGTCTGTGTCACACGTGCCACCCTAAGGGCCCTGGGACTCACCTGTACTCCAGGCTCATGCACTCGAAGAGCCGGGTGAGGGTGGGGTCGATGCTCCGGGGGTCGGTGGGCTCGGGCTCGGTGCGGTGGTGCCGCCGGCGGGGCAGCGCGTCGCTGTGCGGGGACGACACCATGAAGTGGCCGCTGTGGATGACCTGGGAGGGGTTCTGTGTCCCAGCCCCGGGTCCTGTGCCACCCTCAGCCGCATCCTCGGAGTCGGAGTCAGAGTCGGAGACTGGGCATGGCCCCACTGGGGGCTCTGGGAAGGCTCCCGGGAGCCCCACCTGAGCTCCTGCCATCACCCGGTGCCTGCTGGGGAGCCCTTATGGACCTGTCCCAGCACCGCAATCCATGTCCCGGTCGTGCCACAGCCCTATGGGCACTGCCTTGGCATTGAGCTCATGCCTTTTGGTTTCCCAGCATGGGATACCTCCTCCTGGGCACCTCTTGCACCTGGGCCACGCTGTTAGCTCCACGCCCCGGGGCTCAGTGTCTGGTTTGCCAGGGTTTGCTCAGTGGTTGGTTTTCCAGGGTTCAGTGGTTGGTTTTCCAGGGTTCAGTGTTGGTTTTCCAGGGTTCCACAGTTGGTTTTCCAGTGTTCAGTTGTTGGTTTTCCAGGGTTCAGTGGTTGGATTTCCAGGGTTCAGTGGTTGGTTTGCCAGGGTTCCACAGTTGGTTTGCCAGGGTTGAGTGGTTGGTTTGCCAGGGTTCAGTGTTGGTTTTCCAGGGTTCAGTGGTTGGATTTCCAGGGTTCCACAGTTGGTTTGCCAGGGTTGAGTGGTTGGATTTCCAGGGTTGAGTGGTTGGTTTGCCAGGGTTCAGTGTTGGTTTGCCAGGGTTCAGTGGTTGGTTTGCCAGGGTTCCACAGCTGGTTTGTCAGTGCTCACCAGTTGATTTGCCAGCATTCACCGGTTGGTTTCCTGGGGTTCAGCAGTTGATTTGCCAGGGTTCAGAGCTCGGTTTGTCAGGGATCAGCGCTTTGTTTGCCAGGGTTCAGCAGTTGGTTTCCTGGGGTTCAGCACTTTGTTTCCCAACTTTCAGCAGTTGGTTTCCTGGGGTTCAGCGGTTGGTTTGCCAGGGTGGATCATCACCAGCCCTATTTATAGTGGTGGCAGCTGATCCCGCCCATGGCACAGCGTCAGCACCAGCCACAGGATATTCCACTCTGCGCCACCATCCTTCTCTGGCAGTGTCCCTGATGACCCCAGCTTTTATGTCCCCCCAGAGCCGGGGAGGAGCAGCTGTGGGTCCCTGTCCCCCGGGGTTGGCTGGCAGTCGGCTCTGTTTACCCGGGTTAATCGCTGATCCCGGGCGCTGGTGGGAGAGGAGCGGGCGGTATTTACCCAGCGCCTCTGCCCTAATGGATCTCCCCACACCTCCGAGGGAACAAATACAGATTAAGGGACACAAACAGGTCAAATTATAGCAACGGGCACCCAGCTCAGCACAAAGCACACCGAGGCGCTGAGCCATGTGCCCAGGTGAGAAACAGCCTAGGGGAAACCTGCTCCGAGGTGGCAACAGCAGGAGAGGGGTGAGAATGCCCAGTGCAAGAGAGGACAGCAGTGAGCTGGGATTTAAACACCTTGTAGTCATGCAGTGCTTAAAATCACAGAATCATCAAGTCCTAGAATGGTTGGGGTGGGATGGGACCTTAAAGCTCAGCTCGTTCCAACCCCCTGCCATGTCAGGGCCACCTTCCCTATCCCAGGTGGCTCCAAACCCCATCCAACCCACCCTTGGACATTCCCAGGGATGGGGCAGCCGCAGCTCCTCTGGCCAAGCACAAAACATACAGCAGAAAGTTCTCTGAAGGCAGAGGGAATACAACAGGTTTCTCTACACTGAGGTTTCCCAACCTTTCTCAGAGGATTTAATGTGGGCCTCAGAGCTTGCACAAGCAGGAATGAATGGTGAGGTCAGGATCACAGAGTTGAGGATCTGGGATAGGTGGGATCATGGAAAGTGTCCTTGCCCGTGGCAGGGAGTGGAATGAGATTTTTTGAAGGTCCCCTCCAACTCAAACCACTCTACGAGTTCATGATTGAGTATCCACTGGAGCTCTTGGTACTTTCCTCCCCAGATGGCCTCGCTCACACTCCCCTGTGAGCAGATGGTGCTGGTGGACTGTCAGCACTCATTGGGGCAGCTGAACAGAGCAATGAACACGGAGGAGAAAATTGCAGCCTGCAGCTGGACTATTCATGGGAATATTTATGGACTCTCCTTGCTTGCCAGACTTCCTTCCCGCTGGAAGCTGCCTGGCACACCCTGGCCGAGAGCACCCTCTGGGGACCAGCAGAAGGGTAACAGTGAGACTGCATTTCTCAAATCACTTCTTTTCCCACGGACTTTGCATGTTAAGTGTGTCTCATGATGCACAGGGTGCCTGCTTGCTGGCCCAGAAAGAGGAGCGTGCTGGAGAGGGCTGGTGGCCACACCACGTCTCTGTTACTATAGGACAAGCTGAGACTCCCTGGAGAGAGAAGGAGAGACCTGAGGACACACTGCAGCACTGGACCTTGAAGGAAAAGTCAGGTATCACCTCAAAGGATCATGGAAAGATTTGAGTTGGAAGGGACCTCAAAGCTCCTCTCATTCCAAACCCCCTGCCACAGGCAGGGACACCTCCCACCAGCCCAGGGTGCTCCAAGCCCCGTCCAACCTGGCCTTGGACACTTCCAGGGATCCAGG
>JAWWEW010000048.1:11328397-11359434 GCA_035583185.1 Anabacerthia variegaticeps | reverse complement strand
AGGTCCCTTCAAACCCAGGCCATTCTCTGACTCTCTGAGTCTGTGGTTGCAGAAACCTGTTACCCTTAATGCATTGAGCAATTTCATTGGAAAATACATTAAAAATATGGGCAAAAAAAAGGCAGAAAGATCCAGATAGCCTTTATTTACCTTTTGATATTAATATGAAATTATTCTTTTCTTTAATTTTAGTATATGACTCTCAACCCCTCAGCCAAGAGGAAAAGCTCTCGGTCACCTGACAGAAAGCTTGCTAAGAAATCCAAAACAGATGGATCATCCCTGGGACAGCCACTGAGCCCAACGCTGTGGTGCCACGTGCATTTGGAGAAATCCATAATTGGCTCTCCACTGAAGGTGAAAAACTCTAAGAATTCAAAAAGTCCTAAAGAGGAGCTGGAAGAGGTGATGAAAATCGTGTCACCTGCTAAACTTGGTTCAAACTTTCACATTCCAAAGAGGAGTCGATTAGGAAAGGGCAACAACAAATCCTTGGACAAAAAGCAAAGAGGCAAAAGGGTTCTGAATGGGCAGAAGTCATCAGGGAAAGCCAAGTCTCCCAGGAAAGGCTTGAAGACCCCCAAGATGAAAATGAAACAAATGACACTGCTGGACATGGCTAAAGGTACCACTAAGGTGTCCAGGACTCCCAGGAATTCTGGAGGCACCCCTGGATCTTCTAGGAAACCCCAGAAACACCTGCCTCCTGCAGCGCTCCATCTCATTGCCTATTACAAAGAAAACAAAGACCGGGAAGACAAAAAAAGTGCTCTTTCCTGCATCATCTCCAAAACAGCCCGGCTGCTCTCCAACGAGGACCGCGCCCGGCTCCCCGAGGACCTGCGGGGCTTGGTGCAGAAACGCTACGAGCTCCTGGAGCACAGGAAGAGGTGGGCCACCATGACTGAGGAGCAGCGCAAGGAGTACATGAAGAAGAAGAGGGAGAAGCTGAAAGAGAAACTGAAGGAGAGAGCGAAGGAGCGGAAGGAGAAGGAGATGAAGGAAAAACTGGAAAAACAGAAGCGATTTGAGGACCAAGATCTGAAAGGGAAGACGTTGCCTACTTTCAAACTGGTTGATACTCCAGAAGGACTTCCTAACACCCTCTTTGGGGATGTAGCCATGGTGGTGGAGTTCCTGAGCTGTTACTCAGGGTTATTGATGCCGGATGCTCAGTATCCCATCACGGCTGTGTCCCTGATGGAAGCGCTTTGTGCAGAAAAGGGAGGCTTCCTGTACTTGAACCGAGTACTGGTCATTCTCTTGCAGACCCTGCTGCAGGATGAAATTGCTGAGGATTATGCTGAGCTGGGAATGAAGCTCTCTGAGATCCCACTCACTCTGCATTCCGCTTCCGAGCTGGTTCGCCTGTGCCTGCGCAAGTCAGACGTGCAAGAGGAAAGTGAGGTCTCGGATAACGTAGATGAGAGCAAGGATTCGGCAGCTTTTGATGACAATGAGGTCCAGGATGAGTTTTTGGAGAAACTGGAGACATCAGAGTTCTTTGAGCTGACTCCCGAGGAGAAGCTGCGGATCCTCGGGGCGCTGTGCCACCGGATCCTGATGACTTACTCGGTGCAGGACCACGTGGAGGCCAAACAACAGGCCTCAGCTGAGCTGTGGAAGGAGCGCCTGGCTGTCCTCAAGGAGGAGAACGACAAGAAGAGGGCAGAGAAGCAGAAGAGAAAAGAAATGGTGGCCAAGAACAAGGAGAATGGGAAAGATGAGCATCTGATGGGGAGAAATGAAAAGAAAAAAGAGATGATGAAGATGGAGCACCGGGTGGAAATGGAAGCCGATGATATGATCAGTGCTGTGAAGAGCAGGCGCCTTCTTGCCATCCAAGCCAAGAAAGAGAGGGAGCAACAGGAAATACAGATGAGAGGTAAGAAAATTGCCAAGAGAGTGTGTCGTGGAATAACTTCCTGGCAAAATTGATGGCCTGTTTTTAGAAGCATTGCCTGGTTTTTACAGGATTTGCTCACTGGAGATTTCTAATTTAGCTGCTGTGATTCCTATGGCAGCTCAAAATCTGGAATTTTAAGAAAAAGCAATAGCTGCTTCTAGTTTATCTGTGGGTGCCTTCAGTCCAGTACCTTTCTAATTTTGTCAGGCCAAGGAAGGTTGGACAACAGAGTATCTGTGTTGGGAACAGAAAGGACCCAGAAATTTGTCTGTGTCCAAATATGAGCTGGTTGTTACATAGAGGAGATGCTTCCTGCCTTAGAGCCAGTTCCTACAGCTGCTGCTGGCCTTGCTGCTCTGCACATGATCAGACTGATGCAGCAGTCCTTCTCCCAGATCAGGACAAGGACAGTAAACCTGAACTTTCAATTTCTCACTTTAAAGAATTAGTTATGGCGCTGTATGAATATAAACTGTCCACTCAAACCTCTCTAAATCATGGCTTGCAACACCAAACTCTGTGTGTCTCCTTGCAAGTAGTGCTGTTTGCTGAGCAACGTAGATATGAAGAGCAAAACACTTTGGAATGACGTTTTAGGAACTTCTTTTTGTTGTAAATGTAGGTACTGGGCAGATGCAAATGGACAGCACAGCTTGTCTAGGTTATTTCTGAAGCAGTTGGGGGTCAAGGATCCCACATGGTGCCTGGTTGGTGTGCCTTAGCTGGAATGTGAGAATGTCTGCTCTAGGAGACCTGGAATCACAGAATGGTTTAGGGTGAAAGGGCCCTTATAGCCCAACTTGTTCCAATGTCCTGCCTTGGGCAGGGACACCTTCCACCAGCCCACGTTGCTCCAAGCCCCATCCAACCTGGTCTTGGACACTTCCAGAGATGGGGCAGCCACAGTTTGTCTGCCCAACCTGTGCCAGGGCCTGCCCACCCTCACAGGGAAGGATTTCTTTCCAATATCTCATCTAAACCTACTCTTTGTCAGCTTAAAGCCATCTCACAGAAGTTTCTCTTTCACCTCTCTGGTAACATCTGTACCACTGGGAGCACTGACCTCTTTCAAGTTAAACCTCTCAAGACTGCAGCCAGTGCTGCCCAGCTGGTCTCAGCTGAAAAGAAAACCCACTATAAGAAAGCAGAAAAGTGTGGTTTTATTATATTTTTACTTCCAAAGCAGCCAATGCATAACTTCCTGTTGAGATAACATGATTAATATCAGTATTTTCTTGATAGTAAAAGTCCAGTCACTTCCCTTTCCTTGTTGCTGCAGCCCTTTCTAATTGTTCTTTGCCTTATCGCTCCACAAAAGAGTAACTCCCATACATTCCAAGGGAATGGAGTGTTGGAAGCTTGTACAGCTAAGGAAGCCTGTTGCTAGAAAGGAAAGTGCAACTGAAAGTAGCTTGCTGTCACAGCTGAAAAGGAGCTGTGGGGAGGAACCCTCTAGTTTGGTGTCCTTGTTCTCATTTTGTTTGAGCAGTTTTGGCACATGAATAAATTCAGGTGTCTGTTCTTTCCTTGGGCCTTCCTTATCCTGTCACTTGGTGGTACCTACTCTGTACAGCTGGCTGGGGAAAATCCCTGTGTCACGAGTGCCCACGATATCCCACATTGTCGGAATTGGAGTTGGGTGGCAGAGTGGCTTGTTTTGGTTGTCTTTGGAGTCTTGACTCTTGAGGGGAAGGCACTGAGGAGGAGGAAGGTGGAACTGGGGCCAGCATCAAGGGATGGCAGCAAGTCTGGGAGGTGTCAAGGAGAGGAGGAAATCTGGGGGTATCTGTCTCCTCGTGCCGGGTGGGAGCAGTACTACCTGCAGAATGGATCTCCTGGTGTGGTTTGGGAGACTCAGGGGTAAAACTTAGTACTTGAGATTGGCTCTTGCTGCTTGCTCTGATTGCAGACCTGTGACACAGGGAGAGGTCATAAAGTTTAGGGAGGAGTGGGTCTTCACACCCCTGGCTTGTGCAGCTGCACCTGGCAGGACGAGGCTATCAAGGCAGTTTTGCTGCAGCTACTGTCAGTTGGGGTGTTGTTGGTGTTTTGTTATAAAAGCTGATCCTTCCAGTTGGTGTAACAAATGCAAGGGTATGTTTTTCATCAGGTCTCCTCTAATCAGTCAGGATTAATTACATTGGCAGGACTTCAGAGCCTTACCAGGTATTTACTAATCAGCTGTTATCAGACCTGGCTTGACACAGAAAATGGCTGCAAGAGAAAGGAGTAGGTGGTAGCCTGGCAAAAGTCTTGAGGAGCAGGTACCTTGTCCGTGGGTCTCAGGCAGCTTTTACCTGCCCCACTCCACCCCTCCCCTCCATTATGGTCTCATTCCACCTGCTTCAAATCCTCCTTTGGGAAGCTTTGGGGTGTCCTAATTGTGCCTTCCAGTGCCTGAAGGGAACCTACAAGGAAGATGGATAGACTATTGACAAGGGTCTGGAGTGACAGGACAAGGGGGAATGGCTTCAAACTGACGGAGAGCAGGTTTAGATTGGATGACAGGAGGAAGTTCTTCCCTGGGAGGGTGGGCAGGCCCTGGCACAGGGTGCCCAGAGAACCTGTGGGTGCCCCATCCCTGCGAGTGTCCAAGGCCAGGTTGGACGGGGCTTGGAGCACCCTGGGGTAGTGGAAGGTGTCCCTGCCCATGGCAGGGGTGGAACTGTATGGTCTTCAAGGTCCCTTCCAACCCAAACCATTCTGGGATTCCATGATACAATTCATGGCAGAAGCTGTCTTGCTTCCTGCTGCTTACCTGGAGATGTGAAAGGACATGTTTTGCTCTTCAAGCAGCTGCCAGGAGTCTGTGATACCAGGATTTTAGGCCACTTCATATTTTTCTTTCTCCTGTTTTTTGTCCACAGCCGTGAATATTGAGAGCTACTGAAATTCCAGTAGTTCTGTCACGAGTGGGAAAACTGAGGTTTCTCTTTTAATGCTCTCCCACATTTCCTACAATGGGAAATATTAATGGGTAGTTTCTCTAGACAATTTTTATCCAGACTTTCTTCAACCCAGTTCATCCTTATGCCTTGACTTCTTAATTCTTGATTTTTTTCTGGAATAGGGGGTGGAAAGTAAGACAAAGAGTGGATGGTTTTGCTAAAAGAATATTACCTAAAATCCTCAATAAATTCATTTTTTTTTTAACCCCCGTAGTGTAGTAAAATGAAAGACAATATTGTTGTCTGGATACAATAAAGGAAAGCTAATGCTGCTCTCTGGTAATTCCAACAGTGAGGATGGAGAAAGAAGCAGAGGAGGAAAGAATCCGGAGGCATAAAGCTGCAGCTGAGAAAACTTTCCAGGATGGAATTGCCAAAGCCAAGCTGGTGATGCGCAGGACCCCGGTTGGCACCGACAGGAATCATAACAGGTGGGAAGGGAAAGGAAAGAGAAAGGAAAGGACCCTGAGCTGGCAGCTCTGCCCTGGGAGAGGGGCTCTGTCAGAAGGGGTGGATGGGGAGGGTGTGTGCAGTTGTGGAGAATGAAGGGTTTGTGTATGTGAAGTGCAGTGGCTGGTTACATGCCCACCTTTCTGAGGCCTTCCCGTGGAGCTCAGGATCACTCTGCATCAGTGCTCAGGAGCCTCATTACAGGCATCTTCTCTTTTTCTTCCCCCTGTTGGTTGCACAGCAATGCTCTTAGAATGGATTCTAATCAAACTTTCCATGTGTCTCAGCTGTGCTAAGATAGATCCATGAGCATTCATGTTTTAGTGAGTCCAGCACACAGGTGCTCCTCCCCTGGATGTCAATACCTGTGTGTATAACCAGCCAGAAGAGGAGGCAGGTGCCTGTTAACACACGTGTTTCCTGCAGGTATTGGCTGTTTTCAGATGAGGTTCCTGGCTTGTTCATCGAGAAAGGCTGGGTGCATGACAGTATAGACTACAGATTCAGCCTTCCCCACCAGAAAAAGGAAGATTTGAAGAAGGACTACAGCCCTGGAGGTATGGTCACCATGCTTCTCTGTGGGCAAAAATCCACGTGTGGGGAAGGAAACTTAACATTTATGTGTGGAAATAGTTCTTGGGCCAGAAGAGCCTGCCATAATCTGACTCCAGCTGAGTTTCAGTCCTGACCATTTCTTGCTTTTGGAGTAACATGGGCTGGCACTGAGTCCATCTGCAGCAATGCTGCGTGGGAGAGCTTATGGAGCCCTCACCTGCTGGGATTGTCTGGGACAAGGGGAAGAGCAGACACACACAGAGAAATGGAACTGGGCAAACCTACAGTGAGATCCCTCATCCAGGTGTAACATAGCAGTCACCCTTCTTGGTGACTGGTGGAGCTGGAGGTGTAGCACTCCAAGCCCCTCCATGGATGTATTTTTTTCATGTGAACTCTCTCAAATACTTACCAGCTGTGTTCCTGTACACCACTTGGCTTCCAGCTGTTTTTGTCTCTCAGCTGCTGCCTGTGTGCTTTCCCAGCCAGTGGGCAGGATTTTAGCACATTCCTTTGGAAACTTAACGAGCAAAGGTTTAAATCCGCGTCAGACCATTGTCCAAGATGCTCAGAAATACAAACACGTGCTGCTTGTAACACCTCCAGTTCTCAAAGTGCTTTGTCAGTATACAGCTAAAAAGTGAAACTGGGGTTTTGTGTATTTGGAGTAGTAGGAATTCTGCTCAGGACTCCACCTGAGCCTGTGCTTTTCTCTTGCAGACAAGCGGAAGAGCACAGGCAGCGACGGCCGAGGGAACAAAGTGCCCCGCTCTGTGCCCACCACAGACCTGCCTGCTGAGACCACCACTCCCAAGCAGGGCCAGAACCTATGGTAACACACACTTTTACAGCTCCAAAATACTCAGAAGTGTAGAGCTCAAGGAATCCAGCCAGATTTCTTTTGCTAGGCCCTGTTACAAAGCTGTTACTCTCTCAGTGCTGAGCAGTTGGGTTGGTTCAGCAGCTCCCCAGGCCTCTGCTGCTGATATTATTACTGCCCTCCTAACAGGGCAGCCAGTCTAAGTGCCAGTAGAACCTTTATTCAACCCGATCCATCAGACTTAATGCCACTCTAAATTAAACTGGTAAAATGCTGCTTTGATATGTTTCTGTGTACTTACCAGTATTGGTAAGTGATACTTTTAAGACAAAAAAGAGCAGAGGAGCAGTGGCCTAAGTGTGTCAGGGGATTTCTTTGTGGTTCATCTCAGCAGACCTGGGTTGTGACACATGGGGGCCCATGAGCACAAGAAATTTAAGTCTTCCTAGACATTTTTGGAGATAGGCCTATATCCTGCATGTACTTGTACTATGTGAGACATGCAGAGCCATCCCCCAGCTCCTCATCAGTGTCTTCTTCCCAACAGACTCTGGTGGTGTCCATTTTTTGTCCTACACCACCATACCCTGGCATTGAGTTTTGTCTCTACTGATAGTTAAAGCTTAACAAAATTATTCTTCCATGTTGTCAGCCTGTTTTCCCTCTAATGCTTCCCAGTGCCAAGCAGTGTCTTTGAAGTGAATCAGATCTCCTTTGAGCATGTTCGATTGTGACTTGCTCCAGTGATTGGCCCTGCCAGTGTCCTTAAAGAATATCTCCTGGGCTGAGTGTTGCTCTCTGTGATAAGGAGTGCTCAGCAGTGTCCCCATGCCAGAAAACACTGTCTAAGCTTTACCTGTTAACTGCCCTTGGAGGACTCTGCATTTTTTTAGATAACTCTGAGAAATAACTCGCACAAAGTACGTGCTCCTGCAGGTCCCCTCCTGGCAGTGTCTGTTCCCCAGAGCTCTCCACTGCTGACACACAGAGTGAGTTACTTGGTCCTTGATAGATGGAAGTTGAACTCGGCTCCAGAGAATAGTTGCCAGTCACAACTACTTTATCAAACATGTTCCTGCTCTGCCACCAGGAACTGTCAAAGAGACTGAAATTTATTGATTTGTCTGAGCCATCAGCATTGGGTGCTGACTCTTGGTATTGCTCTACCCTCCTCTGTTATGGCAGCAGAGTTCCTGTGCTTTCCTTCACTGCCACATCCTGCAGTGACAAACCCCCACCCTGCTCTCAGTCCAGGCCTTTGCACATCTTGTCATGTGGCCAAAATTCAGGCAGTTGGGCTTTCCTGGGAAGTGGATGCTGCACAGGAGGTCGTGGAGAACAGTATGGTCCACAGGGAGTACACTGCTCTTCCTGACTGCTTCCTCTAACATTTGATCTTCACTGAGCAGAGATGGCAGTGTGTGCTCCAGGAGAAGGATCAATTCTATAAAGAAAACAGTACCTTACATTTAGAGTACATATTGCTGACACTGAGGGCAGCAGAGAGTCAAATTGGATGGGTTAATTAATACAGAATCCCTCTAACTTGCAACTCCAGGCTGAACTTGAAAAAGCACAGTATTTGATCTGCTCAATCAGGTTGGCAACTCCCAAGGATGTTGAGAGAGATCAGTGTGGTGACAGAGGCAGGAGTGGTTCATGGAGTAACCAACCACCCAGCCTGGGAGGAGCAGCTCTTGGAACCAGGTCCTGGACACACTCAGTGCTGAATTATATTCTGTTACCGAGAGCTGTTTTATTGGACTGACCATAATGGATGGTGTTCTCCTTTTTGTAAAAAAAAAGAGCAACAAAAAGAATTAAGAAGCTTCTTTAAAAGCTTTAACACAGCCAGAATCCTAAAACACTTTGAAAGAGATTTACCTTAGAGTTTCCACTCTGGATGATCAGAACAAGTGCTGCCTCTTACCTTTGGGTAAAAGGTTTGGGGAACTTGGAAACAAAACAGCAGCAGGAATAACAAAACATTCTGAGTGTGGTTCACATCAGGATAAGGAAGCTGTTAAAAGTAAGAAAGCCTACTTAAAACCTGTGGTTGAGTCTAAGTGAAAGAAATAAAAAGGATGCTGGACTGAAGTACTAAGGAGAAAACAATTTTCATTGCCCCTTGGGAAACAGTCTTGCCTCACCAGATCTGTTGTTACAGGGCTTGCCATAGGAGAAGAGGGAGGCTCTTCTCATCAGTGAATAATTGGCTAAGAAATATGAAATAAATTGCAGAAATACTCTAATCTGTATCTTCAGCAGGGAGGTGTAGAGTAATGCTAGAGGAGAATGGGGAGGCCTCCTAAAGAAAGAGGATTTCTTTTGATACAGACAAAAGGGATCAGGAAATTAAACTAATGGCCATTGTGAAATAGAGAGGAAAGTGGTACAGCTGAGACACACCACTCACTGCTTCCAGCTGCTGTGGATTGTGAATTGTACCTGTCCAAAGCACCAGCTGGACAAACTGCTGAGAGAGGAGTTCACTGAGGAGCAGGAAGCACAAAGGTTCTTGTCCTGGCACACAGGGAAGGCCTCAAACCAGCAGATGCTGCAGTCTGGAGAGGCAGGTACCTGCTCTACCCTTTGACCACTCAGACAGCAGACACTGAGCTGGGTGGGGTTTTTTTGGCCTGGCTCTTGTTTTTCATTTCTGTCCTTTCTTGTCCCTCTGGGAAGGACTCTTGAGTGCTGCCAATCACTTGCTGGTTTTTTCTCAGAGTTCCTGTGTGCACTGTTGTGCCAGGCAGGGCCAGCTGAGAGATGCAGGAATGCAGGTGGAAGGTCTGAGCCACGTGTGGGCCTCAACCTGGGCCACAGGGGCAGCTTCTCAAAGGACACATAACCCCTTCTCATTGTCCCTCTGCTGTGCTGGCTGCCTCTCCCTGACTGACAGGGCACCCAAAGCCATGCCTGCAGCTAAGCAATAAGCTGCCTCAGCTGAAAGGCTTTTCCTTAAAGCTCTGGAACTGCAAAGAGCCTTTTTGCTAAGTACCTGTCTGACAGCTGCCACCATACAGGTAAGCTTGCCCAAAAGGCCAAGTGACAGCCTGAGAGCTTGTTGTTTCAAGGGGATAGCCAGGAACTAGGATTTCCCTCTGAGGGAATCCATATTCCTGTATTTTCCTCTGGGGCCATTGGCATTGATCTCTCCCATCTCAAGGACTCTCTTCAGCATGGGTGGTTATGGAAGAGTCTCCTCCTTGGCTGCTTTTTGCACGTTGTCCTTGAACACCCTGAGGAGCTCTGGGCCCACACTGAAGTCCTTGGATGTCTACATGCCCTGTTTGGATACAAGGACTCTTCCAGCTATAACTCATGATGTTGGCATGTGCATAGGAAGTTTTATTTCTTTATGTTCTGCTTTAAGTCCTGCTCTCTGTCTCTTCCTAGTGGAGTGTCTGATGTGGGACTGAGTAGCCTCACAGTGCACATAGAGCGTCTTTAGCTTTACCCCTTTAGACTTTAGAGCAATGAGACTTTGAAATAAACACCAAATTAACTCTGAATATTGTATTTCACAGTCCTACCCCTTTTCTCCTCAAGGATGGGAGCTGGTAGGGCACTGCTAGAGGGAGAAATAGATCCCATACTTCTACCAAGAGTTACATAAACAGTGTCTCGTGGAAGTGGTTCTGCTCTCAGTACTTTGTCCCCAAAAGGAATAGGGCCCCATGTTCTGTCCTAAAAGTGCAGAGGCTGAATCCTTGTGCAGAATCATAAACACTTGGTTACTTCTGTCTTCTCCAGACAGATGGGCCAGTCCCATTGCTAACCTTGTGCACCACTTGCACAGATGCTGAGGCTTATTAAAAAAATCTCCCCGTTTAAAGCCTCTGGGTATGTGGTCCCTGAAGAAGTGTTTGTGCATACCACCACAGTACTCATGAGCTGTGTACATCCTGGTCTTCCCTGCAGGAATCACAGGTCAGACACAGCCTTTGCAGGAGGCTAGCATGCAGGAGACTTCTTGCTCATCCTGGTTAGAAAGCAGTTGAATTTTGGAAACAGTGGCATCTCTGCAGAGTAACTCCCGTTGTTCTTCATCTATTAGGAATTCAGCATGGTATGGCGGGTCCCCTCAGCAGACAATTTGAGTTAACCATGAGTGGGTGCTGACAGACTCCATTCTCAAGCCTATACTCTACAGATGGAGTTCCCCTGTTTCCACCAACCCTCCAGAGCAGGTACTGGTCCTGGGCTCCTCTAGATGTTGTCCTCTCAATTTCTTCATTCCCTAGTCCAGGTTTGATACCTTTCTCTGTCCCTTGCAGCCTGTAGCCTGAGAACAGGGAGGAATGTTCAGCCTGAGTGAACACTGGGAGCTCCTTTTGACTTGCTGCTTGTGCCATTTGTCCCTTCTGATTTGGTTGCTGACCAGTCTGCTGGCTTGTGCTGCCAGAAATGTCAGGACAAAATCCTGGCTGTTCTTTAGGGATGTGGGAGGCCCTTAAACCAACTGGATTTCAAGACCTTCATCTGGTCTTGACTCTCCCAAAGGCATCTTTCCCATCCCTCTGGAGTGTGTGATTAAACTGTGTCAGGCCACATGAAGGGTACCAATTGCCTTCCCCTCCCCTCTTAGTAAGACTCACTATTGCCTCTCCCATGTAAAATGCCAGTCCTGTCTTACCATGTCCATGCTCCCAGCCTGGAGCTGGTTGAGTCCCATTTGGAGGTGCAGGTAGTTCCTACAGGTAGTAAGGGAGTGCCAGGAGTTAGTTTGGGAACCAGGAGCTGTGGCTGCACAGAGCAGCAAAGTGCCATAATCAGACTAATACAGGTGCCTCTGATATGGTTATATTTTGTACGTTTGAGTTCAGGCTGATGGAGAACAGTTCCCTGTCCCAGAAATACCAGTTCTTACTGTCAAAGTGAATTGGGAAGACTCCAATAGCTGTTGCAGATGTTCTTCTTTCCCTGTCCAGTTTCCTTTTCAGCATGAACAAAGTTGTGCCAGAGCTTACCTCTGGCTTTCTTAACAGGATGGGAGCTGCTGTCTGAGGCTGCCCAGCAGCCTGTGTTGTCTTTTCCCAAAACACTGGAGAATCCAAGGGCCATATGCCAAATGTTTCCAGTGCCTTTTCCTTTTTACAGTAAGACAAAACAGTGCAGGGAATCTCCTCCTTGATTTGCCACCACGAGGAAGAGCTGGGGCATGGTCATCTTGGATATTTTTCCAGCTGGGTCCTGTGGTGGATCACCAGCAGTGTCTGATGTTTCATCATGACCTGGGCAACCATCTGAACATGCCTGGGAAATACTCCTGTGCTGGATATCTGTAGGACAGCTGGTTTGGAGCTTGGTTTGTGCCATTCCCAGGTGGTGACAGCTTCTAGTGAGTGAAGGAGATCTGGAGCTGCTCCATCCTGTTTCTCAGAGGGAGGGATGCAGGGGACAGTGGTAGCCAAATGTTTTGATCTTGATGTGCAGAGAGAGGATGCCCCACAGGGTTGAATGTACTGAAGCAGGTGACTGGGAAGAAACCATTCTTCTTCCCTTTTTAAACAATCAATCCTGTGTTTTGTTAGAGTAATTTATGTCCTAGCTGAATGCAAATTGAAAGGCCATTGCCCTAATAGGAGCACACTAGAATTACAAAATATTTTCTTTTCAATATGGTGTTCAGTAAATATTTCTGCCAGAAAAAGAAGCATTGTAGAGACTGGTATTGCAAGAGGTGCCAGAACAGCATCTTTCTCTAGTTGTTGCTTGGCTCATCTGAGCTTGTGCCCAAGAAGGAGAACTAGGTCTGGAATCTTCTCTGTGGCTGCTAAGGATCACAGAGTGGTCCTTTGCAGTTGTTTCCATATGAGGGTGATTTTTCTGTTCCCTGACTTCCTTTTTCTAAGGAAGAATCCTGTTCTAGAACATACAGAATGAGTCTTGTTTTCTGTAAATGAGCTCTGAGGCTCAGGTTGAGTCCCTGCCCCATCAGGTGAGGAGGCTCTATGACATCCTAAAATAAAGCTGGGGGAAAAAAAGAGGAAAAGAGCGAAGTTTCAGGCTGTCTTAAAACTAAGTTAAATCTACAACCCAGCATGAAAACATGATTGTACTTTGGAATTGCAGAGGGGTTGCCTGGTTTAGAGAACTCTGCAGAAGTGCTCCCATTTTAGATTGGGGTAACTGCTGATGGCCATCCCTGTCCTGTAGGATTCCTGAGCAGGAAAGTTTCAAGCTGATCAAGTATGGTTTTTACATTCTGCACTTTGAAGTTCATCTTTGAAGTTCAGGTGAGCTTAGAGAGGAGGACTTGTGCACTTGCAGAGAGAGACACAGCTTGCACAGGGATAGAGACACAGCTCCAGCAGCAGCAGTTGTGGGATCAGCCAGGACATTCTCTTTTTGATCTGGGGACTTCTTGTTAATGACAGAAAATATGATTACATTGCTGTGCTGTGCAGTGCACAGCTTGTTGATCCTCTCCAGTGCATCTAACATGACATTCAAATCACTTAAACCAACTGCAGTGTAGTGAATGGAGTCCCTGGGGTAGATGACTAAATTCAAATGCCAATGTTTTAATAAACTTAGTGGCAAAAATACATCAATAAATCAGTTCTGTGCTTATTTTGGTTATTTTTTTCTCTTACCCTGGAATTGGCTACATTTGGGGACTGTGAAACGAGGCCACTCTTGAGTCAGAATTGTTCTGCCAGCATTCCTGGAAGTGTTTCACCTTGCTCTGTGGGGTTGGAATATAGGTTACCTGTCATCCCTTCCTACTGATCCTTGGGAACTGTATAGAAGAAGAAATTACCTTGCCACAGAGGTTCCTTGGCTGATGTTGGTGCGTGTTCTGTCTTTCAGGTTTCTCTGTGACAGCCAGAAGGATTTGGATGAGCTGCTGGATTGCCTGCACCCCCAAGGAGTGAGGGAGAGCCAGCTCAAGGAGCGCTTGGAGAAAAAGTGAGCCTGCTCTTTGTTTTTCTCTGCGTGCTTTCTCCAGGTCAGAGTGTGGCCCAAGCCCAGCAATCCCTGCCTTTCCTGGGGCAGCATCCTGGGCTGGGCTTCGATTGTGCCTGTGCTCAAAAGAGGAGGACACTGAGGGTGAGAAATCGCTGGTTTTCTTGGGCAGTAACTGCAGGCTCTTGATGAGTGACACTGTGATCAGTGAGGAGGTTCTCTCAGCCTTCAGTTTGCTCCCTGAAACTGGGAACAAAGGCAGTGCTGGTTCACTCCAAGCCAGAACTGCCACGTGCTTTCAGGTGTCTCTCCAAGAACGTTCTGCACTGGTGGAGCTCACAGTTCCCAATGAAAACCATTGTCCCAGAGCCTGCCCAGCTCCCAGGGCAGCGCTCTGCCTGTACTCAAAGGCTGGGCTTGATCTTCCAGGTATCAGGACATCACCCAGTCCATCCATTTGGCTCGGAAACAGAACTTGGGCCTCAAATCCTGTGATGGCAACCAGGAGCTGCTGAACTACCTGCGCAGTGATCTGATCGAGGTCGCCACGCGGCTGCAGAAGGGGGGCCTGGGCTACGTTGATGTGACACCAGAATACGAAGCAAAAGTGAGTGCACAGGCACTGAGCAAGACAAGTGTGAGCTGAGACTTCCTGGGGAAGGTCTTGAGTGTTTTAATCCGTTTTCTCATCGGTCCTTTCTTTCTAAACTATTATTTCAAGATTACAGAGCTGCTGGCTTGAGGGTCCTCTTGGTGTAGGCGGGTCATAATGTTGGAGCTGAGTGTCCTGCACAGCTGTTCATTTGTCCCATGTCCCAGTTCTGGTAACAGATTTCTTTCTGGAGCATTAGCAGAACTCTGTAGCTAATTTTTATCTTCTGTATCAAAGCCAGCATGTCTTGTTGAGACAGCAGCCATATCTCATTCCACAGCCAGATGTGGCAGGTACCTAATGTAGCATGGTTATCACATGCGTCCATTTGCACATCCAGCTGTTATGGGATCATTTGCTCTTCCCAACAGGTGTACTCACTGGAGAGCCTGAAGGATTTTGGAGAGTGTGTGATTGCACTGCAGGCTGGGGTTGTGAAGAAGTTTCTGCAAGGTTTCATGGCCCCCAAGCAGAAGAGAAGGAAACACCAAGGAGAGGACTACATTGCCAAGGCTGAGGAGATAGATGAAGACAAGAAAATGGCAGAAGAAGCCAAGGTATTGTTCACCTCAGAGCTCTGTTTTGGTCTTGCAGTAAGAATTTTTGAGCAGGGACACAACATTTCATGGGGTGCTAAATCCTGATCAGCTTCTTCCCATTTCAGATTTGGAGTGCAGTTGATTTGGTGTTTATGGGGCCAGGTGTTCCCTGTTTATTTTGAGGAGTAAAGGTATGGGGAAAATTAAAACAATACTGAGAAGTGACAGTTAATTTTCCTTCTAGGAACAGGAAATAGGTCACATTCCCTCTCTTTAACAAAAGCACATTATGGAGCATTTTCACAGAACTTAGAAGTTATGATTCCCAACTGAAAGAAGAAATACTGGATGCTTACCTGAAGGAAGCCTGTAGGAAAGATGGAGAGAGACTATTTACAAGAGCATGGAGTGATAGGACAAGGGGGAATGGCTTCACGCTCACAGAGAGTAAGTTCAGATTGGATTTTAGGAAGAAATCCTTCCCTAGGAGGATGGGCAGGCCCTGGCACAGGTTGGGCAGAGAAGCTGTGGCTGCCCCATCCCTGGAAGTGTCCAAGGCCAGGTTGGATGGGGCTTGGAGCCACCTGGGCTGGTGGAAAGTGTCCCTGGCCATGGTAGGGGGTGGAACAAGGTGATCTTTAAAATCCCTTCCAATTAAAACCATACCATGATTGTATTACTGGTGCCAGGGGTAGGTTTTTCAGTGTGGTTTTGTGGGGGTTTTTTAAAGCTCCTGTCAGAGTATGCTGAACCCTTGTTTGAATATCAGGTCTTTGCTAGGCTGTGGCATTGCCCTGTTAGCCGGATGATTTGGATAGACACTAGAAATTTTCAGATTCCTCAGTTGTCCTGAAGTATTTAAACTTTGCCAACTTTGAATCTGCCATCCTTACTGCGAGGGCAATGAGAGGCTGTTTATCCCAAAAGCTCCCAGCAGAACTGAGGGCTGTAAAAATCAGTGAGGCCTGAGACAGGCAGGGCCTGGATCAGGACATTTCCTGTTCCTACAGCAGCACCATACCATGCCTTGCTCTCTGTCTCACAGCTGTGCCCATGAGGGCTGTACCCACAGGGCACACTCACAGTGTACCACCAGATTTACTGCAGCACAAATGCCAGTGTGTGATGGTGCAGGTCCCTCTCTCTCAGCACTGACTTCAGTGTTGTGCCATTGTCTCTGGAGCGTTTCTTTCTGCAGCACTTGCTTTATCTGACTCAGACTTTTCTACAGACTTTTGGTTACAAGCAATGTTCAACTCTTTTGCTGAGTTTTTGGACTTGTTTGTTGGTTTGTTTGGTTTAGGGTGGTTTTTTTTATTTTGCCTCAGTTTATCTGGAGTGATCTTTGTTTTTGCCAAAGCAGAAAACCTTTATAGATGACCTTGAAAGAGCAGCCTAGTTCCTAGATAGTTATCTGGTGGAAACCCTGACTGCTAGGCAGACTGTTCTAAAGACAAATCTGCTGTGTAGGCCAAGAATTATGAAGCCTTTTGAGCCAGAACTGCACTGAGAGCACATAGCAGGTAAAATACAGCATAGCCACACTGGAAAAACACACTCAATGTACTTCCAGACTTCAGGAACAGAATTGCAGCCCTGTGGTATGATTATGTCTCGTTTTCCCTGTGAGAAACAAGTTATGGCTTAAGAGGCACCCATTTGCTGACATAATTGTCTGTGCTAAGGGTTCCTGCTGGCTCAGCTACATGGCTGGAGCTCACACTGCTGAGTGGCAAAGGATTGCAGGGAGACCTGGCTTAGGGCTGCTCCTGAAAATCACTCTGGTGTCTCTGTTGATGCGGACATTCCCATTTCCAGTGGCCGTTGCACACTGGGCTGTCCCAGAATAGGCTGGGGAATAGGTGACCCCTTTGCAGTGTGACATGGCAGCCCAACAGCCTGAGCAGAGAGAGGAGCATGGGTGGGTTATGGGGGGGGGGTGGTTATCACCCCAGTGCCTGCTTTCAGCAGTGTATGCAAGGGGAGGGTCAGTCTTCACCTGCACACAATCTCTTAAGGAACAGCCTCACAACCAAGCAGTTCCAGTTTCAGCTGTTGCAGGGGATTTCTGTCAGCTCAGGGTGCCAGCTGAGAGCCTTTCTAGCTGGGGGCTTGTCCACCTTTACCAAAGAAAGGGTTTTTTCTGTCACTCTGAGGTTGTTGACATGTGACTGAGGACTTCTTCAGCATTTTGGGGTTTGTTTTTTGTTTTGTTTTCCCTGCTAGATTGCTCCTCTCCAGTCAGGAGGAGATTTTAGTAACTCCTTCCAGTCTCCCATTTTGCCTAGTTGGCAGCCAGAACTCCCTTGATACCAGTACTGCTCAAATGCCACAGTCTCCTGATGCTTGGGAAGCAAGGCTAGAAATCTGTTAAATTCCACAGACTTGGGGAGAAATATCTGAGCAAAACTTGCCAACAGCTTTTGCAGATTTATCTTGGCCCAGCAGTTACCCAGTGTGTTAACAGCAAAACCCATGGAACAGTTCCTTGGAAAATCAATTACACAGTATGTGAAGCACCTCAACAATGTTCTGCAAAGAAATAGCTCAGGGGCTGTGTAACCTCCACAGTGGGCTGGGCAGTTTTCTCTTTGTCTCTCATGGCTTGGGCTCCAGGACCCACACCAGCAATGGCAGCAAGGATGTTGGCATTTCAGAACAGTTTGTTTTTCCAAGCATCTAATATATGCTGTGCTTCCTCAAATTCACTCAGAGGAGAATGTGCAACTCTGCAAAACTCCCGGGTTTTGTTTGGCTCCCAAATTGCTGTCAGCTGCAGAGTTTGGATTTTCCCATCTGACACTTCACTGTTTGTTTTTTCATTCTCCTGGGGTAGAAGAACATTGACTTGAGTCCTATTATGTCCCTGTCATGTCTGGGCCATCACCTCATTGTTGTAGAGCACAGGATTACCACTGGAGTGGGACGTGGCTCTGGAGCTCTTCTGTCTTGCTGCATTTCCGATTTATCGCAGCGGTGTTTCCAAACCTCCCGAGCTGGGTGTGAGGTTCCCATGGGCCTTGCTGTGTGCAGACCCCTCAGCTGCCCTGGTGCAAAGCTCAGCTTTGATGCTGTCATCCTCACTCCCAGCTCCTTCTGGGGTTTCACTTGTGCTGAGGTCATCCTGTCTTAGGAAAGTGGCTGGTTTGATATTCAAGGCTCCAAATGCCAGTCTGGTGTGATTGTAGCTGGTGGCACAGGGTGCCCTCTGCCACCTGAGCAGCTCAGAGACCAGAAGGACAAGCCTGTAGCTGATGGCACAGGGTGCCCTCTGCCACCTGAGCAGCCCAGGGAGCAGGAGGACCCAGGTGGGTGTTGCTAATGTCCAGGTGCCTCTGTGGTACCCACTGGAGGGCAGCACAGGCCACTCCAATCCACCTCCTTCCAACGGGGTTGCCAGCTGTTCCCTAACTTTCATCCCACATTTTACAGTGCTAGATTTCTGCCTTTTATTTTCTTAGCCTATTGAGTGTTTGAGTTAGACCTTCAGAGCAGGAATTCAGTGGTGTTCACGTAGCTTGTTTCAGCCTGGCTGTGAAATGCAAAAGGGTGGACCGTTAAGAACAAACCGTCTGATCCAGCGAGACTGGATATGGGTAAACCACAACCAGGACTGCTGAGGTGTCAGAGAAGGAAAGAAACACAGAGCTGAGCTTTGGTTAGAAGGGCCCCAGCTAAAGGATATAAAAACATCTTCAGACTGTGTGTGAGCTGTTAGGTCTGCCTGCAGGTTGCTTCAGCCATGGAGAAGTGGAAGACAGCCATCCGTGAGGCGCAGACCTTCTCCCGCATGCACGTGCTGCTCGGGATGCTGGATGCCTGCATCAAGTGGGACATGTCGGCAGAGAATGCCCGCTGCAAAGTGTGTCGCAAGAAAGGTAACACACTCCTGCCCCTCAGAATTCCTGCCCACTGTCACCTCTCCATGCCCTGCCTAGGCAATGTGTTGTAGCCTGGGGTTGTATTTGGAGTTTTGAATGTCAGGGTTTGCAGTCAGCATTCATCTCACAGAAGCATTTGACCCTGACTGCACTAAACCATTCTTATGAAACCAGTACACGGTCTTGCAGAACATTGCAGAGCTGCTGTCCCCTGGGTATTTAGGGTACTTGGACACAAGTCATCTATAAATCCTTCTGGGAACACTTGTGCCACTGTCCATTCCCTGCTTTCATTTTTGGAATGGTCTTTGGATCTCTGAGCCTTGTCAGTCAATCCCTTCTTTTAGAGAAGGACCAAGCAAGGAGAGGTGGGGAAGGTTACTGTGGGAAAAGCAAGGTAGAATGGTGCTGCTCCAAGAGCAGAGTGGGAACAGAACTGCTTGATGAGCTGGGGAAGTCACCAAACAGGGGACAAGGGACCACCTTCTCTGTATGCACTGTGACATGAAGGGCCTTTGAGTCTTCTGGGTGGAGAGGGAATTAGAAGGAGTATCAGCAGTGATGGGGTACTGGTATTTGTTCTGCCACAACCTCTCCTGTTGGATGGGAGCCTGGGGGAAAGAGCCTGGTGGTACATTCTGCCTCACCACGTGCTCTTTGCCTCACTTTCTGTTTGCTAAAACTAGTGGGAAATGAGGGCAGGCAGAGCTTGAGGGAGTGCTGGGCCACTTGTGTTTACCAGAAGGCTTTGTCATGCACCCCTTCAAAGAAACAAGGGCTGAATTGGTGCAACATCCTCTTCCTCTGTGGAGCCTCAGGGATATTCCAAAGCAGTGCCAAAACTGTCCTACCTGCTGTTGAGAGGGGATTCTAGGCAGAAGTAAGGGCAGGCTCACCTAAGATGAATATGGTAGTTTCACAGAATTTAAGAACTGGGATGTCTGAGAAAGACATGCTGGCAAGCTCTCTGCACTTTCTATTTTCCCCTCTTCAGTAAATGAAAGCTGGCTCGGAACTGTCTCCCTGTTTTCCTGCATCAGTGGGAAGCACAGAGAGACTAGTCCTGCTGCATACTGATTTTGTGTGTAGGCTTGCTACTCTGAGTAGAAAGAAGATACTGTGGAGATTTACTGGACTGAGGTAGAACAAGTACAGCTGCATTTATAGCTTTTTACAGCTCTGGGGCATCTTTGCAGCAAACTTGTCTTTCCCCCTGTTTGGCTGGGTGGAGCCCCTTTGGCAGGTTTCTGCCTTTGCCTCCAGTGAAATCTTTGCAGAACAAGGGACTTTTGCAATGGTTCTGTTTGTTTTTAAACACTGCTGGTTTCCACTGCAGTGGTGGGACAGAGAAGGAGGGGGAGTCCCTGAGAAAGGCCATCAGAGGAAGGGTCCCTGCCCTCAGAGGGGCCTCTGCAGCTTTCCCTTGCTTAGTGCAGCCCTCCAGCAGCTCCTGCCAGAGGCTGAGCAGTGCTGTGGCCCTCATTACAAGTGAGCTGCCCTCTCCTAGGTGAGGATGACAAGCTGATCCTGTGTGACGAGTGTAACAAGGCCTTCCACCTGTTCTGCCTGCGGCCGGCGCTCTACGAGATCCCGGACGGGGAGTGGCAGTGCCCGGCGTGCCAACCTTCCACCGCCCGCCGCAGCTCCCGGGGCAGGTGAGTGACCCTCCTGCCCTTGGCCACTGCACAGCCCCAGCCCGTCTTCCTCAAGACCCAAACCAGCCCAGAGCAGAGCCCCTGGTAAAGGGTTGAAATCGCCCACTTAAAACGGCACTGGAACAATAGAAAAGCAATTTTTTCGGGCTGTGAGTTTAGCACACCCGTGCTGTACTGACCCATGACAGCTTCAGGAGTCTTAATAAATAACTTGTGTTCGGCAGTGAAAACATGCACAAAACACCCACCAAACTCAGCTGCACTAAGGGCTGTTGTTTAGTTTGAGCAGCTGGCTGGGTTGGGTTTTCAGGGAGTTGGTAACAGTGCAGCTCTGTGGGCCCCTGGGCTGAGTTACTGGGGTGTTCTTGTAAGGAAGAGCAGACATTACTCCAGGCTGCAGCTCAGCCTGTACTCTGCTGCTACAAATCAGGCTACAAAATGTCACTCTGATGGTTTTCTGGGCCTGATAAACCTTAACAAGACGGGGATGCCTTATAGGGTGGCAGAGAACGTGATTTCAGGAGGAATCAAAGTTGTTCTGTGCAGCAGAAATTAATAGCTGCATACTGACAGCAAGGATTGGATTGGTTTTTTGAATTGCAAGCTGAAAGTTAAGTATATTACAGTGTCCTGTGCTGATGGTGACTGTGTGTCAGGGAGGTGAGGCTGTTGAGTGGCACCTGATGCAGAAACAGTCAATAGATCCTCCCTGGCAGAGCAGCAGCACAATAGAGGTGTGCCAGCCTGTACTCTGCAGGTGGTGTATGGCCTTAAAAGTATTACTTTACTCCCTGGAGACCATTTAAGAGCTCCTCAGGCTTGTACAGAAATGACAGGGCTTAAAGGCAGCTGTTCTGGCCTGAGATCATGGTTACTTTGATGTGGCAGAGTCACCTGCAAGCTGTTTAGCTCCTGGACCAGAGCCATCAGGTGGGGAACACCTGTCCTATTACCTGCTTTCTGCTCTTGTTCTCTTGGCTGAGGAAAAGAATGTCAGCCTGGGAGATCTTTTACCCCTCTGTGCTGTGGGAGTTTATTCCTTTTGTTGCTGAAGATCCTCTTCCTCCAGAGGATTGAGACTCCCACAGCAGCTTTGCCTGTTTTTGCCTGTGTCCCCTTTTGCCTGTGCGTGCTGGGGTTTTTTCCTGGTTTTTTCATGGTTTGAGTGATTGAATAGACAAAGGTGAGAAGCCAGAATGTGCTGGGCGGGAAGGCTGGGTGGCTTCTGACATTGGCATTGAAGATCTTAACCCTCTGCTTATTAATCTGTTTCCTATAGTATAGGGAAAATATTCCAGCAGGAAAAAGCCCCCATGTTGAAACTCCTTAGGCCAGGCCAGCAGACCTGGGTGAAACAGCAGCTCATCCTTGGGGAGGGGAGTAACTGCACAGCAATCTCTGATTAAAGTCTGTCTTAAAATCCACTGTCACGTGGTCACCATGCCCAGAACACCCAAAAACACCCTGATCCAGCTGTTGGGGATTTTCAGCCCAGATGTTCAGTCTGGGAAATGCCCTTTTGAGTTGTAACTAAAACTCTGCAGTAGAGGAAACTGCTTCAGGCTGAGCCTGGTGCTTTTTGTGCAGCACAAACAGTACTGGGGGCCCAGGGCTGCTGATGCTCAGGTTCTGGTGCCACAGACATTTTACTTGCCTTATTCTAGGAACTATGCAGAGGATTCTGCTGAAGATGAAGGTGAAGAAGGTGAGGAGGCTTCTGATGAACCAGATGCTGAAGAGGAAGAGGAGGAGGAAGAAGATTATGAAGTTGCTGGACTGAAATGTAAGGCTTTGACCAGTCAGGGAAGTAACAAAAAATATTAAGCTTCTGCCTTCAGTGTCCAAAGTATTGATCCTGTTTGGGACTTGTGTTTTCCTCACACAGAGCAGGCGAAACAGTGGGAGATGTCCCAGGGGAAGGCTGTGGTTCCCTGGGAAGCTGAAGTGACCCCTCGGCCCTTTGTGATGGGGGCAGCACTAGCAATGATTGAAACTGCTGCAAGCCCTTGCTTGCTGCCCAGTCACTCCCTGGGGACACTGATGACACTGTTCCAAGGGCTGGGAGGGGTCAGCAGAGGCTGCAGGGGGGCAGCAGCACCAGCAGTTCCTGAGATTGATTGTAGGCACAGTCTCTGTCCTGCAGGGATTGGTGGTACACTGGAAGCTGTTCCAAATGCTTACAGAGCCCTAACCACAGCCCCTTCTCCTTGCTTTTCTCCTTCCCACCAGCTCATAGCCCCTTGAGTGCAGGACTTCTAGTGGTTGGGCAAGGAGGCATTTTGAAATAGGACTAGCACTTCCTCTGCCCATTCCAGTGCTCCAGGTGTAGAGTGGCCTGGACCACCAGCACCTTTTGGCTGTGTAGAGAGACCACTCAAGATGCATAACTGGAGCATTCCTGGGCAGCTGGGTGGAATAAAAGAGGGTTTTCTAGACTCCTCAATGGGTGCTTCTCCACTGAAACATCTTCAGTATGTGTATCAACTTTGGTTTTAGGGGAATTAGATTCAGCCTCAACTGGGCAACTTGCTGCAGTGAAAAGCTCAATTTGGGAAGGGCACACTGCCAGCATTTGCGTTCTGTCAAACTGCCCTTGACTGACATAACATTAACTGCAGGTTGTCTTAACCAGGGGCAGATGGAATCCAGAGTCTGGGACCCAAAGGATTATCCCATGTCCTTTTGAGGGTTTCCATCCAGGCCTAAGTCTTGATTCCCTTGCTTTATTCTGGTTTCAGGGAGGCTCACTGATACCCCGGCTATGCACGCTGCTTGTTGTCCTGCGGCGTATCCATGTCCACACTTGGAGTGTGTTCAGCCTGTGTTGCATGGCCAAGGCAGGAGCTGAGCCAAGGTTTCCAAACAATAGCAAAAGAGGGCTACAGTCACTAAAAATAAAGTGCTAAATGCAACCCCTGGCTTTAAAGAGCATTAGCATGGAAAGGTCACCGTGGAAAACTTTTGTTTTAATAGAGAAGTCCCCATTAATCCTCGTGGCTTTTATCCTGGGGGATCTAACCTAGAATGTTGGATTGTCAGACATTTAGCACGTGCCGCACGCTTGACACACAAGCGCAGTGACAGCAGGCAGGCGGCCCGCGGCCCCGCCACACGCCTCCCACGGGGGGCCGGGCCCGTGATTTATGGCACGGGGCTGCATCACAGCCTGCAGCTGAGGGGTCCAGCGTGCTGCATACAGCTTGCTCAAGGACTTTGAGACCAGGTGGAAGGGGTTTGCCTTGGGAAGACCAACACATTCTCCCCGTACAGAGGGGCCATGGGAGAAACTTAAGACAAGGGAGTGCGTCAGCAGCACCGGTGGGGAGCTCTGACAGGCAGACTCGCACAGGCAAGTGCCTTTCTGTGGGATAATAATGCAGCAGCTCCAGTCTTGGGGAATAAAATCCCATTGTTTTCCACTTGCAGCACGTGGAGCAGCTCCCGGCTGCGGTAACTTGACACTCCCCCTGCACACAGTTCCCTTTTCAGGGGGGCTTAGCAGCTGGCTTATCCCACTGTGTGGGCCGCTTGGAAAAGCACCCATCCCCAAAAACTGGGGAAGCTCCAGGTTTCTGCTCCTGATGCTTTCAAAGGGGATGTTGTAGTTCTGTATGAGACAACTGTCTGTCCTTGCTTTGCTTCCCTGAGCCTCCCTCAAGCCTGGATGCATCAGGGTCTCAGCACTTGGCTCTGCAGGTGGAGGGTTCGCTGTGGTGGATGATCCAAGGAGCTCCCAGGTCTCCCTTGGACCCTGAGGATCTGCTGTGCTTGAGCACCCTTTAGCAGCAGGCTGTTAGCCAGCCATGGCCTCTTTGGACAGGAGGGGATGCCCCATGGATCCCCTCTGGAGGGTGTGAGAGCACAGCTCACACAAGGCTGGGTGGTCGCGGTGGTCCCTGGGCTCACTGTGAGCGAAGCTTATCCTGGTGCGGGGGGCAAAGGGGTGGTGGTCTCTGCCCCCAGATGCTCCCACTCCTCTGAGCCCACTGCTTATCTCTTCCAGTGAGGCCCAGGAAGGCAGCCCGGGGCAAGCAGGGCTCCATGTACTCCTCGAGGCAGGGAAGGCACCAGAGGAAGAAGCAGGCGCTGCACCCAGGCCGGGCACTGCGGCAGCGCACGGCACCTGTCAACGGCGCAGACATCGACGAGCTGGTAAGAGCCAAATTGCTCCCCGGGGGCTGCTCACTTCATGAGTTACAAACCAAACAGGTGGCACGCTTCCTCCCTCCCCTTCCCAGAGAAATAGCCTGAATCCTAGTGGAAGCCCAGGCTGGGCTGGGGCGGGTTAACAAAGGAGGCATATCCTTAAGGGCCCGGTGCAAACGGAGGACAGATATGCCAGGCATCCCTCCCCAGCCGCTTTCACACATTGTCCCCTTGAGTAGCAGGCAGCCTGCAGCTTGTTAAAGGGTTTTAAATAGTATCCATATGTCTCTGTGGAGAGGTGGGGGGACTGAGGGGGTCCTGGATGGCCAGGGAATGCCAGCAATGCTGGACCCTTGCTCCCCAGCCTTGGCCGTTTTCTGACAGTTGTTGTCCGTATGGTCACTCCCCAACCTCCAGGACATAATTTGGCTGGTTTAGGTTTCACTTGACATTTAAAGAATAAAACCATACGCTCCTGCACAGAGCAGGCTGTGCGTGCTGGGTGGGGGGAGCTGCAGTGTCTGTCCCTGTGGAGGGACACACCGCGGGGGATACGTGAGGATACTCCAGCCCCACGACCACGTCACAAACCCCCTGCAGATCTGCCATCTGTCCCCTGGGCAGCACTAGTGTTGGTGTGCCCTGTCACTCACCTTCCTCGCAGTCTGTGGGTTCACTGCTGCTCATGCTGGGTGTGAGGGCCTGACTCGTGACCTGTGTCACAGACTGGAGGGCAAGCAAAACAGCAAGCCCAGCATGGGCTGCCACAGCCAGTGGAGAGGGATATTCCAGTGGGAAAAATCTTTCTGGAACAGCTCTGGCAGCATACTGGCTTGGGGAAGAACACACTGCTAGGACTTAGCATGTGTCCTGGGAAGTGCCCTGTGTTGTGGAGCCACGTCCCCTCTGTGGCAGCGTTCCATGAGCTGTGCCCTTAGAGCTGAGGGGATGTCCCTGTGCTGGGGGTGATCTGTGGCAGGTCCCTGGGCTGACCTTGTGCTGAGCCTGTGCAGGGACAGCAGCGCTCAGGGCACCAGCTGCTCCCTGAATTTGAAATGGCACCGTCAGCTCTGGCTTGGCAGAACTGCAGCACAAGTGCTTCTCCCCATGCCTGGGGTGCTGCCCACCACAGCCTCAGAGAAAGCAGGGAGAGGGAATTCACACTCTCCATTTGCTGGCATCTATTTTTTGGCTGCTTGTTGAGACCATGTTGTCTTTGAACTTACCTTGAAAAAGCCTCCTGTCCCTGGAGGAAAGCCAGGCTGCTTGTGAGCTGTTCCCCCCGAGCTCATGGATGGGGCTCCTGTCCTGGAACTCAAACTGAATGTCATAACCACAGAATGGCCTAGGTTGGAAGGGACCTTAAAGATCATGTTGTTCCAACGCCCTGCCATGGGCAGGGACACCTTCCACTAGCCCAGGGTGCTCCAAGCCCTGTCCGGCCTGGCCTTGGGCACTTCCAGGGCTGGGGCAGCCACAGCTTCTCTGCCCAACCTGTGCCAGGCCCTCTCCACCCTCACAGGAGAGAAATGTCCTGCCTGTGCTAAGAATCAGCTCCTTTGGCCTCAGAGCTGTTTGCTGAACCCCAAAGCCTGTAGTGGTTCCCTCCTTTTACCAGCATCCCTTGTGTGGGCAGGTCCTTCAGACGAAGAGGACGGCGCGTCGCCAGAGCCTCGAGCTGCAGAAGTGCGAGGAAATCCTGGGCAAACTGATCAAGTACCGCTTCAGCTGGCCCTTCAGGTGAGGGCAGGTGGCCTCCTCCTCCTCCTCCTCCCCCCTCACAGGCAGGACTGGCCACAGGCAGTGTGGGGGTGTGGGCTGGCCATGCCACAGTCCTGCCAGATCCAACTGGGATTCCAAAAGCGAGTTATGGCTGGGAAGAAGCTGCTCCAAAAGAAACCACCATGTTCCCAGTCCTCTGCTGGACTGAAGATGTTGGGCCCTTCTGAGGTGGTGGAGCAGAGGGTGGTGGGCAAGGGGCTGAAGTTGGGGAGTGGTGCTCTCTGCAGCCCCCAGGATTTTTGGAGCACTGAGGCACTGTGGCTGAGGGCATTTGTGGACCTGCCCTGTGCCTGGACCAGCTCTCTGGGCTCCTGTCCTTCCCATGGCTGTGCCATGGGGCTGATGTGTCTGCAGAGCTGTCCAGGTGCTGCTTGGGCTTCTTGCAGCACTGGGGGGGTGCAGGTGAAGGGCTGGGGGGGCCCCACTCGTGTGCAGCCCAGCACTGCATGGCTGGGGCCGGCGCTCCCCTCCTATCCCTGTGGCCCTTCCTTCGGCAGGGAGCCAGTGACCACGGAGGAAGCTGAAGACTACTTTGAGGTCATCAGCAACCCCATGGACTTCCAGACTATGCAGAGCAAGTGCTCCTGTGGCAACTACCGCTCCGTGCAGGAGTTCCTCTCCGACATGAAGCAGGTGTTCTCCAACGCCGAGCGCTACAACCAGAACGGGAGTCACGTACTGTCCTGCCTGGAGAAGACAGAGCAGTGTTTGATTGACATGGTGCACAAACACCTGCCAGGCCACTCGTATGCACGCAGGAAACGCAAGAAGCTCTCTGCCAGGTGCCAGGAACTGGAGGAGCAGGAAGGGGACAGTGAGTCAGAGCCCCTTGAACATTCCCGGGGGCGGAAAAGGAAGAAATGAGGGATGGGGAGACTTAAGGGGAGAGCCAGAGCTGGAGCAGGCCTTCTGGTGCTGCCGGGCAGCAGGATGGGTTGTCTGGAGGGAGCTGGGAAGCAGCAGGCACTTCTCTATTAATCCAGCCTTCCCTTTGGCCCATCCTAGTTTAAATTTTTCTGCAATTTCCTCAAGTATTTGGTCATCCCTTGAGCGGAGATGACTTACTGCTTCCTGCAAAATCCACAAAGCTCTTCACGTGTCTGTCCTGCCAGGAGGGGAAGGTGGGAGGGCAAGAGGGAGGGCCTGGCCAAGCCTGGCTGGGCAGGGGAGCACCAAGCCTACTCCAGCTCGGGCACCGTCGGCTTCCTGGGAATGAGCCGCTTCCTCCCCTCCGCGAGCAGCCGGAGCGCGCTGGGACCGTGTGCTGCCGGTGCTGTGAGCCCAGCAGGGAGGGATCATGTTGCTCCATGGAAGGACTGGGTGCCATCAGGCCAATGGGCTGCTCGGGCTTGTATGTATATATTTATATGGTGTTAATTCCGAGCCCCGGTGCCGGGGCTGCGTGGGGCGAGCGAGCACTTACGTGTACGGCCCTCTGGCTTTCACCAGCATCCCAACACCACTGCTCCGAGGTGCTTCTGCTTTCCCCTCTCCTTGGGGAGGGATCCCTGGAGGCCTCGCTCCGAGGAGGCCTCTGAGCTCAGCTCCTCACCTGTGCACACCAGGAGGAGGCTCCCTGCTCACCTGGAGCCGCCCGCAGTCACGCAGCCCTTTGGATGCCCCGAGTGCCAGCAGCAAACTGGAGAGTGTGGGTGTCTGCACAGCCTGGAGGGAGCTCCAGGGCCAGGGGAGCAGCAGAAACATGTGCTGTGTAACTTTTTAAATTAATTTTCTAGTTGAAAGTGGCTTGTTTCTAGCTGTGATCTTGTACAAAGAACACCTGTAAGATACCCTTGTCTTGCTTTGGCACATGTACAGTTTATATAAAATCGTGTTTGCTTTATATTTTCCCCCTCTTTAAAACTCATTTTCCTACCAGTAGCAGGAGTTACACCAGGGGACTTGTTGGGGAGAGGGGAGTTCCCAGTCCCTCTTAGCCACACTCTCACCATGTTTTGGAGTAACACCCTCCCTCGTGCTCCCCCAGTCAGCCCGATCCTGTGCCACGGCCGAGCACTGGCTCCTGCTGCCCCACGTACTGACTTTTCTCATCCCCTCTCCATCATGACAGGTTTGGATCATACAATCAGGGCTTGAACTTTTTATCCCAGAATTGTTCCATTTGGAATAAATGGGCCATGGGGCTGCCCAGTGCTGGTTTTGTCACAGAAAAGCAAAAGCAGCTGTTGCAGCCCCTGGGATTTGAGAAGCAAAGAATCACCGATTACAAATTGCAGCCTAGTTTTGTGAACCTTTTTAGGGTCGTTTTTTGGTTTGGGTTTTTTTTTAACAGGCATTTGTTTCAGTTCTGGACTGTCAGTGGCTGCAGACAAGGCAGGTTTCCAGCCCCTTCCCTCTCCCCAGCCTCACTCCCTGCCCCACAGAATAGCACTGACGTTTGTATCTCGCACGTCCCTTCAGAGGCTGTTTTGTCCTGTTTCCTAGAGAACATTTCCTGCAGGTCCTACACGGTGGAACCTTTGGAACTGTACGTTTTTTTAAAAATCAGTGTCATTTGGGGGGAGGGGGTTTCTGCCAAGGGCTGTACTTGTAATAAATTGGAAACTCAAGAATAAACATTATGTACTTGTGTTTGTAAGCCCGGCTTGTGCGAGTCCTTTGTGGGTCCTGGCGTGGGGCTGTCTCGGTTGTTTCACCTTCCCACAGCCTCAGTGAGATGTCTGGAGAGAGCATGGAGCTGTGGAGCAAGGGGAGAGCGAGTCAGGGTGATCATGCCCATGTGGCCTGATGTGTCCCCAGGGACAAGGGACAGGGCTGTGCTCTGCCTGTCCCTGGACGGGGGAACGGTCCTTGTGGTGGCCACTCCTGTGGCTCCCTTGTCCCCTCCAGGCTGCCAGTGTGACACTTGTCCTCATCCATGCAGGGTGGCACTGGGTACGCCTGGAGGGAGTGGTGGGGAGCTGGGGTGTCTGCTCTTTCACCCCAGCAGGGCCTGGCTGCCCCCAAAGCCTCTTCCCTTATGTTGGGGTGTTCTGCAGCCACAGCCATGCTGGCAGCAAGGACCATTCCTGCTGTGTCCCAGGCCCCCAATCCTGCCCTCCAGCAGCCCAGCAGGGACATGCAGAGCTCCAAGGGCAGAAGGGCAGAATGGGGTGGTGATGCTCCAGGGCTGGTGACAGCCCAAAGCTGTGACACAAAGGGTTTGGCCAAAGCTTTCCCTGTTTCTGCCACTGCCACAGTGTCAGGAGAGGGATGGGGTCATGGGTGTCTTCAGGATCCGAGCTGGGAGTGCTGCTGGGCGGGGAAGTCCTGACGGGTTTGAGGCTTTTGGCAATAGACAGGTGCTGTTTTCCCTGGAGAAGCCTCATCCCCTGTCCTCAGGAGCTGGTTTGGCTTGCTGGCTGTGCAACAGGACCTGGGTGAATCCGAGTGTGACTCCAGCTGGGACGTTTCCAGGCCTCAGCACGGAGATCTCTCACCAGCATCTGCTCGGAGACCTTTTCGGAGACTTGCTTTTTATAGCAGCCCCTCCATGGCCTCGGTGTCCTGTGTGGGGCTATAAATAGGTGTCCCCACACCTGGCAGGGCAGCACAGGGGCTGGGGACAGTCACTGCGTCCCAGGGGCTGCCTGTGACAAACCTCAGGGCTCCTGGGGTTGCTGGAGTTCCCACATGGCCTCGGCAAGGGGAGGGCTGAGCTTGGCCGCCTGGGCTTCTTCATGGCTTAATTCTTAGCAGTGAATTCACAGTCTGGGTAGTGGGGTTTTAGCACATTCCCAGAGCTCAGCGACTTTCCTGCTGCTGCTCAGACCTGGGAGTGAGTGTCCATCCGAGTGAGGGTGGATTGACCCCCATGGCTCAGCGAGGGTCGGGAGCACAAGGCTCCACTTTTCATGCTGAGCTGGACCAGGACCTCGAGGTGTCCTGACCCCATTCCCAGCCAGTGGCAGCCCCAACTCAACCCTAACCCATCCCACCCCCTGCAACCATCCTATCCCAGCCTTTGCAGCCAGCCCATCCCAGTTTCTGCAGCCAATCCACCCCATCCCGTCCCGTCCCGACACATCTCATTCCCATCCCGTCCCGACACATCCCGTCCCATCCCGTCCCGTCCCGTCCCGTCCCATCCCGTCCCGACATATCCCGTCCCATCCCGGCAGCGGTGCCCAAACCGGGGGCTGCCCTGCAGGGCCGGGCAGTGCTGAGCCCCACCTGCCCCTCGCAGAGGAGCTTCACTCCTGGGGAGGGATCCCGCAGGGATGAGCTTAGGGTGGGCCATGGGGAGGGAGGCTGAGCCTCCCCAGCGCGGGGTCCAAAGTGGCTGTGCCAAGGAGCCAGCGGTGTCCCCGGCACGGAGCCCTTCCCTGGGGCAGCCCCGCTTTGGGGCGGGCTCCGTGGGGCTGTACCCCGGCCGTGCCCAGCTTTTGGGGCTGGCAGCCTGCGCTGGAGCCGGCGGGACGGCCGGGGCCGATAGCAGCGGGTCGGTGGGCGCCGGCGGCCCCACTCGTGCCCGATAGCGGGGGCCCCTTGGGCTGGGTTATCTGGGCCAAGGCTCCCGAGGCAGCCGCTCCTTGGCAAGCCCCGGGAGCTCAAGGGCAGCCTGTCCCCAGGGGTGCCGCCAGCCGGGCACCAGCGCCGGGCCCCGTGCCTGGCGTGCGACACAAAGGTGCACCGAGCTGGCCCCGGTCTGGGCACCGGGGGGACACCGGGTGGGGACACGCTGACACCGGGTGTACCCCTGACACGGGGGTGTGCCCCTGACACGGCATGTACCCCTGACACCGGGTGTACCCCTGACATGGATGTACCCCTGACACTGGGATGTGT
>JAWWEW010000048.1:11289647-11311751 GCA_035583185.1 Anabacerthia variegaticeps | reverse complement strand
CCCAGGGGTTCCAGTGCCATGGGGGTCCTTGGTCCCTGTCCCAACCCAGGGGTTCCAGTGCCATGGGGGTCCTTGGTCCCTGTCCCAACCCAGGGGTTCCAGTGCCATGGGGGTCCTTGGTTCCTGTCCTGACCCTGGGGAATGGGGTTCCCAGTGACTTGAGGGGCTCCAGCACCACAGAGATCCTCAATCCCTGCTTGCAGCCAGCAGTTCTGTGTCCCCTCTGCCCTGCCAGCAGCACAGGGGTGATGGAGGGTGCCCAAGCCCCCAGGATCAGTGGGATTGCTCCTGGCCTGGTGGAGGGTGCTGAGCACCCACCCAGGCACAGCTGATGGGACCCACATCCCCACACATAGCAGGAAGAGTTGAAGGGGTGGAAGCTGCATCTCCCACTGCAGCACCCCAGACTGGGGAGGAGACCTGACAGGAGGTGCCATAACCTGGAGCACCTTCCAGCATCTCCATTCCATGTGCCCTGGATGTCTCAGCACAGCTTTAGCTCTGCCATCCCACGTGTTGGTCACCAGCTGGTGGTCTCAGCCCACCTTTGTCCTCCAGCAGAGCACAGCCCACACTGGGGGGGGGACAGGGACACCCACCAATGCTCTCCAGGGTTCCTGTGCCAGCTTCCAGAAGAGGGGACAGGCATGGAATGAGGTCTCACTGCCCTCACCATGCCCTTGGGGGCTCAGTGGTGTGGGTGGACAACAGGCTGGGGGACACAGAGGTGAGACACAGGAGCACCCACGGATGATTCACACTCCACAGAGGCTTTACCCTCCTAGCCCAAAGCCGGATGGATGGGTTGAGGGTACAGGACACCTCAGGTCTGGGTAAACACCCACACCAGGAAAACATCCCCTGAGATCAGATAATCTTGGAATTGAGCAAACTTGGCTCAGCTCTGGAGCCACAGGTTGGCATTTGATAAACCCAAACTGGAAATACAAGCCCACTGCTGAGCTGGGACCAACAGCTTCTCCAGGGAACTCACTGAAGGTGTTTGTCAAAAAGTATTTAATGGAGGGGGGAAGGGGAGGCAGCTTGGCCAAAATCAAAAATTCCAGTGGGAAACCTCTCCAAGCCTGTGTTTTTCAACTACCAACCAGAAAGTGTGGGTCTCTGGAGAGATTTTTGTCTCTTTTGCTCAGGGACTTATTTCTGTTTTAATGCCAAGTCAGGATCCAAACACACCTTTGATTTTGCCCAGAGGCTGAAAGATTGTATTTCTTCCTTTTATAACAACAGAAAAACAAAAATAAAGCTCAGGAAAGTAATTTTTGGCCAGAATTTGGTGAAGAAAAGTGGAAAAATGCACTTCAGCAAGGCCTAGTCCACGATGGGAAGTCTCCAACAGCAGCAAACTGCCCATTAACCTGGAGAAGGCCCTTGGGTCAAACACAAGTCACCAGCGTGGGCCGGGTGACAGGGGAGTGGCTGCTGTTCCTGCCACTTGCAGCAGGACTGGAGAAGACCTTCCAGAGGCTTGGGGAGCTCCTCACTGTGCCACAGCAGCCACATGTGTCCCTACATTTCACATCCACGGTGGGTTTTGTCCCCCCGGTTTGGGGAGCAGGAGGTCCTGCCTCTCCAAGGTCACCGGTGGACAGGGATGTGCCAAGTTTCCACTCATGGATCCAGCTGCCTGCACTTGGTCATCCCAAGGGCTGGCAGGGAAGTGCCAGCACAGCCACTGTCAGGGAGCTCCATGGGGGAAAAATTCCTGTGCTTCTCTCTTAGCCCAGGAAATGCAAAGTTTCTCCAGTTCTTTTAGGGAAGGGGCGTCAGCTCCCAAGCAAAGTTATCGGGACAATTGGTGCAGAAAAAGACCAATATCCAGATTTAAAGTCCATCAGAAAGGAATCCCGATCCCTGGCCTTTGGAGAAGCATCGGGAAGGAGGCATTGCCACCTAGTGTCGGGCCGGGAAAGGGCTCGGGAACACACACCCTGCCGGCAGGAGCTGGATGGATGGTCCTTGAGAGTCCCCTCCAGCTCTGGATGTTCCGTCATTCTCCTTTCAGCACCAGCCCGGCTGGGACTGACAGGGGAGAGAGCTTTAAATCCTCCTGGAAAGAAGCAAGGAAAAGAGGACAGACAAGAGCACCCGTGACAGGTGAACAGCTGGGAAACACCAGATGTGGAATTCATAGAGTCATGGAATGATTTGGGCTAGAAGGGACCTTAAAGTTCATCTTGTCCTACACCCTGCCATGGGCAGGGACACCTTCCATAGACCAGGTTGCTCCAAGTCTTATCCACCCTGGCCCTGGACACTTCCAAAGTTGAGGCAGCCACAGTTTCTCTGCCTCCCACCCTCACAGCCAAGAGTTCCTTCCCAATATCCCATCTATCCCTGCCCTCCCCTCGTCCTGTCCCTCCATCCCTTGTCCCCAGTCCCTCTCCAGCTCTCCTGGAGCCCCTTTAGGCACTGGAAGGGGCTCTCAGGTCTCCCTGGAGCCTTCCCTTCTCCAGGTGACCCCCCCAGCTCTCCCAGCCTGTCCCCAGAGCCGGGGGGCTCCAGCCCATCTCTGCATTTATTCAATTCCAGCCTCACCTCCCCTGTCAGAACACACTGGAATTTTCTCCCAGGGAACCCACCTCGATGGAAGTTGGAGCAGCATGAGCAGGGGACAAAGCTGGTATTCTTCAGTGATTTCAACTTTAGCATCAACACTCACAGGAACATCCAGCCAAAACAAAGAGCACAACATGCTGATGCCCAAGAAGGGAGTCAGCTCTACAGCAACAAACCAGACCCCATTCCCAAATTCCAGCTCCTTTCAGGCATTAATCACTCTTGCACAATAAACTGGCACAAGTCCTGCCAGCCTTTAATGCTCAGGTTGGTTTATTTTCTCAGAACAAAAAATATCAAACAGAAGTTTTTGAAGGACAACCTGTGTAAATACAGAACTTCATGGCATCCTCCTCCCACTTAAGAGATTCCCTAAGAGCAGTCTGGAACCTGCAGGAGGTGGGATGTCAGGGAAGAGTTTTCTTCCAACAGTGTGCACAGGAGAAGAGAAGGAACTCTTTCCTCTCTCTGACAGCAGGACTTCAGTCTTTTAGAAACTGCCTCAAAACATGGCAAACAAAGCCAACTTCAGGCAAACCCATTTGTGCACAAGCACAGAACCTTCCCTTCAGTCTCTCAAAGCAAGGCAGTGCTCCTGCCCCTTTTCCCAAAATGTGTGATGCTGAAATCTCCATGTGTGGGTCTCCCTCCTGTCCAAGAGCTGGGCAGCTGGAAAGGACCTAGGATGAAAAAATACCAGTCAGTGTCCCCCAGGCATCACGTGCATATTTTATTCCATTTCAGCATTAAATGGTCTGTGGGTACCAGCACATCTCCAGTGGCCCTGAAAGAAACACCTGGAATTCTCTGGATTAACAGGAATGAAACAGGCACAGTGAAATCCCCATTAAACCCATTCCACTTCCTCAGGGAGGACTCATCCAAAATTGAGTATTAAGTGGTAAGAGCTCAAAATTGGCCATCCCATCTCAGGGAACCCCCAGAGCATCCTTCAGGCCACCTCCCTTCCTGCACAGGGTCATCCATGCTTCCCATCACTTCTGCTTCTCCACTTCTCCTCTGGGAAATCAAAGCCTGGAGAATCACTCTTTGCCTTTGGTGACAGTCCTGTGTCTCCCAGAAGATCCACTGATCTCCTCATCCCCTTTTCCTATTGTTTCTCCCCATATTTCCCAGCTCCTCTGTGGTGCAGGACAGGAGCACTGGGAGGCCTGACCACGCCAGGGATGGATCATGGAGCACCCTCAGCACTTTGGGTGTTGTTACCTGCTCTCAACCCATTGCTCCCTCCTCCAGTTGGGTCCTCACCAGTCCAGGAGCCCTGGCACACATGGAGAAATACCCAGCAAAGCCCCTTTCTCTCAACTCAGCCCCCACCCCATCCCTCCCTCCTTTTCCAGAAGGAAATCAGCACCAGCTTTCTCTGGATAAGAACCAGGACTGTTTCTAACCTGTGATTCCTCCCTCCCCAGCCCTGAATTTCAAAAGGGAACCTCTTGGGTCACTGATCAGGACTTGGCTCACCTGCCTCACCTCCTAATGGCTCCACTGACCTTGCTGCCAAAAGCTCACCTGCTCCTTCAGAGCCTCTCCCAGCCACACTTCCCTCTGCTCCTGCAGAGCCAAGACCTTCCCTTTCTCCCTGGTCCTCAGACCCAGCACCTTCTCCTGCTGCTCGTGATGTGGCCTCAAGTGGCATTTCTGAGGTACCAATGAAGAAATACTGATAGAAGGGGTATTTCCCTGATTTTATCAGGGAAAAAGGTACCAAACCACTGCTGGAACATCAACCTCGTCCCTCTGTCACCCATAGGATAAATGGCAGAAAGAAAAATTGAATAAATAAAACTCAGGAAAATGCTTGGAAACCTTTCCCCAGGATAAGCCATTGTGTGCCTCCTACAGGAGCTCTGAGGATCAAAGAATCCCATCCAAAGGTGCCTGACTCAGCTCAGGAATACCAGAAGTGCAAACACATTTTTATACTCTTTGAGGATCCTGGCTCAGCCAGCTCAGCTGCACTGGCTATCCCTGCACATGTAAATCAAATTACTGGTAGCAAAACAGGGAAGCCTGTTCCTAAGAGGATATCAACTTACAGGCTGCTAACCAGGAGGCAAAAAAAGCAGGAATTGTGCAGGAAACAGCTGCTTTAGACTGAGGGATGAGAAGATGAAGCATCACATGATGCTCCAAATCCACACCTCATCCATTGTACATCCTTGAAAGGCACCACAGGATCACAGCATAATTAGGGCTGTGAGGAACATCAGGAGTCTCCAGCCCAGCCTCCTGCTCATCCCAATGACTCATCTCCCTGCCCTGACCCCTCCATTGGTGGCATTGTCAGTCCCTGGAGCCACATGGAACCCGTGACTCAAGGGCCGCCCTGCCAGGAAACCGAGTCTGAATCAGCACAATGTGCCTCCCTCAAGGGCTGTCCCCGATTTAAAGTGTGGGATAATAAAAGCACAAAAGAGTCGAGGAACTTTCAAGGCTGCCAGAAACATGGAAGTGAAGATTTGCAGCCCACCACAAACTGGGATTCAGGGCAGAGTCCCTGTCCTGGGTCACCCACATTCACCAAATCCTGTGTTACAGCCTCATTTCACAGGCTCCTTTTACTGCCAAACCTTCCCAAACTGGTTCCTGACCCACAGGAGATCCAGAGGCAGTTCAGGCTGGCAGCACTTTCCAGTGTGTGTCCCCCAGCCAGGAGAAGGGGGAGAGGAAGTTTCTAAAGAAGGAAAACGACTGGAGGACACTTCAGCTGATCTCTTGGTTTTGAAAATGAATCAGAGGGAGAAATGCTTAAATCATTTCTCCAGTTCACAGCATAAAGTTCCATCAGCCAGGACAAGGAAAGAAAAGCTTGAAGTGGGGGGAAAAAAGCCCAAACCTTTTCCTTGATGTGCTACAGTGTTCTGTGTGTTGTCAGACTAAAGCATCCTTGCTCCTGCTAAAATGCAACTGCCTTCCACTCTGCTCCCTGTCAGGCTGATCCCATCCCCACACAGCACTTCCTTCACGTGTTCCCAGTAGGAATACTTCAAAGCTCATCACTGGATGTTCCCACTGGCTGTGGTTTGGGGTGTCTAACTGGGTCCAAACCTACAGCTACTGATGCTTCTTGTGCACCAGGAAAACAAAGGATCAAACCGAGAGGCTTCTGGTTTCGTGGCTGGTATTTGAAGTAATAAAGTCTTTACACGCAGCTAATTAAAAAAATATTCCAACTGCAACCCTAAAGCCATTTCAGGGAGTGTTTGATCAGTTCATCTCTTTCATTTCCATCTAATGGCTCCACAATGAGAGGAGAAGTGGAGGGGAACCACAGGGCTCTGCAGACACAGGAGCTGGATGGGCTTCAAAGCCTCTGCTGCTCCTGCACGGAGGAGAAGAGCCCAATGCAAGGCCCCTGCTCCCAGCTTTGCTTCCTTCACTGAACAGCAGGTTGGCAGCCACTCAGGCAGGAACCCAGCGAGGCACAGGCTGCCTTTGAAGTTCACACACAAGCCTCTTGGTCCCTGCTATTTTAATTCATCCTCTGCAATGACAAGGCCAACCATCAATTCCCAGCGAGCTGACATGCCAGGTCACAGGTCATTTATATCCCCAGTCACCTTTACTCTGCATTAAAGCCATAATTAGCAGTTAATGTTTAACTAAAGCTTTACCATTTGTTTAAGCTGCTTTTTTTGCATAGAGAACTGTTGGTGCATCTTTCCCAGGCTCCATCTCTAGCAGGGCTGCAGGGAAGCACCAAACACAGCAGGTGAAGTGCTTGCCAAAGCACAAGGAAACTGGAAAGCTGGAAATGTGCACTTAAATGTTGCTCCTGCCAGTTGAGCCCTCACTACACCCATACCTTGAGGCAGCAGCTCCCAGCAGCACTGCACTGGGATAACCCTCAGGGAGAAGAGTGTTCCTCAAGGGAAGTTATCCAAGAAATCAGGTTGGTGGGGGCAGCCTGGAAGGCTTTTACTTCCTAGAAAAGTGACCTCAAAAGAAAGAGAAATGTCTGTTAGGGGAGACAGGGCACTTCAATGCTTCTGTTGGATCTAAATGGCATTTGCACTGAGCATGGAGAAGAAAGGAAGGGAAGCTTTGGCTCAGTAGCCAGAAGGATACAGCCCATGCAACACCACAGCCCCACAGGGGCCTGCTGGGAAAGCAGATGTTACATGCACACATCAGCACAGGAGCCACAACCTGAAGAGCAACTGCCTGGGAAGGGCTCTCCACTCAGACCCCTTTGCCACTCTGGAATGACAGCCTGGAGAAAAACCACCACAGCCAGGAGGGAAACAATCTCCTGCAGCCCATGAGAGGCTCCTGACAGGCTGCTGAGTGAAAGAAGAAAGGCCAGCAGCAGCAGGGTGCTCTCAGCAGCTGATAACACCATGTCTGGGCAATCCACCCTGACACGAGGACAGGAAGAGCTATTTCCAACAGCCAGCCTGTCCTGCTTTATCTGGACATGAGGCATCATCATCCCTGGGAGCTTGCTCAGAGCATGCCTTGAGAAAATTCCCTAATTGGGGCCACTTCTCTGCTCTCTGGGGAAGTGGCTCTGCACTCAGCCATGCCCTCCCCTCTCTCTGAGTGCTGTTTGGGGATGTCCAGCTGTGAGTGCTTCAAGTGGCCACTTCAGGGCCGAGGTGGCTGTGGTTGTGTCTCCAGAGCACACAGACATTCACCCAGACATCCAAAGGCTGGGACAGGCTCCAACTGCCCCATGTCAGATGCCCAAACTCCCAGGGGAAGGTGGAAGGAGCAGATGTGCTGCTCCTCCTTTCTTGAGCCAAGCTATATGAACTCCCACTGCCATCTAACACTCCTTTTTTTTTTCTCTTCTCAGGATTTTTTTTTTCCAAGTCAATTTGTCAGGATCCTCAGCTCTGCAAAGGATCCACAGCGAGTTCCAAGCACTGCCTGTATGCCAGACAGACAGCTCAGTGGCAGCAGGAATTCTCCAGAGATCTCTAACAAGTCTCAACTCCAAAGGCCCTGAATGCTGATGACAGGCACTACCATCCTGAACCTGAGGTGATGGAAGGAGGAGCTGTCAAGTCTGCTCAGATCTGGGATAGGGCAAGGATTCCTGAAGCAGAAAGGAAGAACAGAAAGCAGAGCTCCTTCCTAAGCACTTCTTAAACCCAAACAAACCCTTAAAATCACACTCAGACAAAGTAGCAAAACTACTTGTTCAGAAAGCAAAAGGTCTCGTGAGAGGGACAATTATGGGAAGGTGAAAGAAGGGATGAACTCTTCAACACACACTTGTGACTCAGAAGGGACTTCACCCAGCAAGTCAGGGCTGAAATTGGCCCTTAGAGCAGCTCCCAGGCCTTGAAGAGCTCAGATAACTCCCATGGCAATAATGCCCAGCATTCTATGGAATCAACAACCCCTGATAAAACAGGGTGGGCTCTGCAGGAGGCACATGAAGGGCATGTCTGTCCTTACTGGAAACAACTCTCCAGCTCTGCAAACCAGCCCTCAGCAGTGCCAAGACACTCCCTGCACCCCAAGCAAAAAGTCTTTCCAAAAGCACATTCCCCAAATCCCAAGCCCTTGCTGGGATCTCCTGGTGCCAGGCACAAACACGGCCTGTCCCCAAAGTGCTGCTGCCACCGTGTCACTCAGCCCTCAGTGCCCAGGGGCTGTTCCAGCAGGGATGCAGCTCCCAGTCCCATCAGCTGCTGATGGAAAGGACACTCCAACGATGGAGTAGCTGAGGGAGGCTCAGGGGGGACCTTCTCAGCCCCTCCAACCCCCTGACAAAAGGGGGGAGCCAGGGGAAAAAAACCAGCCAAACCCAAACCCATTCTTCCTGCTAGTTCAGCGAGAACACCTGGAGCTCCCAGAGCAGCAGGATTGGTGCCCAGCCAGGGCATCACCGAATAGGTGGAGAGAGAAGGCTTTAAAAATCATAATTCAGAGAAAAAACTTGGGATAACTGTGTTTCCTTGCTGCTGGAAGCAAGGGCCAGTGACTCAGTGCTTTGCAAAGCTAAAACTTCACAAAGGAACTCCCACCTTACACAGCCCATGCTCTTTAAACTGCACCTGCAAGATAAACCAGGTGTTGGAATGAGAAGAGCTCAGTACCTTCTTCATGCTCTACTGGTTTGTAGAAACAGAATATTTTGTATTAGAGCTGCTGGCAAAGGCTCTGAGAAGTAAAAGCCCACACAGGGATATTCCCTGGGGACTCATCCTGGCCTTCCCAGGGCCAGGTGGCCTCAGGCAGGAGCTGGAGGAGAAAAGAATCACAGAAGGTTGGAAAAGCCCTCTGAGATCATCAAATCCAACTACCAACAGCATCATGTTCACCACTAAAACCACATCCTCAAGTGCCACAGCTACATTTTTTGAACACTTCCAGGGATGGTGACTCCACCACTGCTCTGGACAGTCTATTCCAATGCTTTACAACCCTTTCCATGAAGAAATTTTCCCTGATATCCAACCTAAACGTACCCTGGCACAGTTTGAGGCCACTTCCTCTGCTCCTGTCACCTCTTCCCTGGCAGAAGAGCCTGACCCCCCGCTAGCTCCAACCTCCTTTCAGAAATGCAGCCAGGAATCTGCTCCTACCTCTCCTGGGAGCTTTGTGTTTGAGCACCAAAGGGGAATCCCAGGCTTTAGGCATTTCCTAAGTCAGAGAGGACAAGCCAGAGCTTGGGTGAGGCTGGAGAACCACCACTTCCCTGATGCCTCAGAGGACAGGCACGGTGGGAGTCTGGGATATTGCAGAGATCTCCCTCCTTTCCATTTCACATCATCTTTTGGCTTCTAAGCCCCAGCCAGCCCTCCCAGTCTGGGCAAAGCCACCCCTAATGCATCCAGAGCCATAATATCCAGTACACCCACTGGGGAAGCACATCAGGGCATCCCTAAAAGCAGGTCCTGCAGTCCTTTCTCTAGAGTTTCCAGGAGAAACCAGAGCCCAGGGTCCTTCCAGAGAGGTATTACAGGTATTGCTGCAGGAAGGAACTGCAGGAAAAAAAAAAAGCAAGATGCTAAAAGAAGAGAGAGCTGGAGGGAAAACAAAAAACCCCAACTCAACCACCTCATTAAAGCTTTTCTCCTTCCTCTGCTTAACAAGGAGAATGCTTAATTAAGTCCTCCTTCAAGCCTTCCCCCTCACCCAGGCAGGCTCAGCAGAAAGCAGAGATGTAACAATTTCCTTTGCAGCACAGGACACCTCAGTGGGACAGGAATTTGCATATTCTAAAGAAGAACTGAATTGCTGGTTCTCTGTTGCTCCTCAGCCTGAGCAGTGGGGAGGGACAGGATCAGCAGGAGGCACATTTCAGATCCCAGGAACAACCAGAGCAGGAGGGGAAAGGAGCAAGTTGCTGTTTACTCCAAGTCTGGAGCTTTCCCAAGGCAGGGGTTTGACTGTTTTATGCACAGACTCCTCAGTTTATTTGCAAGTCTCTTTCAGCTTATTAGGTCAGTTAAACTGGCAACTGCTGCCGATTTTAAACCCAATTATAGTCACTCCTACCTGGTGACACAGCCCCAGTTCTGCAGCCAATTCTCACCCATTAATGCCTTCAGAATTGGTAGAACTTGCTATTCATGGCAATCACAAGTTTGACCTCAGTAACTGTTTCCTGCCATAACTTCAGCCCTGTTTGTTTTCACTGGAACATTTCCCTGTGTGCTCCCAACTACTGGGACCACTCTCCTGTGTGCTGAGCTGAGACACACATTAGAGCCAAACTTGCACCTTTGGCCCACCTGCAATAAAGAAAAAATGCTCAGACTCCTCTTTCTGGGACAAAATTACCACCAAGGACCCTCTGCTAGAACCCAGACAATCCTAAGGGATTTTTCCCTCACTCCTCATGATTTACTTCTCTTATAATGAAGTACCACAGCAATACAATGATGAGAAATTCCTTTCTTTTTTTTTTTTTTTTGTTTTCCCTGCTGGGTCTTCCAAACAAGAAGAAAAAGCTCCCATAAGCCAGCAGGCCCCAGCCCACCATCCTGCAGTTTTGGGAACACCAAGGAAGACTTCCAGCTCTGCACATCCCAGAAAACTGGGCCTGACCCCACCACACAAAGAGGCAGGTAAAGAACCCAAACCCAGAGAGGGGCCAGCAGGAGACTCAAAGTAATTTCAAGGAACTGCAGCAGGGTGGATTTAAGCAAGCGTTTGTGCCTCTATTTTTCTCTTAAAGTCTTTCTGAATTCCCTCAGGAAGCACCACAAACAAGCCTGCATTTTAACAAAGAAAAGATCTATTTTGACCACAAACTCCGTGAAAAAGGTGAGAACTGTGTTCTGAGCAAGATGCTGTTTGAGGCTATTTGAGGAGCTGGGCTGACAGTGAGAGGGATTGGGAAATCATGGAATGGGTTGGGTTGGAAAGGACCTTAAAGCTCATCCTGTCCATGGCAGGGACACCTTCCATAGCCCAGGTTGCTCCAAGTCCTGTCCAGCCTGGCCTTGGACACTTGCAGGGCTGGGGCAGCCACAGCTTCTCTGCCCAACCTCTGCCAGGGCCTGCCCACCCTTACAGGGAAAACTTCTTCCTAATATTCCATCTAAATCCCCTCTCTTTGAGCTTAAAGCCATTCCCCTTGTCCTATCACAGAGGCAGAAGGAAGATACTCATCTGTGTCCAGGTTTGAGTGCAATTGTACAAAGCACACAACACAGTCCTGGCTGCCTGAGTGCCTTGTCCCTGGCACAGAGCAGGACTCACCAAAGGCACAGCAGTCCCACGAGGGAAGGAGCTCTGGGGCAGGGCATGGATGCAGCAGCATTCCAGGAGGGAGGAGATGCCACAGCTACAGCTCCAAGTAATTGGGAGCTGGAAAGCAGGTCAGCTCAGTGCTCCACAAGCACCTGCCAGCTGCTATACAGGCAAGTTTTCCTTCCATAAGTGTTGTGATTCCCCTGGATCATTGTCCATGAGCTCCAGGCAGCACTGCCAGGCCCTCTCCTCACTCAGTGCCTCACAGAGAAGGGATGAAGCAGACCTGCCAGACTGGCCCAGTACAGCTTGTGCCCAAAACTGGTACAAAGCTGTCAGAAAACACTAAAGAATGTTCTGCCTCAAGCCTGACTCATTCCCAGTGCCTTTGACAGGGAGCAGGAGCTCCTGCTGGAACTGCTCTGCTCCTCTCTGCATGTATAATGAGGTTTTAAAGCAGCAGCCCAACCTCCAGCTCAAAGGCCCTGCAGGAACCTCCTCCAAAAGGGACTTCTCTTGCCATGAATGAACAGCAGAATCTTGTTTAGGTCTCAGTGATTTATGTTTGTCTGGAAGACTTAATCTATTTTTAATGCTGTAACTAAAATCAACTTCCAGCTCATGTAAGTTGGGAGATCTCCACACATGGGAGGCAGGGTTTGATAACCTCTGGCTGATGAGTTCAGCCCAGTCCTTAAGTTTGCCTCCTTTTCCTTTGCACTTCTGAGGCTCCCCTAAGCAAAACCTCTGGTTCACTTACACCAGCTGAGTGGGAATGAGCACCTCCACAAGCCAATTTTTGGGAAACAGGAGGCCACCCAACCCTCCCAGGGTGCCCCAGATCCCCACAATCCCACCACAAAGCAGGGCCAGCTGATGCCCAGAGCCACACCAGAAGCTTCCCAGGTCAGGCACCATCAGGAATGAGACCTGGAGGTCCTACAGGCTTCCAATCTGAGAGTCAGCAGGTATGGAGAATCAGAGCCTCTTGCTGAGCCCAGAGCCACAGACTTCCTGCACAAGATCTTGTCAGTCTTAAATCCCCTTTCAGAGCTCCTTGCTGGGGCAGGTACCTGCTGGCAGATGTGACCAGTGTCATCCCAAAGCCAGGGCAGAAGGATTTGTGCTTTGAGGCCACACCCCCAGCTTGGTCCAGGGCACAGGGGCAGCAGGAGGGGTAAAGGCTACACAAGGAGGCACATCCAGCCAGGAGAGAGTTGTGTTCTTTAGGATGCAACCTCTTCCTCAAACGCTGCCTTAACCTCCTCCCAAGCACAGACAAAAGAGCCAGCCTTAAAAATGCCACTGCACTGATGGAAAGGCTGCCAATACTCATTTCCTGCCTGTGTTGCAGGAGAGAAAACAGCAGCAAAGTGACGGCCCCGAGCTGGGGACGCTTCCTGACAGAAGGCTGCTGTCATTTTCCACAACTCCTTCCCTTGGGTTTACCCCAAAGCAAGAGACCAGCAAAGATTTTTACTCCCCCTTGCAACCCCCCCAAAAAAGGTTTTGACAAAAAAAAAATGATCAAAGAGCCTTTGTGCATTTATAAACCCGTCAATTTTGCTGGAAGATTTAAGGCTTTAAAGAGCCGAAAACATCTATTTGAAATTTTCTCTCCAAACAGGTTTTTTAATATTTAAAAAAAAAAAAAGCCTCAGAAATAAAATATTTAGATTTTTCTGAAGTGAGGCATTCCAACAGCTCCAGACAGGAGAGCTGGAGGGGAGGAGGAAATCCAATTCTTAAGGTTGACAGGAACAATTTTTTTTTTTTTTTATTTCTTTTAATTGGCAGAGAAACAAGACTACAGAGCTATTTCTCCCCCTGGCTCTGACCAGGAATAGCTGGGATGAGCAGCACAGGAAACAACAAACCAAACTTACTCAACTCCTGGCAGTTCCAGGCCCCTGTCCCAGGAAAAATTCCCCAGGTTGATGATGCAGCAACATTCCACCATCCTGCCCTTGCCATCCACCTTCCACTTCGCCTCCAAAACCCTCCCACAGAGAAGAGAAGGAGGTTCCCCACCTAAGAACACAGGACAGAGGTTTGGGGAGAGCTCAGCCTTTTTCAGAGCCTGGTTACCTTGATTTCTGCTCAGCCACAGGAGTTGAGAGGCTCAAACATTCTGCAGCACATCTCCTTCTGCACCTCCATGTACTCCTCGTAGTATCTGCAGAGTAGGGCACAGGATGGCATCAGGGGCTGGACACTGCCTGGCACCCCCTCAGGGCCACAACCCAAAACTAGTCATTATTTTTCTCTATGATATTATTTTCCTATGTAAACAAATTAGCCTAATGTCAGAGGGTGTTTGCAGCACAGACACAGCTCCTCCATGTCCCTCTTTCTGCCATGTCAGGGAAGGAGAGCTGGAAATGTTGGGTCTCATCCTCCTGCCTTGGGCTTCTGTTGTGCTGGTGACCAGGAGCTAATTAGACCATTTATTTGCCAGATGTTTTCTGCACCAGTTTTGGAAGCACAGGACAGTGCAGAGGAACCCCTGTGTGCTGGGGGATCATTTTGTGTGCCCAGGAGATACTGTCCAAGTGCCCTACACACCAGGATATCCACCCTGGGCACGGGACAGGCAGGGGACAGCAGGGATTTGTATCAGGACTAAGTGGGTGACAAAGCACAGGTTCCCTTCTCTGTTCTCACCTCCCTGCCAGTGCCAAAAAGCAGAAGCTTCCCAGCCTGCTCCATGTGAACCCCTGCCTGTCCAGGCACAGCATCCTCTGCTCCCTGTGCTCTCAGCTCAGTGGGGAGCAATCCCTGAGCCAGGGGCTGACTCAGTCTGGGAGCTGGCCCAGGGAGCAGGGGCTGCCCAGCAGGGCAGTTTCCCTGCAGCTGCTGCCATATAAGGCCAAAAGCAAAGGGTTTTGTGCAACACACCAGAACCAGCCCCAGGGTGAGCCTGGCTCAAGCTCCCTCAGCACCTCTGGGCCCAGAACCCCCAGAGGGGTTGCTTAAGTGAAATCCCAGCAGAACAAATCTCTCCTGGTAAGTCTCAGGCAGATGTTGCTGAGGAGGTCAGGGATGCCCAGCTGTGGATGGCACATTCCCACACCTTCCACAGCAGGAAATCCAAGAGCCCCTTGTTTGGAGGAACAGATTTATGCCAGACACTGGAACAACCCCATTTCATTCTGGATTTGATGCAATGCAAGCCTTCCAAGAGAATTCCCAAATCCAGCAGCAGAATTTGCACCAGCACCACCACAGCTGGTACCAGACACACATTCCACACCCCCCTCACCCTGCATTCTGCCTTTCCTCCAGTGAAGTGAACTGTGCCAAGAACCTGGTTCAGCTGGTAAGCAGATGCTTTCCAAAGCTTTGTTTTAGACAGCAAAAGGGAGCTGCTGATTAACATGACATTCCTTTTAGCCGAAGATAAATGTACTCAGTAAGGAAGTGAAAAGCCTCTAAAAACAAGGTTTTGATTCATACTCCATTTCTGAAGCATTTGCCAGATCACACTACAAGTTTTCTCAGGCAAAGGCAACATTCCAGATGGAGCCTGAGGTAGGGCCTCATTAACAACACCCAATTAACACTGGCTTCATTTATTTCCTACTAGTTCCACTCTTTGCCAGAGGGAGAAGACCCCACCTGCAGTGCTGCCTCCAGCTCTGGGTTCCTGAGCACAGGAGGGACATGAACCAGCAGGAGCAAGTCCAGGGGAGGCCACAGAGATGCTCCAAGGGCTGGAGCCCCTCTGCTCTGGGGACAGGCTAGGAGAGCTGGGGGGGGTTCACCTGGAGAAGAGAAGGCTCCAGGGAGAACTGAGAGCCCCTTCCAGTGCCTAAAGGGGCTCCAGGAGAGCTGGAGAGGGACTGGGGACAAGGCATGGAGGGACAGGACAAGGGGGAATGGCTTCACACTGCCAGAGGGCAGGGTTAGATGGGGTATTGGGAAGAAATCCTTCCCTGTGAGGGTGGGCAGGTCCTGGCACAGGTTGGGCAGAGAAGCTGTGGCTGCCCCATCCCTGGAAGTGTCCAAGGCCAGGTAGGATGGGGCTTGGAGCACCCTGGGCTAGTGGAAGGTGTCCCTGCCATGGTAGGGGGAAGAATGAGATGAGCTCTAAGGTCCCTTCCAACCCAAATCATCCTACAGTGAAAAGCAAAAAACACACCAATTTGAACAGGCACTGAAGCAGGAACTGCAGGGCAACAGTGATTTAATGCACACTCAGCTCTGACACACATCTGCTGTAGGTGCTGCTCTCTCTGGAGGCAGAAATGCCTTGTTGCTTCCTGGCAGCACCACCTTGACATTATTAGCAAGATTTCTCTTTTACCTGCCAACATATTTCAAACAAATCTCAGGGAACACACAAGGCTCCCAGAACAGCCTCCAGGAGCAGCCAGATCTAGTGCAGAACTCCCTGCCCTCACAATCTGGTAGCTCCATACCCAGAGGGAGATCAGGATGTATAACCAGGGGTCTATTTCAGATTTCCAGAGCAGAAACTAATCCTGCCTTGGAGCTCTTTGTACTTCACAAGTAACAAAACAATTCTGAGGACTTGGCGTTATGACAAAGATGATGTGGATACACAGGACACTGATGTGACAGAACAGCCCTGGAGAAGACACTCAGCCCTCCAGCCTGGCTTTTCCAGCAGCACCAACCACTCTTTGAGATGTTGCTGCTGCCTAAAAACCTGTCTGCAAGTGCCTGCCAGTGACACACAAAAGAGGGTTCATATTCCAGGGTGGCTTTGTGAGCTCCAGAGCTGGGAATGGCCTCACTCCTGCCCCTGTGAACAGTGCCAAGAGGACACCACACACTTTGGGAACTAGCTGGTGCTTCTGGCAGTTTCCAAGGCAGAGCAGAAGGAGGGCAGAGACAAGCATTAGTCATGTTTTGGTGGGACTGGGCCATGAGTGGAGCTGGCAGGGTCGTGCTGTACTCGGCCTGTGGGTGAAGGCAGAGTTTGCCTTCAGGGCTGCTCACTTATTACCTCTAAACCAGCAAGAAATTCACTTTTCACAAACATTAGTCTTTGCAGCAGTGCAGAAAAGCTGCTGTGATTAACCAACACACCTTAAAGGGAATGAAACCCACACTTATTAATCCAGAACATGATCAGCTGGAGCTCCAGCCAATTGCCTTTCACAGGATATTCTGAGCTGGGAGGGACCCACAGGGATCTTTGAGTCCAACCCTTCAGTGACAGGCCCCTCCAGGGATTGAACCCACAACCCTGGCATCATTAGCACCAGGCTCTAATCAACTGAGCTAATTTCACTGGGTTTGAGGTATTTTGGCACCTCCCCACATCCTTATCCTCATCCTGACCTGCTCACATCCCACCAAAGGGTGGGTCCTCCCAGCTCCTCACCTGCAGCTACTGGGCCTGAAAACTGTTTCAAGCAGTTTTCCCCAACCTGCCTCTTCCCAAGTCCCCTCACTAACAAAAAACCAAGTTCTTGAACTTTTGAAATGGTTTGGAATGGGTGTTCCAGCCTGTGTGAGCATTCCAGGCATGGAAAGGAGGGCTCTCACCTTGCCAGCTTCTTCAGCTCGTTGTTGATGTCGCGGTTGAAGGGCTGGATGCGCTGAGCTCTGGTCAGGAAATCCCGGGATTTGCTGTATTCCTTCATGCACAGACAAGCCTGCCATGGGAAGAAGACAGATGCACTGCAAGGGAAATACAGACCCACTGCCCTTCTTCAGGGCTCAACAAACATTCCTGAGAGAGCCAGGCAGCTCAGGAATCCCCCAGGCAAAGCTCTGCATGACAGATTTGCAGAGAGCCAGACTTTCCAAGAGGTGCAGACAAACCACCTGGACTGCTCCAGAGTTCAGTGGTTCTCTCCTCTGTTCATCCCAGCCCGGGGTGCTCCAGGATGCTAAAACCAGAAGGATTTCTTTTTGCCCACCTGGCCACACCTGAACAGGGCTTTGGCATTTCCTTGGTCCATCTCCAAGGCCGCCTTCCCGTATTTCAAAGCCCACTGGGGACGTTCCAGTTTCAGGAATGTGAGGGAGAGATTGAGGAGCAGCAGCACTTTGGAAGTGTTGATCTGGTTCTGCTCTGCCTCACTGGAACAGCTGCGGCCCAGGATGGAGAGAGCCTGAGCATGGAGGGAAAAATCAGCCAGAGCACAACAAATCCCTTCTGGAAAGTGAGAAATGCAGCTCATCCCACAGCTATGCCCATGTTCCTGTTCATTTGGTCAGTTAAAAGTGATAACCATCAGAACTCTGAACACAGGGCATGGCATTCTCAGCTCAGCCACATGGCCACAGGTTTAGAACTTCTCATGGAACTTGAAAGCAGCAGAATTAAAAAAAAAAAAATAACACCCAGAACTCAGACTTTAAGGGCAAAAATGGAAGGGAAATCTTACAGGGAGAAAGGCAAATTAAATTAATTTTGTTTCAAAAATAATGAGGAGAAGCAAGTCTGAATCATCACTGCCTCTGAAACTGTGACAGATGTGTTCCAGTCTGGGAATAACTGAGCATTGCCCTGCCTGGAGAAAAGGAGGCTCACGGGGACCTTCTGGCTCTCTCAACATCCTGACTGGAGGGGTAGCCAGGTAGGGGCAGGCTCTGCTCCCAGGGAACAAGGGACAGGAGAGGAAATGGCCTCAAGCTGTGCCAGAGGAGGTTTAGGTTGGATATTGAGGAAAATTTCTTCATGGAAAGGGTTGTCTAGCCCTGGCACAGCTTGCCCAGGTGGAATCCCCATCCCTGGAGGGGTTCAACAGACATGTGGATGTGACACTTGGGGACATGGGTCAGTGGTGGCTTTGGCAGTGCCAGGGGAATGGTTGAACTCAATGACCTCAAAAGCCTTTCCCAACCCTAAGGATTTTGTGACTCTACTCCTTCATTTACCACTGCTGCCCCCACAAAGCCAGGTGCCCAAGGCCTGTTCCATACCCTTTTGTATCTGTGCTTGGCAACCCTGAAGTTCTGCTTATGGAAGAAGTAGTTGCCAAACTCTCTCTCCGTGGCTGCCACTTTCAACACCTTTTCTAGAGGAAGCATACCCTGCTGCTCCTGGGGAAAGAAACACCTGCATTTGAGCTCAGACAAAAGGACACAAGCAGAGAGCACAGACAGGACAGCCCTGCACAGCCCCCTCTTATTCACAGCCCCCTGCCAAGGCCAGGTCACCACCCTGTGGCATCTCCCCGGCCAGGCTGAAACATGCCAGTGTTCTTGTGCTGGTAATTCCTGGTGAAGAGATCAGGAAGCTCCCCAGGCCCAAAGTGGGGCTGAGAAAAGCAGGAATGTGTCCTTAAATCCTGCCCAACTCTCTCAGCACACAGCTGATTTAACACAAATGCTGTCACTGGCACAAAGCTGCTTGAAAGGCTCTCTTGCTCTAATTGATCTCGGGGCAGTTTTGGGATAGCTTGACACCCCCAAAAGACACCAACCAACCAACCAAAAAATGCCAAAATCATTAGAAAAGATAAAAATGGAGGCACAGGTTTTGTCCTGGGTCTGCAAGCTAGAACCAGCACACAGAGAGAGGTCAGTCAGCCAGAAAGGGTGGGCAAGGAGGGAGTGCTACAAGTGTGGTTTGTTCACAGGGCTGGCGGGGGAAGGGGGGGAATCAACCTGTGCTGGGAGCAGGAGGGGGCAGGAACTCCCCCCGCCAGCCTCTGCCCCCACTCACTGACCCACAACCACAGCCCAAAGCCCTTGACATGAAAAGGGGAATTAACAATAACACCGTAACTCACCAGGGAGGAAAGAACAGGGAAGGAGCACTTGGGAGAGCAGCCAAGAGGCCGGGACAAAGGGTGGGGGCTGGGGGGCACTGGGACACTGCCACCGAACAGGACTGTGACAGAGAGCTCCTTATTGCTGCTTAGAGGAATCCCTGGAAGCTGCTGCCCTCTAGCTGCAACCCCGAGCTTTCCACTCAAGCCACAAATAAACACGCGGCCCACAGGAGCAAAGCAAGGCGGCACCCGGCCCCTCCCTCTGCACGGCAGGGCCGCAAAGGGCAGGTGAGCGGCTCAGGGCAGGCACTGGGTGCGCTGAGCCACCCCCACGGACCCCTGCCCCTCCCCGTTTCAAGGTGTCCCAAACCTCCTTGAGGCAACTCACGTTGCTCAGCTCGAAGAACACATCGCACTCCTCCGAGTCGATGAAGTCCAGCAGCTCCACCTCGAAGAGCACCGTGGTGTCCGGGGGGATGCAGGGGGGGCAGCCCCGCCGGCCGTAGGCGTATTGCGGCGTGAAGACGAAGCGTGCAGCCTCTCCCTTGGCCATGGAGAGCAGCCCCAGCTCCAGCCCCCCCAGCGTGATGTCTGTCACAACCAGGGGGGAGGTTCACAGAGATCAACCCTCCTGGCACGCCCAGCAGGGATTTCTCCTAAGGCCCGAGGGGGATGAACTCCCTGGGAGGTTCTGTGTGGGCAGCTGCAATGGTCAGTGGGTACATGATGGATTGCCTTGTGCTCGGCCCCCTCAGTCTGGTAGCACAGAGCCAGAGTGGTTGGATGGGAACTCAGAGGTCATCCAGCCACAGGCAGGGACACCTCCCACTACAATAGGGTGCTCCAAGCCCCATCCAGCCTGGAAAACAACAGCATCTCCTCCCAGGTGATTTAAAACACATGGGAAACACCCCCCTGGCCCTCCCAAGCAGAGGGTGAGCAGGTCCACATTCCATATCCCACCTGAACCAGGAGGGTTTTGGGCTCCACTAACAACTTTGAACGGTTTCAAACAGCCTCAAGACACCAAGCAGCATTTAAGCTGGAATGTCTCAGTACAACCCCGAGCCCCAGGACAAACTTTGTGGCTCAAACTTACCTCTTCCAAGTTTCATCAGCTTTGGATACTTGTTGTGCCCATAGGAACAGAAGAGGTTCTTCCAGTTTCCCAGGTATCCTGAGTACTTCACTGTGCAAAGTGAGGAGTGGGGAGAAGAGAAAAGCAAGAGTTTGACTTCACATCCAGTAACAGCAACATTGGGAGCACACCCAGAGTTGGATTTGCAACACCACCTGCTTCTCTTTATCCCTTCTGGTGCAGAGAAGCAGAGGCAGCACAAACCCTTGTGCTTTACACCAAAAAGCTGCTCCCACCCAAGCAGCCCAACTGTTGTGTTTTAACACCATCCCCTGCCCAAGCAGCTGCTTCACAGTCCTGAGCTAATTAAGAGATGTGATTTGTGCTCTTAGCAATGGGAAACTTCAGCTGAACAAATTACAATGCCCCAGCTATCTGCAGAAATACTTCAAGCGTTCCCTAACCAAAGCTGGAGACCAGGGGAGAGAGAAACAAAGGGGGAAATGGACCCGCCAAAGTGTGAATTTGTCACTCCAGCTCTCCCCAGGAAACATTGCAAAGGTGTTCCCTGACGCAGCACCAGCAGCCCCTGCACTTCAGGCACCACTTCCAGCTTCAAGCTCCTCTGGGAGCACGGGTGGGCCCTGGAAATCCTGCTTCCCTCAAGGTCAAGACGTCCTCTCCTTTAATCTGTCAGCCACAAGAAGTTAAACAGAGTATCCCAAGTGCTAAAACACCGATAAGGAGAGCAGATACTCCCCAAAACACACCCAGCACTGTGGAACATCAGCTCCAAATTTGCAGTCGTGCTTCTGGTCTTTGCCAGCCCCCAGCCCCTCAACCCTGGGGGCTCTTTCACAGCGGGCTCTGCAGTCTCTGTGTCCCCCAGCACCGCCCGCAGGCCCAGCCACACCTGGCCCAGGTGACAGCGACAATCGCCACCCCCCTGCTCCGGCTCACAGCGCCAAGGATTTTAGGGGCTCTTAAACCCGCCGAACACAGAACAAATGGCCATAAGGAGCTGCACGGGCGCCTCGAGCACCCGTGAATCAGGGTAGCCTCGCCGCTGAGCGCCCCAAACCGAGCTCAGGCAGCCTCCCCACAGCACACCAGCACCGGGCCCACGGAACCCCCCCCGGGGGGCTGCGGGAGCCGCTCGGGGCTGGAGGGGCCTTCAGGGACCACGCAGTGCCACGGGCAGGGACACCCCCCAGCAGCCCAGAGCGCTCCAGGGGTGGAGCAGCCCCAGCAACCAGAGCCCCGGCACACGCGGGGGCCGGGCCGGGCCTGGCCGGGCTAGGCCGTACCTGCCACGGAGGCGCCGGGGGGCACGCACTGCCCGGTGCCGGGGCGCAGCTGCTCCTTGCGCACGCCGCCGTCGCCGGTGAGGTCCTGCAGGGGCTGTGGGGGCGCTGTGGGGGACGGTGTGGGGGGCTCGGTGCGGCCCCGGCCCCGCGTCGGGTCCCGCTGTGGGGCCCGGCCCGGCCATCGCCTCACGCCGGGCGCCATTCCCGCCATCACGGCCACGCCCCCGCCCCGCCCGCTCCGCCAATCAGCGCCCGCCGGGAGCGGAGCGCGGGCCAATCGCGCTCCGAGTAGCGGCGCCGCTTTGGCGCCACGAGGGGGAAGGACACGCCCCCTGGGCGCGGCTGGGCCAATGGGAGCGCGGTGACGTCACGGGGCGCCGCGGTGCATGTTGGGGGGGGTAGTCCGTGCGGGCCGGGCCTTTGGGGCGGCGACGAGGAAAATAACACCGAAAAAAGGGAATAAACGGAGTAAAAAACACCAAACAAGCAAGCAAAGAGAACAGACAGACAGCCTCCACCAAAAGCAGGCACAAAAAACCAAAAATATGTTAAAAAAACACAACGCAAAGCCCCAAAACAGAAGGAAAACACAAAACCCCCAAAAAAATTCATTTAAAAAACCTACAAAACCCCAAAGCAAAAATAAATCCCCCAAAAACCACCTAACGAGAAAATACGAAACACATCTCCCCCAAAAATCAAACCAACAAAAAAACCATCCACAAAAAGCCCCCCCAAACCCATTAATAAAACACAAAAAACTTCC
>JAWWEW010000048.1:11264930-11289547 GCA_035583185.1 Anabacerthia variegaticeps | reverse complement strand
ATGCGCCCCCCCCAGGGACCCCAAAACTCCCCTGAGACCCCCCAAGCAGGAGGAGCAGAGCTTGGAATCCTTCTGGCCTTTTCCTAAAGAATAAAAGAAAAAAATACCCACTGGTTTAACCAAAAAGAGGTAGTTAAGAACAAAGTTATCTTCACTTTGTTGATAACACTATCTTAAAAGTGAAGTTATCTTTAACTCAGCTGAGAGCAAAGCCTTTGGTGAGAACATTCCCAGGGGGAAGAGGGAAATCCCAGCAGGACCTGGGAGCACTGGCTGGGAAGTGGAGCCGAACAGGGGCTCTTATCTCAGCCTCCTGCCCAGTCAGGTGCTGTGGGCAGCCCTTCCCTGGCACAGGAGCCCCTGAAGGGCTGAGGCTGCAGGACAGGAGAGGCTGGAGACTCCCCATCCCACCCAGGGGCTCCTCAGCTCCGAAGGGAGAAGGTCAGGGACATCTGTGGGGTCTCACGTGGGGCAGGTGAGTGGCTGGGTGTTGTTTGGGTCTCCAAATGTGTGAGCAGAGGGAGCACCTGAGGCTGATCCCTTCTTTTGGGGTGCCTGGGGGGGGTCCCAGTCTGACCCCCCTCGACTCACCAAACTCCCATGGCAATGTGGGACTGCAGCCCAGCTCGGGACACAGCCTGCCCTTTCCCTTTTCCCTTGGGAAAAGACCAATTCCCCGAGTTCAGGTCCATGTTCCTTGAGTTCAGATTCCTGTTCCTTGAGTTCAGGTCCCTGTTCCTTGAGTTCAGATTCCTGTTCCTTGAGTTCAGGTCCGTGTTCCTTGAGTTCAGGTTCGTGTTCCTTGAGTTCAGGTTCGTGTTTCTTGAGTTCAGGTCCTACATTTGCCTTGCCCAAGTTTGCAGCTGTAAAACAGGCTGGGAGATTTGGGCTTGTGTCTGTCCTGAAGAATTGAATGTGAAAATAAATGTCAAGGGGCTGAGCTGTGCCTCAGCCCCCCAATTCCAACCCCACGGGTGTTTGCTGCGTGGTGGCACTCCCTGTCTCCAAGAAAAAACATGCTTTTTGTGATTTCCTTCTGGTTTGACTTAGATGCATCCCTCGAGCTGGTGCCAATCCTTCTGAGGATGTCCCTGGGCTGAGGTGACAACCCCAGAGAGGTCGGTGGGAATTCAAGACTGGGATTTTTCAGCAGAAAATCCCCCCTGGCTGTGCCTGAGCCCTGACAAAGGGGTGGGCTGAGTGTGACACCCCTGCCGGGTGGGAACAGCTTGGGGGTGACTGCTGCCACTTTGGGCACACCCAAGAGCCGTGGGCAGGTTTGGGGCAGGTTTGGGGCAGGTTTGGGGCAGGAGTGGGGCAGGTTTGGGGCAGGTTTGGGGCAGGTTTAGGGCAGGTGTGGGGCAGGTTTAGGGCACGTGTGGGGCGGATTTGGGGCAGGTTTGGGGCAAGTGTAGGACGGGTTTAGGGCAGGTGTGGGGCAGGTTTGGGCCAGATGTGGGGCAGGTGTGGGGCAGGTTTAGGGCAGGTTTGGGGCAGGTTTGGGCCAGATGTGGGGCAGGTTTGGGGCAGGCGTGGGGCAGGTGTGGCCACAAACCCATCGTGGGTTAAAAATCACCATCTCCGACTTTACGTGGACCTTAAAGATGAGTTCACACCTGCCTGTGCTGCTGCGGGGGGTGGAGGTGTCTCTGCCTCCCCTTCCCCAGGTCTTCCCTCACCTCTGCTTCCCGTGGACCAGGACTGACCTCCCTCCCCGCGTGGGAAGGTGGCAGGATGGCTGGGAAGATGAGCATCTCGGAGCTGGAGGAGCAGCTGCTCTGCCCCATCTGCCTGGAGGTGTTCAAGGAGCCACTAATGCTGCCGTGTGGCCACTCGTACTGCCAGCCCTGCCTGCTGTCCCTACCTGGGGAGCACCAGGGGCAGTTCCTGTGCCCCGTGTGCCACCAGCCTGCCCCTCGCAGCCCCCTGCCACCCAATGTCACCCTGGCCCGGCTCATCGAGGTGCTGCGGAGCCGGGGCGAGGCAGAGCCCACCCTGGAGTCCTGCCCCACTCACCACAACCCCCTGAGCCTCTTCTGCGAGGCCGACCACGAGGTGATCTGTGGGCTCTGCGGCACCATCGGCGCCCACCGGCAGCACAGCATCGTCCCCATCGCCACCGTGCACTGCCGCATGAAGGTGGGGGGCAGAGCCAGCCAGGGGCACCGGCAGGGCTTCCCAAAAATCCCCTTTTCCTGCCTGGAAATTATGGCAAGTGTAGGAAGCACTGCCAGATGTGGGGAACAGTCCTTGAGCTGGAGGGCAGCTGTGTCTTGAGAGGTCCTACCCGAGGCACAGCGGCCCTCCCGCTCAAGGACTCTGCCCCACATCTGGCTGTGCTTCCCAAACAGCCCCTTTTCCTGCCTGGAAGTTATGGCAAGCATGGCAAGCGCAGCCAGATGTGGGGCAGAGTCCTTGAGCTGGGAGGGCAGCTGTGTCTTGGGTGGGACCTCTCAAGGCTGTGTGTGAAGAGCATCCAAAAGAGTCTGGAGAGCAGGGTTGGGGTACAGCAGGAGGGCAGGGAGGGAGGGGGGGGAAACAGGAGCCCCAGCCAGGCAGAGCAAACAGCTCGTGTTCCCTGCCCAGGACCACGTGGAAGCCCCAGGAATGGAAAAGCCACTCGTCCCCTCCGCTCCTGGCACTGGGGAGATAAGAGCAGGAGGCACCAGAACTGCCCCTGTCCCACTCCTGTCCCACTCCTGTCCCCAGCACTGCGAGGGTGCCCCTGGCTGGTGCTGGCCTGGCGTGTGAGGTGTGGAGTGTTGGGAATGGGAGCAGAGACATGGAGCTCCTGGCAGGAATGGTTGGTCAGCAGCACCAGGATCAGGGCCATGCTCTGAGAGCTCCCCTGCCCCTGGCAACTCCAGACTGAGAAAATAAAGATCAGCAGGATGTGCAGGACCCCAGAAAGCTTAGGGGAAGTGTAGGAGAACGTGGCTCAGGAGGGCCATGTGCTGCTCAGGGGGGTGACAGGCACTGCCTGGGAGCAAGGAGGTTTCCTGGGAGCAAGGAGGTCATTGTGAGGTGCTGTGTTTGCAGGAGGAGCTCTCTGTTCTGCTGACTGACATCCAGCAGTGCCAGAGGAACCTGGAGGAGCACTGCAGCAAACTCATCAACAACAAAAGCCGCATCACAGTGAGTGCCACGTGCCAAGGGACCCCTGTGCCCGAGTCCTTTGTGTGCCTGGAGCTGCCTCTGCTCCTGGCACTCCCCAGATCACCTCCTCTCCTCCTCTTCTCTCTGCCCTGGGATAATAGATAGGTCTTAACTTCCACCCTGCTCCCTGAGGTTTGTGTTCTCCATGAAACTTGGGGATTAAACCCAGCCCTGGTTTTGGGAAGGGGGATGGAGCCCTCTCTGGTGGCACAACCCTGTTTTCAGAAGGGTGATGTAACCCTCTCCAAGCGTCCTGCCAGGAACTGTTTGATCCAATGTCCTTGGAGGTGGGGAGATAACACTGCAAAGGACCCTGCTTGGAGCAGCCTTCCCACTCAGGGCAGCACTGCTGGTTTCACAGGGAGTTTGTGCCTGGTTGAGCTGCATTTCCCATGTGGAAGATGCCTCCGAGGGACCTCCTGACATCCCTTCTGGGGCTAAAGCTTCCCAGTGGGGCTTAACCCCAAAGGGGAGCTGCACTGTCACCCTTCAGTGACACCTAGTTCCCTGGGAGCAGAGGGATCCAGGAGTTCTTTCAAGGCTCTGGTGAAGCTGGTTGGGATATCAGGAAATGAAAATCTGGGGGAGGAGAGGTGGAAGGCAGGGGTGGGGTGGTGGTGAGTGCCAAGGGTGGAACAGCATCCAGTACAGAGCTGCTTGTTATTTGGCAAGGCCCCTCGGGAAGGGTGACCTGGTGGCTTGGAGGGTGACTTGGTGGCATCTCTGAAACTAAAACTCAGGTGAAGGGGCTGGAGCAGGGCAGCCCTGCAGAGCCATGTGCTCCTCCCCACAGGCTGAGGTGGATGTCTTCAAGTGGGTGATCCGGAAGGAATTCCAGGAGCTGCACAGGTACATCGAGGAGGAGAAGGCCACCTTCCTGGGGAGCATCGAGGAGAAGGCAGCCCAGCTCATCACCTCCATCGAGGCCCAGGTCAAGCAGACCTCGGATGCCCTGCAGAGGCTGAAGGAGATGCAGAGCTCTCTGGAAGCACTGGGCAATGAAAACCAGCTGGATTTTGTCCGGGTGAGTGTGCTGCCAGCCAGGCTCTGCAGCCCCCTGCTCGCAGCCCTGAGCACCCTGGGCACTGGGTGCCCTCACCAAGCTGGGACACCACAAATGGGATGTAGGTCCAGGGCTGCCCAGTGGGACAAACCTGCCCTGCACAAGAGGCAATGCCCACAGCAGTTCCAGGAGAGGGAAGCCCTGGGCAGGAGAGGCTGTGCAGCTGTGCCCAACTCTCTCTTTCTCTTGTGTTTTCCAGAAATATGGCTCCTCCCAGATCAGGTGAGTGAAGGGACCCAGCAACAAACAGCATCTGTGGGATGGCAGGGCCTCCACAGCTGGCTTGAAGTCCCAGGCCAGTGGGCACCTCCACATTGCTGCGGTGGCCTCACAGGGACACTGAAGGTGTGAGAGACACCCTGGCCAGAGCCATGGCCTCCACCCTGGACAAGGGTATGGGCAGCTGGCAACACACCAGTGGCTCCATCACAGCAGGTGAGAAGGGGTCACACACTCCTCCTGTCCCCTGTGCCACAGCTGTCACATCTTTGCAGGTCAGAGCTCCCCAGCCTTCACCCCGGTGATGGCACCTTCAGCCCTGTGTCCTTCAAGCCCTGTTTCCACCAAGATGACATCAAGATGACAGTGTGGAAGCGCCTGCACCGCCGTGTCCTGCCAGGTACCCCCCTCCTGGGGGCCCTGGATCGCTGGCACAAGGGGCAGTGTCACACTGGCACAAAGGGCAATGTCACACTGGCACGAGGGACAATGTCACGCTGGCATAAGGGGCAGTGTCACACTGGCACAAAGGGCAATGTCACACTGGCACAAGGGGCAGTGTCACACTGGCATAAGGGACAGTGTCACACTGGCATAAGGGGCAGTGTCACACTGGCACAAGGGACAGTGTCACACTGCCCTGGCCTCTGCTGGTGTGCTCCTTACCACAGGAAAGCTCCTGGAGCAGTGCCTGGCCATGCCTTGTGCTGCCATAACACTCCAGCTGTGCCAGCTGTGCCAGCGCTGCCAGTCCTCATGGCTGAGCCTGGCTGTGCCGGACTCCTGCCCCTGGCACGCCTGCAGCCTGCCTGCTTTCCCTGCAGCTCCAGAGGCGCTGAAACTGGACCCAGTGACGGCACATCCCCTCCTGGAGCTCTCCAAGGGGGACACGGTGGTGCAGTGTGGGCTGTCCCAGCGCCGGCACAGCAACCCCAAGCGCTTCAACTCCAGCAACTGCATCCTCGCCTCCAAGGGCTTCTCCTGCGGCCGCCACTACTGGGAGGTGATCGTGGGCACCAGGAGCCACTGGCGCCTGGGCATCATCAGGGGCACCGTGAGCCGTAAGGGGAAGCTCAGCAAGTGTCCTGAGAGCGGGGTCTGGCTCATTGGCCTGAAGGATGGGAAGGTGTACGAGGCGTTCAGCACGCCCCGGGTGTCGCTGCCGCTGACGGCGCGGCCCCGGCGCATCGGCGTCTTCCTGCACTACGAGAGGGGAGAGCTGAGCTTCTACAATGCTGACAGCCCCGAGGAGCTCAGCCCCATCTACACCTTCCAGGCAGAGTTCCAGGGCCAGCTCTACCCCATCGTGGATCTGTGCTGGCCCAGGAGAGGGTCCTACTCCCCCCCCATCATCCTGCCCACGCCTGCTGCGAGCCAGCACCCCCGGGCACCCCATGGCTGTGCTGCCCACGGGGAACACGTGGAGTCATAGCCTGGTCTGTGGGATGAGGCTGTGGCTGAGTCCTGGGTGGGTCACAGGTATAGAATCATCAGATTGTTTGCATTGGAAGGGACTTAAAGACCATCCCATCCCACCCCCTGCCATGGGCAGGGACACCTTCCACTAGCCCAGGTTGCTCCAAGCCCCATCCAACCTGGCCTGGGACACTTCCAGGGATGGGGCAGCCCCAGCTTCTCTGGGCAAGCTGTGCCAGGGCCTGCCCACCCTCACAGAGAAGGATTTCTTCCACATATTTAACCTAAATTTTCCCTTTTTCCGTTTGAACTCATTCCCCCTTGACCTATTACTCCAGTTCCTAATGAAGGGTCCCTCTCCAGCTTCCTTGTAGGTCCCTTCAGATACTGGGACCTTCTCCTCTCCAGGCTGAACAGCCCCAGCTCCCAGCATGTCTCAGTCAAGGCTGTGTGCAGGGTTGTCCTGTGGAAGCTGTGGTGCTGCAGAACAAGCTTCCCCTCTCCTCTAAGAGCATAAAACCTCAGCTTTGACCTCAGCACCCCTATCCCCAGTCTGCCAGGTTGCCCCAAATGCCTGAAACATAGCTGGCCTGCAAGGATCTCCCTATGGAAAGAAGTGCCTGCCTGAACAATGTGAGCCATGAGTGTCCAGGGTCTTGATGGCACGTCCTTCTGAATAAAGAGAGCTTGATTTGGGTGGGCCAGTTGCTGTTTGACACGCGGATCTGCTCTGAGAGACCAAGCACAGCAGAGCCAAGTGGGTGGTTGTGGTGCTCTGCAGGATGTGAGGGGCTGCTGGAGGGTGAAAATGGGAGCCCAAAAAGCAGCTGCAGGGAGCTGTGTGCAGGCAGCAGGTCAGTCCTGGAGGGAGGACACAGGCCTGTCCCAGGCAGCACCTTGTCCAGCGGCTCAGGGCTGACTGCTGGGGTGAGGAGTGGTTTCTCTTTCCCAGAGCAGACCCCCCTTTCCAGGGCTGGGCATCCTGTGGTTTGTTTGGCTTCAGGATGAACACCACTAAAAGCTGCAGTAAATCCCTATCAGCCCAGAGATTAACAGCCACTAACAGTGTCAGTGTGCCTTGCCCCATAGTGACCAGCCAGAGTGGCCAGAGTGGCCATGGTTTGTGGCTATGGTCACTGGGGTGACAGAGATGGCTGGGATGACCAGGATGACCCGGGTGGAGAGGGTGACTGGGATGACTGGGATGACTAGAGTGGCCAGGGTGGCTGAGGTGATGGGCTGGGCAAGGTGAGCTGGATGGGATGATGGGGGTGGCCAGGATGACCCGGGTGGCCAGGATGAGCAGGATGGCTGGGGTGATGGGGGTGGCCGGGGTGATGAGGGATGGCCGGAATGACCAGGGTGACTGGAGTGATGGGGCTGGCCGGGCTGACCGGAGTGACCGTGATGCCCGGGATGCCCCGAGCGCCACCTCCGGCGCTGCCCGCCCGGCTCCTCCCGCGCAGCATCCCCCGCACGGGGAGAGCCGTGCCCGAGGGATGCTCCGCTGCATCCCCGGTCCCTGCCCGGCGGGAGGAGCCGTGCCCGGGGGATGCTCCGCTGCATCCCCGCTCCCTGCCCGGCGGGAGGAGCCGTGCCCGGGGGATGCTCCGCTGCATCCCCGGTCCCTGCCCGGCAGGAGGAGCCGTGCCCGGGGGATGCTCCGCTGCATCCCCGGTCCCTGCCCGGCAGGAGGAGCCGTGCCCGGCCCGGGAGGCGGAGCAGGAGCCCGATCGCGGCCGCGCTCGCCCCCTCCCGTCGCGGCGGTGCGGCCCGGCCGGGGGAGGAGGAGGAGGGCGCACATGGCGCTGTACAGCGCGGCCGCCGCGGTGCTGGCGGGGCTGGAGCGCGGCCAGGGCGGCCTCAAGAGCCTCGTGTACAACAGCGGCTTCCCGGTAAGGGCACCGGGGGGACAGGGAAGGTGGGAGGCGGGGAAGGGGCTCCGGCACAGGGGGCACCCCCGGTGCCGCTCCTAGTGCAGCTCCCGGCGCCATTCCCGGTACCATTCCCGGTGCCATTCCCGGTGCCGGTCCCGGTACCATTCCCGGGACCATTCCCAGTACCATTCCCGGTGCCAGTACCATTCCCAGTACCATTCCCGGTGCCATTACCGGTGCCGGTGCCATTACCGGTACCATTCCCGGTGCTGCTCCCGGTACCATTCCCGGTACCATTCCCGGTACCACTCCCGGTGCCGCTCCCGGTCCCACTCCCGGTCCCGGTCCCGGTCCCGCTCCCGGTCCCGCTCAGCCCCGCCCGCCCCGCAGCATGTCCGCCAGCTGTACGCCCTCGTGTCCGAGACCCTCCGCTACGCCCCGGTGCTGGAGCAGCTCCTGGACGGCGCCGCGCTGCTGCAGGCCGAGAAGAAGCTGCAGCCACACCTGGCCAAGGTACGGGGGGAACGGGGGGGCGAGGGGTCACCGGAACCGCGTGGTCCCTGGGGTCCGGGTATCCCGGGGTCGGGATGTCCCCGGGGTTGGGATGTCCCTGGGGCCAGGATATCTCAGGAATCTCGGTGTCCCAAAGCCTCGTGGTCCCTGGGGTTGGGATGTCCCCGGGGTCCGGATGTCCCGGGATTGGGATATCCCTGGGGCTGGGATGTCCCTGGGGTTGGGGTGTCCCCGGGGTCGGGATATCCCGGGGGTCGGGCTGTCCCTGGGGCCGGGATATGCCTGGGGTGGGGATGTCCCTGGGGTCGGGATGTCCCCGGGGTCGGGATGTCCCTGGGGTCGGGATGTCCCTGGGGTCGGGATATCCCTGGGGTCGGGATGTCCCCGGGGTCAGGATGTCCCGGGGTTGGGATATCCCTGGGGCCGGGATGTCCCCGGACTCAGGATGTCCCCGGCCCCTCGGTGCCCCTCGCTCACGCCGTGCCCTCTCCCCAGGTGCTGGTGTACGACCTGCTCTTCGGCAAAGGGCTCAAGTGCGGGGGCCGGTGGAAGGCGCTGGCGCGGCGGCACCGGGCACGGCTGGAGGCCGAGCTGGCCCGGCTCAAGGTGCGGCACAAGGTGAGCCGCAACGAGGACCTGCTGGCCCCGGCGCAGGCGGCGAGTGCCCCAGGTGAGTGGGCTCGGGATTAGGTGGGCACCACGTCCCCGGAGCTTGGGGGGCTGTGTCTGACCCCCCTGACCCCCTCGCAGCCTCCCAGGTCCCGCGCTACGTCCGGGTCAATACCCTGAAGACTTGTGTGGATGATGTGATCGACTTCTTCAAGCGCCAGGGATACTCCTACCTGGGCAAGGCAGCCAGGTGAGGGTTCCTTTCTGCTGTCCTGCCTTATGTGGGATGGCAGTGGATGGGAAGGGCTTGGGATAAGGGTTGCTGGTGTTGGTGCTCAGGGTGGCTGGGTTGGGGTTTCCATCACCCCACACTCTTAGTTTCTGCCTCTCCAGGTGCTGCCTGGAGCTGGGAGGGAGCTGTGGGCTGAGGGCTCTGCTGTGGGCATGGTGAGCCAGGACCACGTGTGTTCATCCCCCTGTGTCTCGTGGGCAGTGTGGAGGAGCTGAGGGTCCTCTCTGGAAAGAAGTTCTTGCTGGATCTTCATCTCCCGGAGCTGCTGGTTTTCCCTCCACAGACAGACCTCCATGACAACCTGCTCTACACTTCGGGACACATCATTCTGCAGGACAAGGTGGGGCAGCTGGGGAGCAGGAGGCTGCAGGAGAGGGAAAACCATTGATGGGGTAGAGGGTCAGCTCTTTCCACAAGGGCTGGGCATTGCTGCAGCTCTTCAGCCTAAGCAGAAATGGTGGGTGCAGCCCTCCCTGGAGCGTTGCTTCCATAGCCTGTAGGTTTGGGATGAATTCCTGGGCTATAAAACCCTCCCTGGGAGCTGGGGACCAGTGGCTGGGAAGAGCACAGGGCGGTGGGCTGGGCAAGGCTTCTGGTGGAGTGTGGTGGTGGCCTTGGCCATGTCACTGTGGTCCCTGTGACACTGCAGTGTCAGCCGTGCCCTGAGGAGGGGTTGGGGTGCTGCTGCCCACCCCTCTCACGGGCTTTGCCCTCTGCAGGCCAGCTGCCTCCCTGCCTTCCTCCTTGGCCCTGCTGCTGGCTCCCATGTCATCGACGCCTGCGCTGCCCCCGGGAACAAGACCAGCCACCTGGCTGCCATCCTGAGGAACAAGGGGTGAGGGCAGGGTTGTGTGGGGGCGTGGAGGGAGGGGTGAAGGTGGCCCTGGTCCTCTGAGCCCACAGAGAGCATGAGAAGGGCAGGAAGAGCTGCAGCTTGGCACCCTGCCCCAAAAACTCAGGTGGGCTGGTGGCTCTGAGAGTGCTGGGCCACTGGAAGCATCTGAGGGGACGTGAAGTCACGCAGGGGTTCACTCCCAGCCCCTGACCACGACTGTTCTCTGTACCCCTGTGGTGGGGGGAGCAGCTCCCAGGCTGTGCCCACCTGGAGCCTGTGGGTTCCCAGGGCTGGGTGGGATGTTCATGCCTCCCTTGGGGGTCTGGGCTCTGCCTTTCAGCCAGATCTTTGCCTTTGATGTGGACCCCAAGCGTGTGGCCACCACGAACACGCTGCTGGCACGGGCGGGGGTCACGGGCTGCCAGCTGGCCCAGCAGGACTTCCTGACCGTGGACCCCACAGACCCCAAGTACAGCAGGGTGACCCATATCCTCCTCGACCCGTCCTGCAGTGGCTCAGGTAACATGGGGCGCTCCGGCCGCTCCCCTGCAGCTGGGCTGGGGGTGTGCAGAGCCCGGGTGACAGCTCCTGTCCCGCAGGGATGGTGACCAGGGGGCCAGGGGAGGAGGTGGCCCCGAGTGCTGAACGGCTGCAGGCGCTGGCCGGGTTCCAGCGCCGGGTGCTGAGCCATGCCCTGAACTTCCCGGCTCTCCAGCGCCTGGTCTACTCCACCTGCTCCGTGCACCGGGAGGAGAATGAGGACGTGGTGCAGGCTGTGCTGCAGGAGTGGGGCTCAACCTTCAGGTGGGTCTGCCCGGGGAGCTCGGGGGGGTTTTGGGCATGGTTTGGTGCTGATCCCTGTCCCGCTCCACAGGCTGGTGAACGCTTTGCCGTGCTGGCCATGCCGAGGACTGGATGCCTTCCCTGGAGCAGAGAGCTGCCTCCGGGCATCCCCCGCAGAGACCCTCACCCACGGCTTCTTCGTGGCTGTGCTGGAGCGGGGCGGGCAAGGGGCTGATGCCCCCAGGTGAGAGGAGGGCACTGAGGGGCACCACGGCCAAGGCCAGGGCTGCCAGGCAGCCAGGGCAGGGTGTGAGGGCAGGTGGAGGGTGCAGGAACTGTGGCACTGGTGGGTGAGGCTGTTTGTTCTTGTTTGCAGCTCCCTGCCTGTGGCAGCTGAGGAGAATCCTCAGCCCAGAGAGGAAACAGAGCCAGGAGCAGCTCCCAAGAAGAGGAAAAGGAAAAAGCAGCGGGTGAAAGAGTGAAACAATTTTTTGGACTGCCCCCTGCCCAGCTGGGGCTGCAGGGAACACTCCTACTGCCAGGACACAAGTTTTGTGCCAGCTGCAGCTGCAGTGGGAAGTTTGTAACCCCTGAGACTCAGCGCCAGCCCTGGGGCCACCCCAGTACCAGGGAGGGGGAACTGGTCACTCAGGGCTCTCCCTTGCAACCACCCCCCTCAGGTTTGCCCCCAAGACAATCCTCACAGCCCTGCAGGGCTGGGGTGCTCCAGCTGGATTAAGGGTGTGGTTTTATGTTTCACTTGCCCCCAAAAAATCCTGACCCCAGCCTGATGTGGAGCTTCCAAAAAGCCTTTGACTGTAGAAATGAAGCAGAATAAAGTTTCTCTTTCTCCACTGTCTTTTCCAGCTTGTTTGTGCAGTCCTGCCCTGAAGCTGCCACTGCTCCTAGCACGGGCAAAGTGAATGGAAAAAAAGGCAAATTATTAAAATAATAATAGTAATCCTATCCCTGCACCTGTCTTTGAACAGGAAGAGAGAGCAAGAACACGAGGCAGAGTGTGCTGGAAAGTAGCACCTGAACCCCACCAGCATCACCATGCCCTGTCCAGCCCCAGGAATGGCACACTGGCACAGCTCTGTGAACACAGTCTTTTTATTTTAAACCAGGGACATAAGAAGCAAGGAAACAAAAATTGCACATTCACACTAAAATCCTCATCAGCCACACCAGGAATGATCCAAGTCTTCAGTCAGTTAAAATCCAGCCTCCCCCCAGGCACAAGGGGCTCTCCTGGCAGAGGCTGTGTGGCAGGGAAGGGACAGCCTGACTCCTCACAGGGCTGGGGGTGTGGGACTACAGGGTGCCCTCACCTTGTCCTTGCTCATTCCCATCTCCCTCTGGCACACAGGTCTTGCTGGAGCTGACCTGGCCAAACCCTGGCACCCCTGAGGATGGGGAAAATGGGTGCTCTCCTGGCTCACCACCCTGCCCGAGGCAGAGGGTGGGACCCTCAGGGTCAGTCTTGGTGGGCATTAACCCTGTCCCAGCCGCTTCCTCAAACCCCAAGGACACATCTTCCCAGCCTGGCTGGTCTCAGCCCACTGCACCCTGAACCACCTGAACCACCCCTGACAGCACCTGCACGTCCTTTGTGTCCCCTCTGTGCCACACAGAGCCTGTCACATGCCCTCCCTGCCAGGAGAGACACCTTGTCCTTGGCACTCAGCACCGTAACATGAGAGCTCCTGCTCATCACCCTTGGAGAAATAATTAAAAAAAAAAAAAAGAAAAAGGTTTAGTCACATCCACATACATCACATTTAAAAGGAAGGGGATGATGTACAGCAGGGGAGCACAGCAGAGCCCACGGGATGCAGCTGCCTTTCCCAGCACAGGGCATTCCTGTGGGCACTGCCAGGATGGGAACAGCTAAACACTTAACAGCTGGCAACCTCACTGAACCAAGCTTGAAGGAATTTGAAGGCAATTTAGCTTAAATATAAAAATAAATTCTTATTTTGTTAAAAAACGTTTAAATATTTGCGATTTTTTTTTTGTCTTTTTTTTCTTGCTTTTTTTTTTTTTAATTTAGACCTCAGCAGACACACACACTCACACGGCTCGGAGAGTAAAAACCTGGCAGCAGAGCACTCCTGGGAACGGGGTGCCCGTCCCTCACCTGGAGCAGGGCAGGGGGTGGCTCGTGGGTGACCCCCAACTCCAGCAGTCTCTTCCCACAAAGTTCCCAGGCAGGGAAGGGTGGGATCCCCGCTCCTGGCTGGATGGGGATAGGGGAGGCAGCACCGCAGCTCCTCAGAGCTGGTAAAACCCAAAGGGAGGGGGATGAGCTAAAAATAAACCAGTTTGGATTTGGAACGGGGTGGGGGCACCAGGAAAAAGGGGAAGGGAGGGGAGAGACTGCCAGGGTTGGAACCCCCCGGCCCAGCTGCCTTTCAGTCACATGGAAGGGACAACTCCCCAGCACGAGCAGCCACGCAGTGATGCTACTGTCAACACCCAATTAGCCGGGGCACGTCCCCCCCCAAGGGACCGGCGCCCCCCAAAAAAGAAACTCCAAACAGCAAATCCGGCATAACCAACATGCCGCCACACACACGGTTCAGCTCTTCCTCCAAACTCGATTCAGTGAGCGCAGAACGGGAGCACGGATAAAGCGGAACGGGGGCAGCGGGGTGGGTGGGGGCAGCCCCCAGCCCCACGGAGCAGCGGGGATGGGACAGGGGCGGGGGGATCCCCATCCTCACCCCGCGCCTCCAGCACACCTCCTGGGATATGTGTCCTCGCCTGGGGGTGACAGGTCACGGCGAGGGGTGTCACCCAGCTGCAGCCATGGCACTGGGACAGCACCAGGCTGGCACCAAGCCCGGCTGCAGGGATGGCAGTGTGTTCACCAGGCCACGGGATGAACAGTGGGAAAGGTTTCGGGACCTGGTGAAGACGGTGTCCCTCGGCAGCGTGGGACTCAGCATGCCCCCAGCTGGGCCCCAGCGGGACACAGCCACAGGGCTGGCTGAGGGCTGGGGAGGGGCACAGGAGCAGCTAGAAGAAGCAAATGGGGGAAAATTTACACGTTATTAAACATGGCAAAATAAAGTGAGGGAGGGAACGTTGCAGATATGTACAGAGGTTCGTCCAGCCTTGGCTCTGAACTGTTCAAGTAACGAGAGTTTGGTTTATCCTGTCCCAGCCCGGGCGCTGCCACCCGGCACGGTCTCCAGTGGGTGTCAGGGATGGGGCCTGGTCCCACCACGGGGACAGCTCCAGCCTGGAGCCCCCCACACAGGGGCCAGAGGGGCCCAGCAGCACGGGGGTTACTTCTTGCGGGTGTGCTGCCTCCGTGCCTGCAGCCGCTGGCGAGCGCCCGTCTTGGATCCTGCCCCGATGGAGAAGGTGGGGGTGGATGAACCTGGAAGCAGAAAGGTTGCTCAGGTCTCTGTAGCCTCAGGGGCAGAGTGATCCCACCCCTGGGAACAGTGTGATCCCCACCCCAGGAGGAACAGAAGGTTTGGGGTCTCCCAGAGCTCAGCAGGTACCACCTGAGCTGTCTCCCAGAACAAAGCAGGCCCTGCAGCTGTCCCCAGCCTGAGGGGACATTGTGACTCGTGAGCCCCCAAGGCTGGAGCACCATCTCACTCCTTACCAAAGGACGAGCCGACTCCTCCAAAGCCTGAGGCAGGAGTGCTGGGTGTCCTGAAGGAAAGGGTGCTGCTTCCACTGCCCACAGCTCCTGGGACAGGCGTGCTCTGCCCAAAGGTGGGTGCAGGAGCTCCTGGAAAGCAACAAGTCACTGTGAGCTGGGGTTGGCAAAGGAGGAAGAGCCTCTGAGAGCCAGTGGTACCTACAGGAGGCACAGGACTCTCTATGGGTCTGAAGCACCACAGTGCAACTCCCAGGACCAACCCCTTCTCCCAAAAAGCCCTTTCAATGCCAAAATTACACTCAGAAATCCCTGGGCTCTCCTGGCAGCGGAGCTGCAAAGAAAGATTTGCCAGGAACAAAGGCCTCTGTCTTTCTACATCAAGCAGTTGCTCAGCGTGTGGATTTCAGTTCTGTGGGAGCTGGGATGGCCCAGCTAGGCTGTGAAATGTTAGGGAAACCCTGAGCAAGGACAAAGAGATGGCAGTCACTGGCTGGCAGCTTTCCTGCTTGCCAAGGAGTTCCAGGTGGCTGTTAGGGACTGGCACAACCTTGCCTCCTGTAGGACACCTGGCTGGGTGTAGAGCTGGGGAGCTGGTGCCTTCAGAAGGGCCAAGGAGCAGTTTAAGGATTCCCCTCCACCACTGAAGGCTGGGGTCCTGGAGAGGGAGTCATGGAAGCACCATCCCTTTGCACAGCAGGAGCACCAGTCTCTCCAGGCCTGTGGAGCCCTGGAGCTTGGCAAGATCCATGAGGAATGCTGCTGCCCAACTCCAGACCCCCAGGATGGCCTATCCGCTCTCTAGTGACAGGACAAGGAGGAATGGGTTCAAACTGAAAGGGGGAACATTTAGGTTATGTATATGGAAGATATTCCTGACTGTGAGGGTGGGCAGGCCCTGGCACAGGTTGGGCAGAGAAGCTGTGGCTGCCCCATCCCTGGAAGTGTCCAAGGACAGGTTGCAAAGGGCCTGGAGTAACCCAAGCCAGTGGAAGATGTTCCTGCCCATGGCAGGGGATTGGAACATATTACCTCTAAGGTCCCCTCCAACCCAACCCATGCCACGATGACTCACCTCCGAAGGCAGGCTTGTTGTTGGGGGTGCTGGTCATGGTGAAGGCGAAGGGGGTGCTCTGGCCCTGCGCCCCCAGCGTGCTCTGCTGCAGGGAGGAGCCGAATGGCGTCGCCGCCGGGGCCGCCCCGCTCTGCCCAGCCCCGAAGGTGAAGGCCACGGCCGGGGAGCCGCTGCTGAGGCCCGGCGTGCCCATCCCGAAGGCGCCGGCAGACGGGCCCGGCTGGGTGGTGGCCCCGAAGGTGAAGGGAGACGGGGTGGTGCCAAAGACGGCGGCGCCGGCGCTGCTGCTCGTGGTCTGGGTGGTGGCACCGAAGCTGGACGTGGTGGAGGTGGCTGTTCCGAAAGAGAACACCGAGGTGGTGGTGCCGAACGCCGCCTGGGTGCTGCTGGTGCCAAAGGAGCCCTGGGCGCTGGCTGTGCCGAAGGCTGGCTGGGCACCGCTGCCAAACGCCGGCTGAGCCGCCGACTGGGCCGGGGGGGCTCCGAAACTGAAGGGGGTAGCGAAGCTGACGGGGCCAGCAGCGGGTTTGCTGGCGGGCACCTGGCTCTCGGCAGCCCCGGTGCTGAAGGCGGGCTGGTTCCCGGTGCCCGGGTACGACGGCGGCTTCGCGCCCACGCTGAAGGAGCTGCCAAAAGCTGAAACGGAGGAGCCGAACGTCAGCGGCGCTTGAGCCGTGGTGGCTGGGGCAGAGGAGGTCAGCGTGGTGCTCCCAAATATGCTAAAGCCCGTGGTGGTGGCAGCAGCTGTGGAGCTTGAAGGTGCCTGGCCAAAGGCAGGGCCTCCTGGGACAGTGGTGGTGGCAGTGACTGTGGCTGGAGGCAGCTTCCCAAACTGGAACACGGGCCCTGGGGTGGCAAAGCTGGTTTCTGTGCTGGGAGCGGAGCTGGCCGGGGCCCCAAACAGGAAGGGCTGCGCTGCACTGGTGGAGGTGGCGGCGGTGACAGTGACGGTCAGGCTGGCAGCGGGGCCGGTGGAGGCAGGTGGGGTCAGTCCAAAGCTGAAGACGGGTTTAATGGTGGCATCTGTGGAGGAGCTCTGGGTGGTGGCAGTCGTAGCTGCGGTGGTGAAGATGATGTTGGGAAGACCCGTGAACACTGGGGCAGGTGAGGAGGCTCCTGGCCGCTCTGGGGCCGCTTGTGCCGTTGGTTTGAAGGCGAAAGGAGAGACTTTTGCCGGAGACGAAGCTGAGGTGACGCTGCCGAAGATGGGCTTGAACATGGTGGTGGTGGAGGACGTCGAGGAAGGGCCTGAGCTCGCAGACACGGTGGTTGGGGTGGAGGTGACAGCCATGCAGGCTGCTGTGCTCTCGCTCTTCGGCACAGCACCAAAGATGGGTTTGAAGATGGGGGTGGGCATGGCAGTGGTCGTGGTGGGCACAGCAGTGGCTGTGGTGGGCACGGCAGTGGCTGCAGTGGGCACGGCAGTGGCCGCAGCAGTGGGCACGGCAGTGGCCGCAGTGGGTGTGGCAGTGGCCACAGTCACTGCTGGCTGGCTGGCAGGAGGGGTGTTCAGCATTCCAAACAGGATGCTTGGTTTTGGGAAAGAGGGAGACATGCTGGGGGTCTGGCCCAGCTCAGTGAACGTAGGAGGTGCCAGGCTGCTGGGGGGCTGCACCCCCAGGGCAGGGGGGGCAGTGGGGGCAGGTGTGCTCAACACGGGCACAGGCTTGGTGTCAGCAGAGGTGACAGGCAGAGAGCTTGACTCCAGTGACACCGCGGGAGCCGGCGGCTGTGCGGCTGATGGAGGTGGCTGGGGTGCTGCTGCAGCTCCAGTGGAGTCTGGAAAGGGGGAGAGAGCTTATTTAGGGACAGAGGGGCACCTACAGACAGCCCACCCTTCTGCCAGGAACCCACCTGCTGGTGCAAAAGCTCCCAGAGCAGCACCCACCACACCCAGCCCTCCACACTTACCAGAGCCCCCAGCAGGACCAGGGGCTTGGTGTCCCCAAACATGCCCCCTCAAGAAGAGGCCTGCCAGCAGTTGAATAGGGGTTTTGTCACCTGCCTCACACAGAAGCAAAGTGGAGCTCCTGCTGTGACTACCTGGCTCTGCTGGAGTCCCACTCTGCTGACCCTCCTCCTCACCTGGTGCTGTGGGTGCAGCCTGGCTGCTCTGCATCTTCTTCAGGCTGTCCAGGAGCGAGGAGCTGGCTGGGGCAGGGGCTGTGGAGGCAGGTGCAGGCCCTGTGGAGGTCACGGTGAACGCCAGCGGCTTGGATGCAGGTGTCGCCTCTGCAGTGGTGCTGGGGACTGCATCTACAGGGAAGGAGCAAAGAATCAGGATCCACAACTGGCTGTGGGGAACAAACCCTCAGCAGAGCTTCTCCAGCGGGCAGGAAACCTGCACCAACACCCCACAGCCCTGGGGAACCTCATCCAGCACCCTGGGGACACTGGGGCATGAGATCTCCTCACTCTGAAGGCACCAAGAGCACACCCCAAACACTAGGCAGGACTGACCCAGGAGCTTCCCCATCCTGTGCTACGGACACCCCGCTGCCCTGCCAGCTCTGCATTTGCTCCAACCACCCTCCGTGTTCCCAGCCCGCCCTTACCAGCCTTATCCTCCAAGACACTGTTGAACCACTGCAGCATTGCCTTCTTCTCCGCATCCAGGTCCTCCGAGGTGATGGAGTAGCCCAGCTGAGGCGGCGGGGGCTGCCAAGAGAGAGCAGCAGCAGCTTAGCTCCTTCCCAGGGAAGCGGGCAGAGCCTCTCTGAAGGTGTGCTGGCGACTGGCCGTGGCGAGCCCCGTGATGCAGCTGGTCCTGCCGCAGCTACCGCGGAGCTCCGGTCCCCAACTCCGCTGGGCCCCCGGCGTGGCACTGAGGGCACGGCAGGCCATCCCCAGGCCATTACCTGGTCCGGCAGCAGGCAGCACAACCACGCACAGCCCACCAGACACTGGGGCTGGGGAGAGCGTCACTTCCCACTCGGCCAAGGACGGGGCCTCCTTCCTGAGGGCAGGCAGGTCAGTGTCCCCCCAGCCCTGCAGAAATTGCAGTGAGCACATTCTATTGCCAGAGCGGGGCCAAAGGGGCTGCGAGACAGCGACGTACCAGCACCAGCTGGTCCCCGCGGAGAGACGACAGCAACGGGATCTTCCGCTTGCGCTTCCCACTGCTCCCCGGCGCCGAGGGCGGGCTCAGGGAATTCTGCTTCTTCCACACCGGGGACTCCACCACTACAGGAGGAGACAAGTCAGGCCCAGCTCTGGGCAGAGGGGTTTCATTGTACTGATGGGGCTGTCCTGACTCCTCTCTGGATGGCTCAGCTCGGAGGGCGGAGCCAGGGGCAAGGCTTGAAGCCGAGGACAAGGCTATGATGCTCTTGAAGAGCAGTTTCCAGTGATAAGAGCCTGCTGGGGCTCTATGGGGCAGTGATCCCATCCCAGCTCCATGGATGGTCCCTGCATCATACCATGGGACCCATCTGCCACGGGCACAGAGGACTTCCTCTCCATTTTAGCTGATGAAGCATTGGAATAAGCTCAGCCTGGAATTTGATCAGGGCGCCGCTCATACCATAGAAGGTCTTGGCCCAAGGCTGACACCTGAACCCATGCTGGGTTGGGAGCTGGAGTTCCCCCTTGCAAGCCAGCTCCCAGGCACCTGTTAGCACCCTGACACTGTCAGCACCCCCTGAGCACCTGGAAATCCCACCACGGCAGTCACTGAGGCCAGCAGTGTCACTGCCTTGGGAGCAGCACATTCCAAGTTTCCAGGTGACCTCTCAAGCCAATCCCATTCCAGAGGTCAGTTACCTCCTGCCCTGCTCTTGCTTGCACCAGTGGCCCATCCAAACCATGTCCACCTACACTCACCCTTCTCTGTCTGCAGCTCCTTGTCTGACTTCACTGGGGTGGAAGTGTTGGAACGATGTGACTCCTCCTCCCTACCCAAGCAGGAGAAAGCCAGTTAGGATCAATCCCGGGCTCAGCCCCGTCTGAGAGAGCAGGATGAGACTGAATACACTGAGGACTCCCACCAGTACCCCTGGTGTTTCTTTGCCTCCTGCAAGCAGACCTCAGGACAACAGCTTTGCCCAGCTCCAGGCAGAGGAGCTGCTTCCTGCTGCAGACCCAGCTTGGCTGGGCCTGTGCACCCTCCTCAGGATGGGTCAGCCCTGGGGTGGGCAGCAGGGTGTCCTGCATAGAAGCCACTGCCCCTTGCAGGTTGGACCCACCCTGTCACCAGGTGATTGTGTCAATCAGGTAGCTGTGTCAGTTTTAGTTTTAAGCTCAGGCCCCTCTCAGCTGGGAGAAAGGAAAACAGGGGCTGTGCTCCAAAGCAGGCACTAAAATACAGCCCTGGAAACTGATTTTGAGGAGATGGCAAAAATCGGGCCTGTTTCTTCCCAATGTTCCAGCAACCCAGGCCACACCAATGCCATAAGGCACCGTCACCTCTGCAGCAACTTGAGCCCTTAAATCTCTGACCCAGCCTGGGAGCAGGGCAAGGGTGACAATGCAGTGTCACAAGGCGACAGGGAGGCCAATCAACACAACAAGGGGGGTCTCCACACCGGTGGTGAGCCACCACCACATCTTGGAGAGGGGCCTGGACAGTTCCAGCTCCAGTGGAAAGCAGGACTTGGTGGGCACTGGGATGGCTGGGAAGGTGAGTGCTCCCTTCCCAGCTGGCACTGTGAGTGGCTGGTTACCTGGCTCTCTTGAGAGGCCACTCTGGGGTTTGGGGCCGAGAGGACGCTGGGCTGGACAGTGGGGACACGCTCATACCACTTCTCTTCCACAGCTGGAACACAGAGAGACATCAGAGGTAACTCAGTGTGGGGCTGAGAGGCACAACACCCCCTTCCTCCTGCTCATTCCCACTCAATCCCATCACTCAGGGTTGTGGCTAATGAGACCAAGGAGCCTCTCCTGCTTCACCAGCACTTAACTCTCCTTTGCAGTTTAGGCAGCTCAATGTCTGCCCACCTCAAGATGAATCCATGTGGGGAGCAAGCAGCCTCCAGGGCACTGCTGGACCAGCTCTTGCCTTCATGTGACACAGGCAGAGGCCACCCAGCTGCCTTGGACACCCTCATGTGTGTGGGGCTGCTCTGGCAGCAGCCAGTCACCTCCTTGCCAGGGCAGACAAATCCCAGTGCAAGGATCTGACTCTCCCCAGCCCCAGCAAACCTCTCCCTACCACTACCTGGAGCAAATCTTTCCCCACATAGACAGAGCTCCAGTGGCCATGGATAAGTGTCCCTGGCACATCTGCAAGCCCAAGCAGGAAACAAGTAGTGCTCCATCACAGTCAGCAGCTGGGAGCTGGGTCAGAGCAGGAACACACGGCTCCCACACTGCTGACTCCAGCTCAAAAGGTGTCAGCGCAGCAAAGCCTTTTTTTTTCCTTCACCTGGATCTATCCGGCTTGGCAGACTGGCCAAGGATGAGGAAGGAGGGGAAAACAGCCTCATCCTTGGTTTGGTGAAAAAGCAGCAGGACAGCTCAGTCTGAGACTCCCCAAAAAAACCAGACAACATCGCTGCTGGACCCCCAGCCCACCTGACCTGCGGGGTGGTGAGCTGAGCCACATCAAACCCAGGCACCCAGGCACCCCACTCCCTCCTCACGAGCCTGGCACTGGGATTACAGTGATCCCTGAGGAATGTGGAGCCCAGGTGTCCCTACCTGTGCGAGGCCCCTGCTGGAGCTGTAGGAGCTGGCGATGGCGTTGCGGATGGAGCTGGGGATGCCCCCAGCGTAGGTGTTGTTGAGGGAGCTCAGGGAGGAGGTGCGGGACCTCTTGTTCGAGCAGTCATCGGGGCAGTGGGAGACAAGGCCCCTCTTCAGAGAGCCCGGCCTGCAGGATGGGGATGAAGGCTTGGTGAGCCCCACACTGCTCTGCCCATGCAGGGCAGGTGGAGGAAGGCAATCCCCTTCCTTACAGGCTTGGGAATAACCCTCAGCAGCAGCAGAGTGCTGCTGTCACAGGATGAGGGACTGAAGGAACAGCCTCTCCTGTTCTCCCCTGAAGCCAGGCTCTGTAAGGAAAACCCAAGCCCCTTCTCCAGATCCCACAGATTTTTGCTCCCCCCATCCCAGGAGCTGCTTTTGGCCTGGTGGGCACTTACTTGGGTATGAGAGAGGCGGGGGCACCATTGGCTACCAGTGGCTCAAATGCTGACTGTCCACTTCCACTGCTGTCGTGGCGCCTGTGGGAGAAAGGGTGGAAGCCTGTGGCAGTGTGGAAGCCTCTCCCAGGCTGAGGAGAGGCCCCTTTCCAGGCAGGCTCAGCAGTGGGAGAACTCAAACCCTGCTTTTTTCCTGGTACTCAACACCTAAGAGAGTTTTTCTTCTGCTGCAGATTTTCTCTCCCCCCAAGCCTGTCCTCACTGATTCTCATCCCAAACACCAGCTGCCTGTTGGGCACAGAAGTTTGGGTATAAGAAAATAAAAATCTTTGCTTGAATCCATTATTCTAAGCCAAAACACCTCCAGAAATGAGCTGCTGGGTCTCTCTGAACAGACCTGAGCTCTGAAACTCCCATCTCCAACCTCTTCCTAACCAGTGCCCTGGGCAGTTTGAGTCAGAAACCGAATCCCCTTCCCACAATGACTCTGTGAGGATCTGAAGTGTGAAAGTCCCAAAGCAAACCCTGCTGTGAAGCAGAGATGGAGGTCTAAGACAGCTCCCCTCAAGCTCTGAGCATGCTGACCCCACAGCACAGGCTCTCCAGCTGCCACAGCTCCTCTCTGCCCTCCAAGGTTGTGGAATTTTCTACCTACGAGCATTCCTTGTGCTCCCCAGACATGACTGCCTTCAAATTTGGCTTTTGTGGCAGAGCTGTGTACTGGCATATTAGAAAAGATTAAAGAAAAATCCCTGAGCTCATCCTGTCTGTGCACCCATCCTGCTGTCATCCTGCTCGGTTCTTATGGGGCTCAGATCCACCAAGCTGAGCATCCAGAAATGAGGATTCAGTGCTGGAGGAGGATGGTGTGCCCTGCCTTGCCCTGCTGTGCTCTCTGGGTCACCTCCAGCAGCAGGACAATGTGACTGACCACTGCCCTGCAGTGTCCCAGCTCCCTGTCCAAGACCAGCCCTGGCTCAGAGGGAACAGCCTCCATGGACACAACAGGGAAGGACGAAGCAACTGTTGGAGCAAGCCCAGAGGAGGCCACAAAGTTGGTAAGGGGACTGGAGCACCTCCCCTAAGGAGAGAGGCTGAGGAACTTGGGGCTGTTCAGCCTACAGAATATTCCAGGGGGACCTCAGCAGCCATCCAGGATCTGAAGGGGCCTACAAAGAAGCTGGAAAGGGACTCTGCATCAGGAATTGTAGTGACAGGACAAGGAACAATGTGTTGAAACTGAAAGAGGGGACATTTAAGTTGGATATACAGAAGAAATTCTTGGCTGTGAGGGTGGGGAGGCCCTGGCACAGGCTGGGCAGACAAGCTGTGGCTGCCTCATCCCCGGAAATATTGAAGGCCAGGTTGGACAGGACTTGGAGCAACATGGTCTAGTGGAAAGTGTCCCTGCCCGTGGCAGGTCCCTTTGAGCCCAAACTATTCCATGACTGTTTGTGTGCAGGACAGTGAGGCAGTGCTGTGCCTGGGCTGTTGGGCTCTGGATCCCTTACACTCAGAATTTACTCCTGGTTTTTCCCAGGGCACTGACAAAGACACAGCACCCTCCTTCCGTAGTGCTCGAGGCTGGAAGTTGCTGACCTTGACTAACAAAAGCAGAAGACAGTGCCTCTTGTTTACCCTTGTGTTTCACCTCCCTTTGCTAGCTCAGCTCATGAGGGAAGCTGCAGAGCTTTCCAAGAGGGATGCTTCCACCTGGGGATCCCATAAACCCTGGGGATCCCACCTCTCCTGGGAGCCCGGGGCTGACTGAAGGACAGACCCACAGCAGACACCAGCACTTCCCACCACACTTTCCCAGTCTGCCAATCCCCATGAGGACAGAAGGCACTTCCCAGCCAGGCTTCCCAAACCACATCCCAGCCAGGCACAGGAACACATTGGACCCACCCCTAAACCACATCCCTTTGATCTCAAGGACAACAGGAGCGTCAGAGGACTGTCTGACACAGCCCCAAGGGTCGGGTGATGGATGGGATGTGCCTCCTCTCTGCAGTCCACTTCCCTCATTGCTCTTCCAGCCCAGACTCCTGGTCACACCAGGCTTAGCACTCTCTGGGACACATCCCATTTGTCACCACTGGAGCGAGAGCCCCATCTGTGACCTTCTCAGCACACCATCAGTGACTCGAACTGCTGCCTCGTTACCTTCTCTTGCTCTCCTGATCGTTCCCAAAAGTCTGGTCCTCCTCCTCCTCCTCTTCCACAGCCCTTTTCCTGCTCTCCCTGATGGCATTCAGCACGGTCTCCTTGGCACACGGGTCTGGGCTGCTGGTGGCTGGGAAGGCCAAGGGTGAGACCAGCTGCTCCAGGCTGTGGGGCAGAGCAGAACACGGTGTTACGCTGGCTGGGATCCCTGGTCAGATTTTCCCCATGGAAAGCAGGACACCCGGGCTTTGGATCACACCATCCTTCTGGCAACGCTCGGGATGGGACCGGGATGGGGATGCTGCTCCCGGAGCTCAGCACAGAGGGTTGATAGCCAGCTTTCCCCTGGTGTCTCCCAGTATTCCCGCAGTGATAACCAGGCTCCCCTCGGTGTATCCCAATCCCCCATGTCTGATACCCGCTCCCCCCAGTGTGTCCCGGTATTTCCCCAGAGTGATAACCGAGCTCCCCCCGGTGTATCCCAATCCCCCCATGCCCAATACCCGCTCCCCCCGGTATATCCCGATCCCCATGCCCGACACCCGCTCCCCCCGGTACTCACGCCGGGGACCGGGCGATGCCGGCGGCCGGCGGCGCGATCCTCACGGTGACGGGGCTGCGGAGCGGTCCGGCCCGGCGGGCCCATGGCGCTCCGCGGGGCGAGCCGCCCTCCCAGCGGGCGGCGGGCAGGCACAGCGGCCCGGCCGGGCGCGGCTGAGGCAGCGGGTACCGGCGGCGCGGGGCCTGCGGCGGGCAGCGCGGGGCCCTGCGGGGACACAGCGCGGTCAGCGCCGCCGGCGAGGAGAGGCGAGGCGAGGCGAGGCGAGGCGCGGGGGTCCCCCCGCCCAGCCCCCCGCCCCCTCTCCCACCCCCGCCCCGCTCACCCGGGCGGCGCGCGGGGCGGCGCGGCC
>JAWWEW010000048.1:11250621-11264830 GCA_035583185.1 Anabacerthia variegaticeps | reverse complement strand
CGCCCGCCATCGCCGCGCGCCCGCCGCTCCCGGCGTGCTCTGCGGGGCACGCCGCGCGGGGGCGGGGCTTTTGGCGGGGGGCGGGGCCTGGCGCCAGGGGGCGGGGCCTTGAGGCTGAGCGGGGCCGGCCCCCCCGGCGCGGGATGGGGCGGGGCTTACAGAGTGGGCGGGACCTCAACGTTGAGCGGAAAGTGTGGGCGGAGCTTACGGAGTGGGCGGGGCTTCCAATTGCGACGGGCCGTGGCGGGGCTTGCAGGGCTGGGTGTGGCTTGCGGGGGTGGGCGGGGCTATCCGGGCGAGCCGAGGACTCCCGGCATGTCCCGCGCGGGCAGGGCGGGGCTTATGGGTGGGCGTGGCCGCCCATGAACGGCGGGCCCCGGGAGGGCGGGGCTTCCTCGAGTGGGCGTGGCCTACCCTGGTCCCGCCCCCGTGTCCCCATTGCGGCCCCGTGACCTCCCGGACCCCGCTCTGTCCCCTCCCTGTCCTCCCCCATCCCCTCCCGTCCCCTCCTCTGTCCCCTCCCTGCCCTGTCCCCCCCGGACCCCACTCTGCCCCCTCCTTGTCCCCTCTCTGTCCCCCTCGTCCCCTCCCTGGGTCCCCCCCAGGGTCCTCCCCGTCCCTCCTCTGTCCCTCTGTCCCCTCCCTGCCCCCCCTCATCCCCTCCCGGTCCCCTCTGTGTCCCCCACCGGACCCCACTCTGTCCCCTCGTTGTCCTCTCCCTGTCCCCCCCGTCCCCTCTGTCCCCTCTCTGTCCCCTCTGTCTCCTCCCTGTCCCCTCCCCGTCTCCCCCGCTCGGAGCACACTGTTGGGCACCGTGGGAACGCCACTGCGGCCGCTGTGCCAGCGGGAGCCCCGGGGGACGCGGCTGTCCCAGGGCATGTCCTGCCCCGCTGCCAGCCAGCCGTGTCCTGGGAGCAGGGACCGTGTCACAGGGACCAGGGCTGCGAGGGACAGTGGCAGGCAGGGACAATGGCAGGAAGGGACAGTAACAGCGACAGTGGCAGGGACAGTGGCAGGAAGGGACAATGGCAGGGAAGGACCATGGCAGGGACAGTGGCAGGAAGGGACAATAACAGGGACCATGGCAGGGACCGTGGCAGGCAGGGACAATGGCAGGAAGAGACAGTAACAGCGACAGTGGCAGGGACCATGGCAGAGAGGGATGACAAGGACCGTGGCAAGAACCATGGCAGGCAGGGATCATGGTAGGGACCACGGCAGGAAGGGACAATGGCAAGGACAGTGGCAGGAAGGGACAATGGCAGGGACAGTGGCAGGAAGGGACAATAACAGAGACCATGACAGGGACAGGGGCAGGGACAGTGGCAGGAAGGGACAATAACGGGGGCAGGGACAGTGACAGTGGCAGGAAGGGACCATGGCAGGGACAGTGACAAGGACAGGGGCAGGAAGGGACCATGGCAGGGACAGTGACAGGCACCACACAGAACAGAGCTGTGGGGACACACCATGGCTTTGAAGGGGCTTTCTGCAACGCAGGGGTGCAGGTGGCCCTGGCAGGGCTGGGGGACACTGGGTGCTGCCCGGGGTGGGCTAGCCACGCTTAGGAGGGGACAGTCCCCTGAGATCCCTGTCCATGGCCCTCCAGGGGTCACCCTCTTGCCATGGCCCTGCCAGGGTGGCCCCCACAGCACAGGGTGGTCTGCACAGGGTGGTCTGCACGGTCCCCCACGGCAGCACCTCGCCCCCAGGGAGGGAGTAGCGTGCTGGGGACACCAAAGCCACCCCTGTCCCCCAGGGCTGGGAGGGACCGGGTCCTGGTCCCCTCCCAAGGAACACAAGGTGGCCCTGGGGACAAGCAGGTGACTGTAGGGACTGGGGCAGCAGGGACAGAGGCTGAAGGTCATCACCCAGGTCACCTCCACAGCATGTCCCGGGGTTATTTTGGGGGGCACAGCCCGGCACACCCCCCCGGTGACACCCTGTCACCTCCCCCCTCGAGGCGCAGGGCTGGGCTGAAGGCTTTATTGAAAAATCCAAAACACACGACGCGGTCATTATTATCATACAATGAAGAAACCGAGCCAACCCGCCCTAAACCGGGGCGGGGACACCCCCCTGTCCCCGCCACCAGCACCGGGGACACCGCGGGGACACAAAAGGGACAATGGGCTCGGCCGAGGGCAGTGCCACTGTCCCCAAGCCCCCGCGACCCCCGCGCTGCTCCCCAGCCCCGAGGCCTGAGGTAGTTGGGGGTGCAGGCGAGACCCCCCCCAAAAACAAGCGGGGAGGGTTTTGGGGCTCCCCCGTGTCCTGCAGGACCGGGAGGGTCGGTATTGTAACCGAGGGGAGCCAGCGCGGGTGGGGACGGGGAGGCGGCGGGACCACCCCCCGAGGGGAGCCCCGAGGTGTCCCCAGCGGGCCGGGGGTGGCAGCAGGGCTGGCGGGGGACACGGGGACACTGGACGGCTGCGCTGCGGGGTGGCAGCTCCGAGGCCACGGTGGTGGCAGGTCCCGCTGCTCCGGGTGCCAGCCGAGGGTGGGGGGCTGAGGGGGATGTCACCGGGAAAGCACACGGTGACAGCCCGGCGGCTTCCCGAAGGGAGAAAGGCCAAATCCTGCCCCCGGCAGGGGAGGGACACTGTGGCCCCAGCAGGAGCACCAGCAGGAGCGCAGGGGATGGGGACATCGCTGTGCGGTCTGTCACTGTCCCCGCCGCAGCGAGACGAGCCGGGGGGCCCGGAGCTGGCAGATGCCCCCCTGCCCTCCGAGCCCCCTGCTCAAGGCACAAAGGTTCCCTGGCTGGTGCCAGCCCCACGGCCATCCCTGCCCAGTGCTGGCACCAGTCCCTCCCGCACCCAACAGGGTGGCGATGACACCGGGGTGGCACAGAAGCGAGTTGGGGCAGGGGGCTGCTTGCTCTGGCTTTGGGGTGCTCTGGTTTTGGGGCACCCTGGCTGCCCCCCAAACCCTCTGTGCTGCCCTAGAGCCACCCCCCCACCCTCAGGAGCTGGTGGCTTGTGCGGTGGCACCGTGGTGGCCCAAACCCGCGCCCAGCACCTTGCAGAGGGTTTATTGCTGGCATGAACACAGTGATCTGTCGGGGCAGGGCAGCCCAGCTCAGGGGGGCACTGGAGGGGCGTTTTGGGAACCTGGGATGCAGGGCAGGAGCTCATGGCAGCGTCCCTGCTGCTGCCTGCCCCTCTCCCGGCTGCTCCCGGCACTCCGGTGTCACCAGCCAGGGTATCCCATGGGGACGCCACTCCGCACCCTGCAGTGGCCAAAGGCACTCGGTGCCCCCAGGGAGGGGGAGCACACCTAGCACCAAGCCCAGCAGCACCCCAAAAGCTGTCCCCCACCCGCTGGCACCCCCAGGGCCCTCAGCAGGCTCGTTCCCGGGGGCGGGGGGGACGTTTGTGCCGAGCCACGGGCTGGGTTAAGGCTGGAAAAGCAGCGAGAGGCGAAAAGAAGCCCGAGCGCTCTCGCTCAGCCAGAGCCGGCTCTAAGAGTTCCCAGAATCTGTGCAAAAACAAAACTAAAGGGTTAAAGATCCCTCCCGGAGACCCCCCCACCCCCCAGCAGCTCTAATAAATACAAGTGCGGTTTGCGGAGCCCCCGGCCCTGGGGTCTCTCCGGGCAGCTCCCGGGGCTCCGGTGCTGCAGGCGGCTCCCCGGAGGGGGGGATGCAGGGAGGGCTTCTGCACCGGATCCTTGGGGATCTTCCCAAAAAGGCTGCACTGAGCAGGGTCCCAGGGGTGTCCCCACGAGGTCCCAGGTGCCCCCCGTGGGCTGCTCCTGCCGCTGGTGCTAATCGGCAGCTGGAGGGGGAGGAGAGGGTCAGGGACAGACACCCAGCATCCCTTTGTCCCGTCCCTCTGGGACCAGAGCAGCACCCAAGCCCTCTGCCCTGGCCAAGGGTGATGTGGATCCCACAGGTCAGAGTCTCCATGGGTTTGCCTCTGTGTGCCAACTACCTCCAGGCTTGTGCCAGCTGAAGTGAATCCCATGCCCACCCACTGCCAGGATGGCAGGCAGGGCTTCTCCATCCTGCCCTGCTCCTTCCCGGAGCAGTTTCCCAGGTGGAGCAGGGCAGGCAGCACTCACCGTCCTCCTCCCAGCCCTCTGCCACTCCGGCCAGCTCGTAGTGCTTCTTGCGCAGCTCCCCCAGTTTCTGCCGCTCCTTCTGCAGCTGGTTCTCCAGCTCCAGCACCCGCACCTGGGGGACATCACCCATGACATGCCCACCCAGCACTCTGGCACCCCACTTTCACATGGCTTATCACCCCAATATCGGGCCCAAAGGCCTCTGAAGTACATCCTACGAGTGCTCTGATGACAAGCAGAAGTGGGGAGGGGATGGGGTTCAGGTGGGCGCTGCCTGTGCAGGTAGGTGAAGGCAGAATGACCTGTGTGGGTGCCCTGGGAAGGGGAATTCCCCAGGGCTGCCCCATGCCAGGCAGAGGTGGGTGCTGTGGGTGGCACACGGGGGCATGGGAGGCCATGGGCTGGTATGCCACGATGGAACAGCGTTGGGGAGGGATTGAGGACCAACTGCAAGTGGTTCCTGGACAAACCCATCTGTTGTCTTCACATCTTCATCCTCCCCCATGCTGATGCTGCCTGGGGGCAGCTGGGTAGGGTGATCCCCCCAGTTTTGACTTCTCCCCCAGCCTGGGCAGCCCAAGTGAGACACCAGTGGGTGTGTTTCCCAAAATGTGGGAACCTCCTACCTGTGAGTCCATCTCCTGACGTTTGATCTGGGTGAGTGTCATGCTGGAAAAGTCCATGCTGTCTGCAGAGAAAGACACCACCAGCACCCCTCAAGCTCTGCTCCCCTGCTCAGACCCCTCAGCAGCTCCCATGCCATTGGCAGGGTCTGGCACCATGGGATATACAGGCAGGGAGTGAGGGGCAGCCATGGGCAGAGACCACCAGGGCACAGCCAACTGAGGGTGCTCAGTGCCAAGAGCAGAGGTTTTGGGGCAGGTCTGTTGTCCAAGCATTAGGACCAGAGGAAATGGTCTCCAGTTGTGCCAGAGGAAGTTTAGGTCGAATATTAGGGAAAATTTCTTCACGGAAAGGGTTGTCAGCCCTGGCACAGCTGCCCAGGGCAGTGGTGGAGTCACCATCCCTGGAGGGATTTAAAAGCTGTGTAACCACCATGTGCTTGGCAGTGCTGAGGAAACAGTTGGGCTCAATGGTCCTAGAGTGCTTTCCCAACCTAAGTGATTCCATGACTCTATGATCCCTGCAGCCCCACACTTACCTTTTTCTTCCACCTGTGACTTCCCAGCCTTGGTGGAGGCCACTACACCAGCAGTGGCCTGGTTGACCCCCCGGGAGGCTTGCTGGAGCTTGCAAAGGTTGGCGCTGTCCTTGTCTGCCTTCACCTGCCAGGACAGCCAGGAAGGGTCACTTCCTCCCCTCTGGGTGAGCACAGGACCATCCCCACGATTTGGGGAGACCCCAGGGACACCCCAAGCCACGGGCAGGGGGAGCAGCCCTGCTCCTACCTTGGAGGCTGCCACCAGCTGAGCGGTGCTGGCCGCGATCTCCCGGGAGCAGACCATCAGCTCCTCGAAGGTCCCCTTGCCTTGCACCACCAGGTCGGCAGCATCACTGCAGGAGGGCAGAGAGGGGCTGGAGCATCGTCCTGCCACCCCTGTGTGCCCTCCCTGTGGGGACAGCAGGACTCTGCCATGGTCTCCACGCTCTGGTGACAGTGGCACTTACACCATGACGGTGGCACCCCAGCCCACTGCCTTGGAGGCGGAGATGAGACCCTCGGTCCAGCGGGAATTCTTGGCGTAGAATTCCTTGGGGGATGCTGCGCCCTGCCGTGGGGAAAGGCACACTTGGGGACAGGGGACCCCCCAGATCCCCACTCCTGGGGGAATGTGGGAGGTCGGGGTGTCATTCAGGATGTGTGCAGGAGCTGGGGACACTGAACTTGGGGGGTTGAGGGGAAGGGAGATCAAGGATCTCTGTGACACCCCAGGGACCATAGCCATGGGGAGACTCTGGGGCTGGGGCAGGAGCTCCTGGCAGCTGATAGGGGAACTCCAATAGGCCAAGGGTTGGAGCAGCACTTTCCAGAAAGTGCATAGTGACCCATGGCTGGCCAAGCTCCTCTGTCCCACACCCCTGTCCCAGCTTACCCGTCCACTCTCCACGATCTCTCTCTGGAGGTCCTTGGAGGCCAGGACCAGGACATGGATGGCTTGCATGAGGCCTGTGCAGGAGCCCAGGATCCTGTGAGACAAACCCCTCTGAGCCCTCTGTGGGGTGCCTGTGGCACCAGTCCCATCCCACCAGCCTGCCTCTCTCCAGTGCTCCAACCAACACTCACCTCTCGTTCACTTCCAGTTTGACCCCAGTGTCACCAGCCCGTGACTTGCTCAGCATCTCCTGGCAGAGGGGGGAGAGGCTGTGCTGAGCCCTGTGCCCAGTGGCAGGCCCAGCACAGTGGCCGTGGGCACCTCATAGCACAAGGAGCCCTCACCTCGATGCGGGCAGACGCCGTTTCGATGGCCGCGGCCGTCGCTGCCATCTCCTTGTCCACCAGGTCACCCAGCTCCTCCTGCTTGACGTCCAGCCCTCTGGGACGCAGCTCCTGGCCATGGGATGGGATGGGATGGAAGGGAACATCCAGTGGTGGTGCCCGCCACAGCCTGACCCCATCCCACCAGCCCTCCTGGGGCACCCACCTCCCCGATGGCGCTGATCCGGCCCAGGCAGGCTGTCACCAGGCTGCAGTTGGCATCTGCCACCGTCCCTGGGTCTTGCAGGGCACTGAGGTAGCTCACGGCCTCGCTGCCACACTGCCTGCACAGCTCCAGCAGACCTGCATGGGCAGCACAGGGGCTAAGGGAGCCACATGGGGCGATGGAGGTATCTGCTCCCTGCCTGCCCTGGCACCCTGCTGATCCTGGTCCTTGCCCACTCCAGGATTTTACTTGTCCCAGCATGCTGGACACACAGTTCCCTGGCTCTTTGCCACCCCAGCATCCTGCCCACCCAGTCCCCTGCATGCTACGACCCCTGCCCACCCTGGTCCTGGCCCACCTTAACCCTTGCCTGTCCCAATCCCTGCCCACTCCAGCATCCTGCTCACCTTGGCCCGTCTGCCTCAGTCTCTGCCCACCCCAGCCCCTACGTGTCCCAGAATCCTTCCCTGCCCGCCCCGTCCCCTGCCTGCTATGACCCTTGCCCACCCCAGGCCCTGCCACCTTGGCTCTACCTGCGCCAGTCCCTGCCCACCACAACCCTTACCCGCCCCAGAATTCTACCCAGCCCCTGCCCATCCCATTCTGCCCATCAAATCCTCCGCCCACTCTGATCCCCTTGCCACCCTGCCCCTGGCCCCACTCCGGCATCTACCCTCGCGGTCCCCTGCCCATCCTCATCCCCTGCCTGCTGATTGAGCCCCCTGCCCACTCCATGCCCTGCCGGTGGGGCAGCACTCACGGTCAGCAGGCTCCACGGGGGCCACGTGGGAGGTTGCGCTGCCCTGCAGGAGGGTGTCGCTGACCAGGTGGGCGAAGAGGGCCAGGCAGGGCAGCAAGGAGCCCAGGGCTGCAGCGGGACAGCGGGCACACACCTCAGTCCCTGCATGCCAGGGCTGCCCCCGTGCCCTGCCCTGCCCGGGGCTGCCTGTTCTCACCTGTGCCATCCGAGAGGTACTTGCTGTGCGCGTCCCGCAGCCGCTCCACGCACTCGGAGGCTGCCAGTGTCCGGGACAGCAGGCAATCTGCAGGCACACAGCGGGCAGGGCTCAGCCAGGGCGGCAGGGAGAGCAGGCTGGGATTAATGCCACGTTTGGGAGCGCCAGGGGCCTCACCTGCCGAGCCGGTGCAGCCGATGTGGGCAGGATCCTCCATGCGGGCCAGGGCATCCCGCACCATCCTCTCGGCCTCTCGGGCAGTGCCCTGGAGCAGGGATCGCTGCTCCTCGGCCAGGCGCCGCTGCAGTGCCTGCTCTGCGCCCTCCTGCCCGCCCCACATAGATGTCAGCATCCCTGCTGTACCACCGGGCATCCCCCACACCCCACTCTGCTGGACCCCCGTGCCCCGGCGGGATGGGGGTACCCCGGTGGGATGGGGGTACCCCGGTGGGATGGGGGTGCCCTGGTGGGACGGGGGTACCCCGGCGGGATGGGGGTACCCCGGTGGGATGGGGGTATCCCGGCGGGATGGGGTGCCCCAGCGGGATGGGGGTATCCCGGTGGGATGGGGGTGCCCCGGCGGGATGGGGGTACCCTGGCGGGATGGGGGTGCCCCGGCGGGATGGGGGTGCCCTGGTGGGACGGGGGTGCCCCGGTGGGATGGGGGTGCCCCGGCGGGATGGGGGTACCCTGGCGGGATGGGGGTCCCCCGGCGTACCTTGTCTCTCAGCTGGGTCTGCAGGGTCTCCAGCTCCGTCCTGCTGCTCTGCTGCTCCCGGCTGAGCGTGTCCCGCAGCTGCTGCAGCTCCGCCCGCAGCGCTGCCATGTCCTCCCCGTGCTGCTCCGCTGCCCGGCTCAGCCTGTCCCGCTCCTGCTCCAGGCTGCTGATCCGGGAGTTCTGCTCCGCTCCCGCCTGGGTGGGCATGAGAGGGTGGTCGGGGTTGAGCCGAGGGTGAACCCACCACTTTGGGGATTCCTGGTCCAGGCTTGGGACAGCCCCAGTGTCCCTACAGGCGCGGGCTTGCATTAGCACCTGCTAGTGATGACAACTGAGGCTCCTGGGGAGCTCTTTCACTTTTCTTCAGTGAAAATTCAATTTTTTCATGACTGTCACCATCCTGATGGAGGGATGGATGCAGGGTGTGGCTGTGGCCCCATCCCTGTCCTGCTGCAGCATGTGTCCACCCTGGGAATGAGTAACTGCATTTTCCTGCGAGCTTCTGCCTCCTCCAACAAGCCTGGACACCTCTGCTATGCTCCACAGGCATGGGATATCCCGTGGCAAGTCTTGCAGTGTGATGGCACACTTCTGCCTGGGTTTACAGTGGGCAGAGCTGCTGCCTGACCCTGTTCTTCCAGGGTTTTTACTCCATGATCCCTGCTACTGGAGCCCATTGCTCCACATGCTCCTGCACCCAGGAGCATGAAACCCTCTCGTGTTACCATCAAACCCACCCGGATGTGGGGAGGAAGAGGACAGGGAGTTGGTTCTCAGGCCAGTGGTGGGTATACCGTGTCAGATGGGTAAGGCCTGACTGCCCACCCCAGGGCTGAGGCATTGCAGGACCCCCCACATGCTCTCACCTGTGTGCTGGACTCCAGTGTGCCCTGGAGCACCTGCAGCTCCTGTCTGCTGGCTGCCAGCTCCCGCTTCAGTGTCTCCAGCACCTCTGCCTGCTCCTGAGACTGCGGCAAGGGGAGAGGTTGGCAGCGCTGGTGCCCCGTGGAGGAGCCTCTGCTCATCCCTGGTGTGTCCCCTGGCCCCCACTCACCTTCCTCTGTGCCTGCTCGCTCACCCGCTGGAAGGAATCCTCCAGCTCCTTCTTCTCCCGCTCCACATCCCCCTGGGCCTGCCTGGCCACTGTCACCTGTTTGGTCACCTCTGCGTTCTGGCAATGGCAGAGAGCGAGTTCAGCATCCCCAGTGCCGGGGGGCACGCCTGGGAGAGGGGCTGCCTGGGGGGGTTTTGGGGAGCCCACCTTCCGCAGCAGGTCAGCGTGGTTCTGCACTAGCTCGCTGTACTTCTCCTTCAGTTTGCTGTAGCGCTGCTCGTTGGCCTGAGCCCGTCCTGCCACGGAGGGACACTGAGCTGAGCACTGGGACCCCGCCAAGGGCTCAGCCCACCCCAGGGTGCTGCCAGCCCTCCCCGCTCACTCTCGATCTCCGTCAGGCTCCGCTGAGCCTTCTCGGTGTCCTCCCGCTGCTTCTTGAGCTCCTCCAGCTCCGTGCGCAGGAACTCGCTCTCGTCCTGTGCCTGCTGCTTCAGGTGCTGCTGCTCGGCCAGCTCTGCCTCCAGCTCGCTGGCCCGGCCACGCAGCTGCACCACGCCCCGCGCGCTCTGCGGGCACAGCCGGCGGCTCACACTACCACCAGTACCACTGAGTGCCCACCAGTACCGCCCAATGCCCGCCAGTACCATTCAATGCCCACCAGTACCATTGGGTGCCCACCAGTACTGCCCAATACCCACCAGTACTGCCCAGTGCCCACCAGTAGCATTCAATGCCCACCAGTACTGCCCAGTACCCACCAGTACCATTCAATGCCCACCAGTACTGCCCAATACCCACCAGGACTGCCCAGTGCCCACCAGTACCATTCAATGGCCACCAGTACCATTCAATGCCCACCAGGACTATTCAATGCCCACCAGGACTATCCAATACCCACCAGTACTGCCCAGTGCCCACCAGTACTGCCTAATACCCACCAGTACTATCCAATACCCACCAGTACTGCCTAATATCCACCAGTACTGCCTAATACCCACCAGTACTGCCCAATGCCCACTGGTACTGCCTAATACCCACGAGTACCATGCAATACCCACCAGTACCAATATCCATCAGTACCATACAAAGCCCATCAGTACCATCCAATAGCCCACTAGTACTGCCCAGTATCAACCAGTACTGTTCAATGCCCACCAATACTGTCCAATGCCCACCAGTACCGTCCAGTGCCCCCCAGTACTGTCCAGCAGCCCCCTGGCACACCTGGAGACCCCCAGGATGGGCAGGGATGCAGAAGCCATGGGGACCCAGGGACAGAGCCACCACCTCACCCCACATTCCCAGTGTGAACCTCCAGGTCTCATCCTGCCCACCTGGTTGTCACCCACCTCGGCCTTGAAGTTCTCCAGCTCCTCCTTCAGGGCTGTGATCTCTCCGTAAAGCTGGTCAATTAACCGGTCCCTGGGAAGGAAAAGCACAGAGTTACACCCTCAGTGCCATGGGGGCACATCCTGGGAGGGGAGGTGTCCCCTGTGCCACCATGGCTGTGATGTCACTCCAGGGAGGGAGCTCCTGGTAGGATCCCAGCTGCTCCTGGGACTGCTCACTTGTCATCCTTGTTCATCCCATTCTGGCTGTTGAAGTTGAAGGGGTCACAGCTGAAGGAGCTGCCAAAGATGTCATCAAACTTGTTGTCAAACAGGCTCTGTGGGGAGAGCAGGAGGGACCTGGAGTAACCCCGCCACCACCTGGGAACCCTCATCCCTTCCATGTCCCCAGTGTCACTGCCAAGCCACCCCCTGAGCTGCCTGGGCACTGGAGCTGGATCCCTGCAATGCTCCCAGAGCACTGCTTGTGTCCAACCTGAGGAACACAGGGCATCTCTGGTCCATCCCCAACTCCCACGGGAAGAAGATCTCCAAAGCTATGTCACCACATGCCCCTTCCCCTCCTCCCTGAGCACCGGGGAACAACCCTTGGTGAAGAGGACAATGAAGACCTCAAGGTCTCCATGGTGAAGCTTGAAACCTCTCCTGGCCCATCACTGGAGGGCACCACACCACTGAGCAGCACTGGGAGAAGAATCCAGGTTGGCTCAGACTTGGTAACACCCAGATGGGACATCCAGTACCCGGATGGGACACCCAGTGCCCAGATGGGACAATCATCGCCCTGCAGTGACGATCCTCAGTTCCCAAGGCCATCCCTGCTGTCTCATCCCCCACCACGGCATGGATTTGGAGAAATAACTCCAGGCCTGGAGCTGGAGGGCCCCTGCCATGCTCACCTGTGAGGCTGTGTCCATCTCCACCAGGTCTGTGATGGGCTCGCTGTCGGGCGAGGACGCCTCGGCGGGGATCACCACCACGGGGCTGATGTGCTCCGACAGCGCCGAGGCACGCAGGAAATTGGGAGGGTTCTGGGGAGGGACGGAGCACGGTGAGGGGAGGGACTGGCACTGCTGCAGGGCTGAGGCCATAGCTGGGTGACATCCTGCCCCGGAGCTGAGCTGGCCGTGCCCTGACCCATGGGAACAAAGTCAGGACCCACAAGGACAGAGAGTCAGGACAGGGATGGAGACAGGCCCCACAGGGATGGAACCAGGACCCATGGAATGGGTATAGGTTGGTAAGAGATCCCAGCCCCTGGCCAGAGGGCAGCTCCATCCTGCCAGATGCCACCCAGAGAGGGATGCAAGGATGATCCTCAGGCCCCATGAGCTCCACACTGCCACCAGCCCCAGAAAGCTGGGTAAGGTGACAGGTGGCTTTTTCTAGGGTCTTCCCCAGTGCCACCTGTCCCAGAGATGCCCCTGGCTGTGGGGACAGGGAGTGTGGGGACCAGGGACTGTGGGGTCTCACCTCTGGCAGCTGCGGGATCTGAATCAGCCGCTTGAAGTACTGCAGGTTGCTGGAGCGGTAGAAGAGGTCCTTGAGCCTGGAAGGGGCAGGGCGTGTTGAGAGGTGGCTCTTGTTGAGCCTGGACAATGGGAGTAGCCCCAACCCCTTGCCTGGTTCCAGGGGGTGTCACCTGGCTGGAGGGGATGGTGGTGTGTGCTGCCACCAAACCCAGAGCAGATCCTGGGAAGACCCCACTGCCAAGCTCCCTCCTCTGGAAAAAATTGACTGCTGGAGGGTTTATCCCATAAACACAGGGCCTGATGGACAGGGAGAAGGACCTGGAACTTGAGTAACCTAGTCTAGTGGAAGGTGTTCCTGTCCACAGTAGGGGATTGGACTGGATCATCATCAAAGGTCCCTTCCAAACCGAAGCCCCCATGAGCACATGGCGGGCTTCCTGCCTGGAGCCCACACACATCTTCACCATCACCTTCAGGTCCCAGAGGAGCATCTCCCCCAGGAGCAGGGTCCCTCCCTCCAGGATTTCCAGTTTTGGGGAGGAGCAGCAGTGCCCAATCACACCAGCTCTGGCTCCCATCACTCCCAACCACCTCAGCATCCCAGCTGGGATCTCAGAGCTGTTGATACCTGTCCCAAGGTTAGACCCTGGGTGCTCAGACCCACAGCCAGCCCTGCTATCTGCTGTCTGCAGTCTGTGACCTTGGATTGATCTGTCCCTCAACACCATGACATCCTCTCCTGGCACCACGACATCCTCCCCTCGTGCTCAGTAGCCAGTTTTTGTTTTGGCTACCCGAAATAATCACATACCAGAGGCCACAGCATGACCCTGCTCAGTTTTTCAATCTCAGTGCCTTGGGAGCACCCCTGGAGCACCAGCCCTCCAGGTCTGGGCACTTACTTTCGGAACTGCTCCAGGAAGCGATCCCGATGGCCCTGCAGCGTGTCCGCCGGCAGACCTGGAAGAAGCAGCAAGTAGAAACATCACTGGGTGTCTTCATGGAGCAGGGGACAACCCATCAGCACAGCCACGTGGGGATGGGTCTTTCCCAGAGATGGCCATCCTCCTTTGGGGGTCTGAACGCTCCAGGCTCAGTGTGCTGCTGCAGGATGGGACCACAGCCCATTCCCACACTCTCCCAGGGCAGGGAAAGGCAGCTGCCACCACAATTCCAGGTCCTGAGGGATGTGGGTTTTGCACCTCCTTGCCCTTGTGACTCCCTTCATCCCCGGAGAAAGGCTGGGAAGGAGATGGGGCTGAACAGCCCAGCCTGAGCAGTGTCTCCCCGTGTGCCCCCCCTGTTCAAGGTGGTGGCAATGGGGACACTCACAGGAGTGGAGCTTGAAGAGCAGCTTGACGGTGTAGTCGTAGAGGTGGCTGCAGTCCAGGATGACCTGGATGAGCGGGGCCAGCCGGCACTGCCCCGCCGCCGTCACCGACACCGAGCGCGACATGTCCAGGGAGCTGAACACTGCAGGGAGGGAGGGAGGGAGGCATGGGGATCTGGGACCACCAGCAGCACCAGCAGGTGCCACGCTGTGTCTGCCAAATCCACAAATGTCACCCAGAGCAAGAGACCTCCAGATGGAGCAAGATACCCACTGGGTCTTGGAGACCCGACCTGGTGCCCTGCAGACATCCGCAAGTTCAGCGGGAGGGGAAATTCCCACCCCAAACTCCCAGGTAGGCCTGGGGACACTTCAGCCTGGCACTGTGGGTCTCCAGGCAGGCCTGAGCCCAGCCACATTCCCTGTCAGAGCTGACATGCAGCCCCTGTGCTCTGTCTGTCACTGTCATCCCACTGGCACTGGTGTGCTGCCAGGGAGATGCTCCAAAATCAGCTGGGAGCAGGTGGAGACCATCTCATTCCAACTCCCTTGCCACAGGCAGGGACACCTTCCACTAGCCCAGGCTGCTCCAAGCCCCGTCCAACCTGGCCTTGGACACTTCCAGGGATGGGGCAGCCACAGCTTCTCTGCCCAACCTGTGC
>JAWWEW010000048.1:11205962-11247540 GCA_035583185.1 Anabacerthia variegaticeps | reverse complement strand
GGGGAAAGGATTTGGCCCCAGGGCAGCTGAGCTTGGGGCACTCACATTGGAATGTCCATCCCGGAGGAGCTTGTGGAAGACGTGGCAGAACTTCCAGCAGAGCACGGCGTTGCCGGACAGTGGCAGCCGGTTCACCACTGACCAGAAGGTCTGTGCTCCCTTCTCGTGGTGTGTGCCCAGGATACACGGTGCTGCATGGTCAAGGAAACACTTTCTGGTTTCCCATTTGTTTCCATCAGGTGGTGGAGAGTGGCCACCCAAAACCAGCTGCACCTGCAGAGCCCAAGGGGCGAGACCACCACGGGGAGCTGATGCTGCCCAGCCCAGGGACATGCTGTGACCAAGGGTGGCACACGCTGTCCCCTCTCCCCCAGCCACCCACCACTGCTCCAGGAGCACCATGGCACGTGTGAGGCTGAGGCTCTGCCTCCACCAAGCCTTCCCAGCTGCCTGGCCAGGATGTTGGGGACCCCCTTTTAGTGGCAGTGTGCTCAACATCCTCATCCCAGGATCCCAACCTCCTGTGGGCACCTTCCCCCCTGCCCTCCCATGTGATGGCAGTGCCAGGAGCACAAGTCCCTGACACTTGGAGTCTGTGACAGCAGGAGCAGGGATCCTGTGCCATGCTGGAAACACCCCCAACATCATTAATAGCCCCCCAGCACCCCGGGCACCTCTCCCTGCACCCCCTCTTGCTGCTGCCCCTTTTCCGAGCAGCCCCAGCCCCGCTCCCACGCTCCTTGTCCCACAGCCAGCTTTGGGAAGGATATTCCTGGCGTGTTTCTCCTTGACAGCCACTTCCTGTGCATTAATGGCCTTATTGATGCTGACGGTCTGCAAGACACAAGTGATGGGGGGGTGAGATGGGAAGGGTTTGGGCTCCCCCCCGGTTTCCCCCTCACCCAGTGAGACCCCCCGGCTCTGCCGGCACCTGCCAGTGCCTGGGTCCCATCCAGGTCCCTGGCACTTGCTCATGCCAGCTGGATGCTGACCTTTCCCGGATGCCTTTCTAGGATGTGGTTGGCATCCACCAGGTTCAGCTGCTGCCAGGACTCATTTACCCGGGATAATAACGATGCAATTAAAGCAGCGCCCACAAAGAACCCTCTGCTGCCCTCGGAGCGCTGGGACAGGCAGAGGGAAGGAGAATCCCTCCCCTGCCCTCGGACCATGGGCAGCAGCTGGAGGCTCCTACCCTGCTTTCAGTGAGGCTGAGCAGGGAGGACAATTCGGGGGGCACCAAGAATTGGGCAGCAGGATGGCAGGACCACCTCCAGGGCTGTCTGGCAAGGTCCCAGCTTCTCCCTGGATTAGAGGGACAGGAGCTGGACCCACAGGCAGGACTTCCTGGGCAGATGTTGGGGACCTCAGGGAGCCCACGCTGAGGAGCATGGGCAGAGCCAGCCACCATTTATCCTATGGTGGATGCATCTTCCAGGCAGGATTTTTAACCCTACCCCATGTCTGATCCTACATGGGGGCACAGTGATGCTGGCTCAGGGTCACCCTCTCCCTGAGCTCCCGCATTGCCAAGCACTTCCCTGGCACCTGCTCCGTGAGGATGGAACCGTCTGGCTCAGCACTGCCAGAAGCAGCTCATTACTGACATAAACCAATTAAAGCAGTGGGATTAATCCCGACACCTTCCTCACTGCAATCCTCCCTGAGACTCTGCTTCCTGGCCCTCTCTGAGGTGGCCCCACACAGCTTCATCCCCACAGGCCCCCATGGCTGTGCTGAGCAGGGCTGGGGGCACCCACAGGACCCCAAATACGGTGGGGTAAAGCCCAAATCCCCCAAGAAGTCCCTCTGCCACCAGCACACGTGCCAGCTGGAGCAGGAACAACAATAGGCTGAGACAGCAGTGACCTCAGCCCAGCCCAGCACTCCCAACCCAGAGCTGAGCACCCCTTTAGCTGAAACTGTGTCCTGATGTCCCAGTAGGAACCAGTTCTGCTGCAGGGATACTGCTGATCCATGGTGTCTGCAGCCCCATCACCCTCACCACTTACTGCTGACCATGGAGGTGACCAGTAAGGACCATGGAGTGACCATGAGAGTGGATGCAAGAGGTTGATTTTGGGGTGTCAGGGGACCCATCCCACACAGAGCAGAACCTGGATCTCAGCTTGGTTTTTTAAGATGAGCTGAAAGGAACACCAGCAGTGGAGAGCCCCAACCCCACCAGACACCCCCTCCTGAGGGGCTGGATGGAGGCCACAGGCTCTCAGCACATGAGGGCAAGGGTGGGAGTCACCTCTGCAGTTCTGCCTATCCCAGAGACCACAGCCCCTTGTCAGGAAAACCACAGAATGAAATTCAGCATTAAAAAAACCCCAACAAACCCTTCAGGAAGGTGCCTCTGCCAGCAGCCACAGCCTGGAGAGACATGTCCACGTCCCAAAGGCTTGGAGCAAGATGCCCACATCCCAACAATCCCAAGATGCCATGGATCCAGCTCCAGGTGCAGCTTGTCCTCACCCAAAATCCCAGTCCACAGCCACAAAGGCAGGGCAGCTGTGATGGGACAGCTGGCACGGTGAGGAGCACCACAACTGGTATTTAAACACGTGTTCCACCTCGGAGCAGGACTCTTGGACCACAAGGAACAAGCCAAGTGCAAAGTGAGAGCTGACAAGTGGAAGCTACAGGGTGGAATCTGGAAGGAAACAGTGCCAGGGGCCACTGCATTCCCGGGAAAGCTGGAAAACAGAGCTCCCAGTTTAGCTGCTCTTTCCTGCTGGCTTTTCCCAGTAAAGCAAGGTCAGTGTTCTCCAGTGACCCCCAGAGTGGGGGGGTGATGGGGCTGGCAGCTCCCAGCTCCAGGCAGTGTCCTCCAGGATCCTCCATCCCCAAGCCCCCCACTCCATTTGGAGAATACACAATGTCTGTGGATGGCAGGAAGGTTTCCTGAGGTAAAGCTGGATCCCACAGTCCTGTCCTTGAGGATGCTGAGGACACCCCACGTCCCCACTGCACTCCTGGAGGGCAGGGCAGGGATCCCAGCCCGGGAACTGCTTGGGAGATGCCAAAACTGCCTCTCCAGCAGCTCTGGCAGTGCCCACATGAGAAAACTAGAGGAACATGGAGCAGCAGCAAGGGGCCAAAGCTGGAAGAGGAAGCTCCAAGGAATCAGTGGGGTCATGGAGGGCGACTTGACTGCAAAACCAGGTCAGGAAGGAGGGAAAATTGGGACAGCGAGCCCAGACTCCTTCCCCATGGAGGGTCTTTCACCCTGACTTCCAGGCACCACTTCCCAAAACTATTGCACTCCTGTAGCTGGTGGAATTTTAATTTTAATTTATTTATGAGCTTCTAACCCAAGAGGGCACCTTCTGACCCACCAGGCCACGTCCTGGGCAGCACGGCTGGGTGTCAGCCCCCCATCCCTGTGCCCATGGATGCCCAAAGGGAGGGTGACTCTCCAGCTGCTGGGAACAGGGCGGGTGACAGTGAGGGACACGGGGCAGTCCCACGTCCCACCCCGCTGCAGGGACAGGAAACCCTGGGGTTTCCTCTTGTGCAACAGGCCGGGAGGGAAGTGGGAGGAGAGGCCAGAGGGGCCCATTGCACAAGCAGAGGTGTGAGGGCTGACACTGCAACCCGGCCACCCCAGCAGGGTTGGGATGTGGGACACAGCTCAGCAGGGAAGGACCTGGGGCAGGGCTGGGCACGGGCTCTGCCAGGCTGGAGAGTGGCTCCATGGGTGCTGTGAGGGCTGGGAATGCTGCAAGGGTTGGGAATGCTACAAGGGCTGGGAATCCTGCAAGGGCTGGGAATGCTACAAGCACTGTGAGCTTTCCAAGTGCCACTGGAGCAGGGCAAGGAAATCCTACCGGCATGAGCACGGAAAGAAAGGCTCAGGCCATTTGAGAGAGGAGCAGTTTGGGACTCTCTGTCCCAGAGCAGTGGCACCTGCCCAGCTGCCTTTTCCTCCCTCTGCAACACCCAGATGTTTCCCAGAGACACATGGAAGGTCTCTTGCCTGTGGCTTGAGGGGTCACCATAGCCCTGTCCCATGGGAATTCAGCACTGAATCCCACTGGAAAGGAGTGCTGCCAGCCCTTGGGGTGATCTGGACTAATCCCATGGGAACCCTCAACCCCAGACTCAGCCCAGCCCCTCTCAAAAGGAGAGGCCAAGGCAGGGCAGAGCCAAACGGGATGATCCCCCATCCATGGCTCACATCACATGTCCAGGTGATCCAGACAGGGACAGAGGAGCCCAAAACGGCATGGAAGGAGCAGGACAGGGTGACTGAGACCCTCGGAGCCTTGGGATTCACTTCCCTCTGTCACACACCCCCTTACCTCCCACCAGATTACACCCTCAGGCTCTGATTCCAACAGCTCCCGTTGGGAGGCGAAGAGCCAAGCTTGGCTCAGGAGCAGCACGATGCCTTCCCGCTCCTTTCATTTCCAAAAGGAAATGAGTGTTGATTAAAGAATCCAGAGCTACTGCAAATTATTTGGAGAAACTGAGTAAGTCACAGTGCAAATCCTCTTAGCAATGCTCCCTCATTTCTCCTTAATTCCTTTCTATAAATGGAGAGCAGGGACGGAGCATACCTCTGGAAAACTGCTCGCAGGCCCTGCAGACACAGGGGCTCTGGGGAAGGGAGGGAGCAGGGAGACCTGACTACAACAAGCCTGGAAGGAAAATCCATGAGCCTAATTAAAATGCAAATCCCAGTGGAGCAAAGCTTGGCTCCCGCCCTGGAGGTGGGCAGGACACAGGGTGTAGGGACCTCTTCCCAGGGCACGTCTCTCTCTAAACATCACCCACCCCCAGCAGCTCAGTGGCAAATCCCAGCCTTGTTGGGGCTCAGGGAAGGGTTTTCCCTGGCAAAATCCTGGAGCAAAGCCAGCTGGATAACACCAGGGGTGCTCAGTGTCCTGCTGGGGACCGGTGAAGGCTCCTGGGGATAGTCGGGGTGGCTGTGGTCCCCCCCAAGCTGGGTGCCTGTGGCCTGACAGCAGTGGCAGGAGCCAGGAACAAGCCTGGCTTTGTGCCCACCAGCAGCTGGAGGGCAAGGGAGGCAGGAAGGCTGGAAAACAGTGCCAGCAGGGCTGACTGCATGTAAAACCCAGGGCTATATTTCTACATATCGGATAAGAGGATGCTCGGCACAACCCAATCTTCCTGCTCAGTCCTGAAGGCTTCCTGTGAGCAGGGAGTGAGGGGACATGAAAAATACCTTCCCACCCCTTCATCCAGGGTATTCAGAGCCAGCACCTGCTGCTGGATCCATGACTCTGGAAAGCAAGTGCTCCTTTCCCAGCTGGGCACGTGCCATTGCTGCTGCGGGGATGAAGTTCCTTGTCCAGGCTGTGTGAGCGCCTGAAGGTGCTGCTGCTCTTCTCACCTCCTGCTCCCTCCAAATGAGAAATAACTCCCCGAAAGACTCAAGTTTCAGATTTCCCATTGTTTGGGCCATAAAAATAACCATTTTCCCCAAATCGATGAGGTATTCCTGGGATAGAGACCACAGAACCTCGCTGCATCTGCCGGGGTCACTCGCAGTGGTTGTGGCTCAAGATGTCCCTCTCCAGGAGGAGATGCCGATGTCACCAGCCCTGGATGCCAGCAGAAGGAGGACCAAGGTGCCCAGACAGCTCTGAATCCCAAGGGTCATCAGCATGGGGGCCTCGTGTGGGTGTTGGGGGACACCCTGCACATGGAACACCCAACAGTCACCGGGAAGGCAGCCACAGGCTCCGTGAGCCACACTGGAATCTGATGGCATCACCATGATGCTCTTCTTGGCAGAGACCTGCCCTGGCATCACCTCCTCCGTGTCTGCTCTCCCGAGGGAGGGAGGATGATGACTTCAGAGTGATGTCATTCCTGGTTGTACCCGCTGTCGGCCCCTCCAGTGCTTGGCCAACAGAGAAGCTCTTCCAGCACAGGTGTGGGGCTTCCAGAGAAAAAACCACCTGGGCTGGGAATTGGAGGGGTGGTGTGAGGTTCAGAGCTCTCCCAGCCACAAGACACATGAGGCTGGAAGCTGCTCTCTCACTCCCACCACGCCTTTGCCTGGAGAGATGTCGTGCCATTACCATGGTAGGAAAACCAAACTAAGTTGAAGGATGCTCGCTTGGAATGTGCCTGCACAGCCCACCCCACCAGCTCCCAGCTCCTCCCAAGGGCAGCAGAAGTTGGGATCCACAGGCTGATGTGTCCACAACCTGTGTGAGCAAGGACTTGACCCATCGTTGGCTCTTCCAGAGGCTCCAGTGAAAATCCTGAGTTCCACACCACCAGGAGAGCTGGGGCAGGATGAGACAGCGCGATCCCATGGCTCCTGCACCTCTGAGGCAAAGAAGGAAGACGACCACCCAACTGATCCATGGTGGGTCCTGAGGGCTCTAATGGGACACCTGATGGCAGGAGGGAAAGCTGGGCTGATCCCAAGGAGGGTTTGGTTCCACTGACCTCAAAGATGGGAGCTCACCAGGCTGAACACATCACTGCCCACCATGGGGACCAGCACCTGCATTTCTCCAGTGCCATGAATAATTCATGCAGATTATTTACTTGGACATGCGGTATTTAAATCCAGTTTAAGGAATGTGGACTTTTCCAATACACAGATAAACTTTGGAGGAAAAAAGGGACAGTGAGGAAAGTGATTCTGTATAGAAAAGCCAGCAAGAAGTGAGGCTACAGAATCCAGACCTCACAGTGACCGCTGGAGAAGCTGACACCATAAAATTTGGATCCCCAGCTCCTGCTGCTGGACTCTCCCAACCCCACAGCACAACCAGAGCCCATCATGGGGGGCTGGATCTCAGGGCAGACAGGAATCCAGGAGGATCCCCAGGATCCCCATCCCTCCATGGCTGCCTCCAGGAAAAACATGCACATCCATTCATTACTCTTCCCACTTAATTGCTGCCCACTCTGACCCCACGTGCCCGGCTGGCTCGGCCGCTGCCGGAGCCTTTCCCGTGAGCTGCCCCAATATCCAGGCTTTTAATTTTAAATGGGGATTTTATGCAAGGATAATCTCTTCCAGCAGCGGTGATTTCTGTCTGGGGAGGGAGGGTGGCTGTGTCTGCCAGGGTCAGCTGTCCAGGAAGGTCTTCCAACAGCTTCAAACAATCCTGAAACATTCCCAGTGGTCCCGACTGGAGTCTTCTGCTTCCCAGCAGATGCAAAAATTTGGGCATTTTTTTGCAACGGGAGGAAATAACGGAGTGAGGATGGAGGATCTGGGGAGCAGATTCAAGGAACTCATATCCAAATGTGCATTTCTGTGATCAGCTGCCATCCAGGGCCCACCTTCCTTCCAGGAACACGGGGGTGCCCATCGCCCTAGCAGGATGCTCCCAAATTAAGCTGGGATGTGGAGCAGGGCGGTGCCAAGGGAGTGTTGGTGGCAATCCTTCCTTGCAACGCTTCTGGGTGAGCAGCAACTCCCGGGAGCAGGATGGGGAATCCCTCCCCTGTTATCCCTCCAGGATATTTGGATCCTGCATCCCTCCCCCGTTATCCCTCCGGCATGTCTGGATCCTGCAAGGCGCCAAGAACAGCCAGGACTGTGTGGGCTCCAGGCTGCACCTGAGAGACCTGCTGGAGCACCGGGAAAAGCCAAATCCCTCTTCCTTGGTGAGAAGCACAGGGGTGACCACGCTCCCTGCAGGAACGGACCCTAAAAACCCACTTCTCGCCCCTAAACTCGTTTCCATCCCTGGGTGAGCAGCTGTGCAGCACCAGGCACAGGTGCTCGTGGGGACATGGATGCATGAGGACATGGATGCATGAGGACACGGGTGCTCGTGGGGACACGGGGGATCGCGGCACAGCCTGAACCCCGCCGAGCCGAGGTGGGTGGATGGGAGCGACCACCCCTCGGGCTGCGGCCGCACCGGGGGCTCCGCACCACGGCGGGGACGAGCCCCCCACGCCCCCCGGAGGGTCGCGCAGGTCCCGCCGCCACCGACAGGGCACCAACTTCCCCGGGAAGCAGCTTTCCCTGGATGCGATTCCCGGCATGAACCGGGATGCCGCTCCCGGGGGTGAAACCCTTACCGGGGGTGGGGGGTAAGGGGGGTGGGATGCTCCCCGGGGTATCCCGGGGAGGGGCATCTTGGAGAGGGGGTATCCCTGGAAGGGATATCCTGGGGAGAGGGGTATCCCGGGGAGAGAGGGTATCCCTGGAAGGGATATCTTCAAGAGGGGGTATCCTGGGAAGGAGTATCTTGGAGAGGGGGTATCCTGGGGAGAGGGCTATCCCAGGGAGGGGTATCTTGGAGAGGGGGTATCCCTGAAAGGGATATCCCGGGAAAAGGGGTATCTGGGGAAGGGGTATCCCGGGAAGAGGGGTATCCTGGGGAGGGGTATCTGGGGAAGGGGTATCCCGGGAAGAGGGGTATCCTGGGGAGGGATATCTTGGAGAGGGGGTATCCCTGGAAGGGATATCCTGGGGAGGGGTATCTCGGGGAGGGGTATCCCGGAGAGGGGGTATCCCTGGAAGGGATATCTTCGAGAGGCGGTATCCTGGGGAGGGGTATCTTGGAGAGGCGGTATCCCTGGAAGGGATATCCCGGGTAGGGGTATCCCGGGGGGTGCCCGTGGGCTCGCACTTACCACCTTGCCCAGCTCCATGGCGGGGGCTGCGGGCGGTGCGGGGCGCCGGGTGCGGGCTCGGCTCGGCTCGGCTCGGCTCGGCTCAGCTCGGCTCGGCAGAGGCGCCCATGGCGGCGGCCCCGCGGGGCGGCGGCGCTGGAAGGTTCTGCGGGCAGGGGCGGCGGAGCGGAGCGGGGCGGGCCGGGGGGGATGCGGGAGGGATGCGGGGACGGCGGGGGGCGCGGGAGGGGCGGCACGGCCGGGTGCGGGAAGGGGAGGGGAGGGAAGGGAAGGGGGGGAGAGGCGGCGGCGCTCGGCCGGAATAACAAAGGAGCCCGCGGGGGGGCGGCACACGCGGGGGGCGTCCCGCAGATCCGCCCGCCCACCCCCGAGCGTTCATTCCCACCCCCGACAGCTCCTGCCCACCCCCGAAACAACCCCCGAGCGCTCCTTCCCACCCCCCGAAACAACCCCCGAGAGCCCCTTCCCACCCCCATAACACACGCACCCCCAGCGCAGGGGTGGCGGTGCGGGAAGGATGGTGGGAGGGCGGGGGGCTCCGTGTCCCCCCCAGGGCAGCCCTGCCCGAGCGCTGCCCTCCTGCTCCATCTCCTGCCCCCGATGCCCGACCCCCTGCCCCACTGCCAGATCTGCTGCCCCATCGCTGCCCTCCTGTGCCTCATTCCCTGTCCCACCTGCTTCATCCTCTGTCCCATCCCCTTGGCCCACCTGCACCCCTCTGCTCCACCTCCTGCCCCACTGCCAGATCCCTCTCTTACCCCATCTGACCCTCTACCCTTGGGTAGATCCCTGCCCTACCTCCCTGCAGGCCCCCCTACCCCTGTCTGCCCCCTCTTCTGATTATTCCCTGTCCCACCTGCCCCCTCTGTTCCATCCCCTGCCCCACTGCCTGACCCTCTGCCAGTTGCCTTCCCCACCTCCTGCCTGCCCCTGCACCCCTGCATCTGCCCCCCAGCTCCATCCCCAGCCCCCCAACTCCATCCCCTGCCCCCTGCTCCATTCCCTGCCAGCCCCCCAACTCCATCCCCTGCCCCACCTCCTGGTCCATCTCTGTGCCTGGGGGTGAAGCTACACCAGCGAGTCTGGCCAGGACCTACTCAGGGTTTCCTTGTCCTGGAGCCCACCTGGCTGCTGGAATCTTGGTTCCAACAACGAAAGCAATTAAACCAGCATGTTAATGAACCCACCACTCATGAGCGTGGCTTGCTGACCACCACAGCCACCCCACCGTGGGACAGGTAAGCACCCAGGCAGGAGGATTTTTGGTTTTTCCTAGCTCCAACCTGCACTCAAGGAACATTTTCCAACGGGAGGTACAAAAGGAACCCTAACAATTCTTCCATCACTCAGTGAATCCCCTAAAAGCAACCACAAAGCCTTAGCTGGCCCCTCAGTTGCCAGTAGAGGAGCTGCTTCAGAGCCTGGAGAACAAAGTGCTGCTTCAGGGCCAGCCCAGCCAACATGTTAATCCCTTGGGATTACTGCAGTCTAGTCACGGCTCAGCCACTTACTCCGGGATGGTGACTTGGCCTCTCTTAATGAGATAACAGGATCCCACATCCCTGAGGGGAGAGAGAGCTGCCATCCCTGTGCTCTGCCAGCACCCTGCTCCACACCCACCTGCCTCATCCCAGCCTTGGGGCAGCTTTTAGGGCCAAGACCAGGTCATGTTTTCCTCAGGTGGCTGTTAAAGCCCCTGCTGAGATTCCTGGGATGGAGGGATGGACAGGGCAGGGCACTGCTTGTTTCGGACCTCATGGCTCATGGGCTTTTTGCTGGATCAAATGTGTTTTGCTGGACCAGATGGTTTCAAGCAGCAGCCAAATTCCTCTGGGAGCAGAGTGTGGATGCTGCTCTGAGCCTGGGAACGAGCCCAGGGCAGTGCTCTGGGGGCAGGTGCATTCCCCACTGGCAGGCACTTGCCCCTGTTGGGGTGACCTGCCCCTGTCACAGGTACCTGCCCCTGTCACATGTACTGCCCCATCAAGGGGATGGGGTTTGTGCCCTCCCCATACTGAAGCCCCTCAGTGAGCGATTCCCAGCTGTATTTTCAACATGGAAAGGGAGAGCTTGGATCCTTGCCGTGCAGCCCAGCCCCCAGCCTAGTGTTCCCCCTGGTTTAAAGGGATCCTGGAATTAATTAATTCCCCCTTAGCTGGGTTTAGCATTGCTCTGAACCCAATGCCGTGACTGCCACTGCTGATGGCCAGGGGTCTCCTGCAGGTGCAGCCCAGGATTCCCAGGGCTCTGTCTCCAGAGGCACCAAGAAGCCAAGCCATCGTTTCCAGAGGCCACAGCCCTGCAATTAGCACTCGGCTCATTTGCATGAAGAGACATTAAGGTAGGTATACAAATAGCACAGCCAAACCAAAAAGCATCCCCTGGACCAAACCCAGTCCCTCCCACACGCACAGGAAGGATGGGACTTTCCCTAGGATGCCACCTGCATGGAAAATAGCCTGTAAAATAATATCCAGGATTCATCCTTTATCCGTAGCTGCTGTAATGTCAGCAGAACCTGCATGCAGCCATGCCAGGCTGCCCACCTCCCACCCACAGGCTTTGTGCTCCCAGCATCCCTCCTTAATCCCCCAAATTAAGCCAGCTCATCATCATTAACCTTATTTTTCCAAATCAAGCTTTCAGAGCAGCTCCCCCCTGAACAAAACACTGAGCTCAGGGGGAAGGTGGTTATTGCTGCCCTCAAGGGTCTCCTGGAGAGCCTGCAGAGCTGGGACATCTGAGTGTCTGAGGCCACAGACACTCTGTGGTTCCTCATGGGTGAGATGCTCCAGCCAGCAAAACCCAGAGTCTGGAGACCACCAGGATGTGCTTGGGGCAATTCAGGGAGCTCCAAATCCCTCCTGCCTTCACAGCATGGGGGGCTTCAGCCAGGGGGGCAAAAATACAGCCAAGGCAGCTCTAGGAGAAAACCTGGAAATTAACTTAGAGGCAGTTTTGGGAGGGGCTCCAAAGCAAAGGGAAAACCCAATACCCCAGTGGCCAGCAAAGCTGGAAGCACCAAACAGGGATAACATCACCTGACCACTCCAGGGCTCAGGAGGTGCCAGTGTGGCCTGTGAGGACAAATCCCATCCCGACAGGGATGCACTGGGGAAGGAATTTCCTTCTTGCTCTGCTGTGCTTTACTGTGTTGCTGTGAGGACTTGCTGAAGAGCTGCTCCCAGCCCCACGGTTATTCCCAGAGGCTCCCATGAAGAATGGGGATATACAGAGCACCCCAGACAGGTGTGCAAACACACACACTTCATCCCAGGCTCCAGCAACCCTCTCCAGGGCTGCATCCCACGCCAGCAATTTGGGATGAGCTTGGAGAGGCTCAGCCCTAGCAAGCCTCTCCGCAGTGAATGCGCTCCTGGTGGGATGGAGGGAATTAGGGGGGATGCACTGATGGAGCTGCTGAACAACCTCAGGACATCACAGGCACTGCCTCCATCGGGGTAGGAAGGGACCTTTCCCACAGGGAATAAGGAAGGCAAAGCAAGTGCTGCTTCCCTGGAGAACCAAGGGGGGAGGCAGCCCCTTCCTTCCCCCTGTCCCCTGAGTGCCTTCATCCCGCTCTAGGCTGACCTGGAGAGGCAGAGAGATGGACAGTTCCCTCCTTCCCTGTGGCTTTCCTCAATCTCCTCTGGAGTTTCACTCCAAGCCCTTTCCTCCATCCTCCACCCTCCTGCAGCTCCGTGACTCTCCTGCCTCATGCCGGGATGGTACGTGTGGTCCGGACCACGACGGATGCAGAAGGAACAGACATTCATCATCTTTCCCAACCCACTGGAGGCTCCACAAGCGGCTTTTAAACTCTTATTTTGGCAACCACCTCCCATTAAGATGACAGGAATTAGGGTGAAACATCTCAGCAAATGTGGCCTTTTGTCATCACAGCCCAGCGAGGCTCCTTGGAAATGCTCTCCAAGGCTTTGACTTTTATTGCTTTTACATCCTTGACTTCTTTTGGAGCAAATTTCCACCTGAGCTGATGTTCAGGGCAGGATGGAGTGGAAAGCCCAGGACATGCCACTCCAGGGAGCATTTATGTGCCTCTCAAAGGTCTCCTTTCCTATTTTCCCCCTCCTTCTGTTCATTTTATCAGGTCTAAAAATACTCAGAAGCCTTTAAAACCCTCTTCCCCTGCAGCCGCCTCCCTCCTGGATGACTAATAATATCTGTTGCTCCTTCTTGATCTCTCTGTATTTCCCAAGTCTTCCCCAAGGGAAGGAACCAAAGTGGAGCTGTGCTCTCAACCCATCCCTCAGATTCACAGACTCCTAAATTTGTTTTCCTCGAGGAATGGCATTTTCCCCTCAGCTTCTCCAGTGTAGGTGCAGTTTAAACCCACCTCCCCAGCTCACAATAAACTAATCCTTCCCCAGTGCTGCTGGAGCATGTTCTTATATGGGAGCTCCAGGATCCCAGGATTTTCAGATCTCTAGATATAAAGCAGAATAGTAGGTTTACTGGGAAAACCACCAAGCACTTTGAAAACTATTTACTGTCTATTTTGCAGGTTTCAGCTGTTTCCAGCAGCTCTCCAGCCCTGGAGTGCTCCCTTGGTGGATGTGCTGTGGAGGCTAGATTAGGCTGGGTTTGATGTTTGGTCCTTGGAGCTGGATGAGCAGCACTGGCTGTGAAAGGAACTTGGATTTCAGGAGAAGGAGGTGAATGCTGGGCATTGGGAGGTGTTTGGGACAGTGGAATTTAGTGGAAAAACCCACCTTGCTGCCACTGTTGGTGGCAACAGCTTTTTTTCCCACTGAACTGGGATGTTGGAACACTGGAAGAGGGATCAGCTTTTCTGACTGATCCTCTGCACTGCTCCATGTCTTTCCAAAGCAGAGCCAAGATCTGTGCCAGGCACCCTCCCCACACCATGGATTAGTCAGGATCCAGGGATGGAGCAGCACTGGCACAAGCTGGAGGTGTGATGAGTTTCCCAGGACTCAGATGCTGCAAATCCCTCCCGGCTGATTCCACCCCACAGCAATTTTCCAAAGGGACCCAGCAACAACCAACCTTTGGAAATCCCACACACAAACACTGGTGATGTATCAAAAGTCCTGCAAACCAGCTGCTTTCAGCCCCAACCCTGCTCTGCACAGAGGCAGATTTAAAGGGCGTTTGGGTGCTCTGACACTTCTGGAAATCCCCCTGCCCGGCTAATGCCCAAATACCTTTGCAAATCTTGATTTAGGAAAAATATCCGCTTGGGAGCAGTGCTTAAAAAGCTCAAGGCCACTTTCAAATCCTTGTAATGCCAGAGTTTCCTGGGCATATGAAAGCGAGAGGAAAAAGCAGATCAGGCTGAAGCAGGCACAGGGCCAGGGCTGGCAGCCCTGCCGAGGGCTGTGCCTGCATGGAGAGGGCACCAGCAGGCAGGAGTGGGCAGGAGCAGGCAGAAGGGGGCAGGAGCAGGCAGAAGGGGGCAGGAGCAGGCAGGAGTGGGCAGGAGCAGGCAGGAGGGGGCAGGAGCAGGCAGGAGAGGGAAGGATTGGGCAGGAGGAGGCAGGATCAGCAGGAGAGGGCAGAAGTGGGCAAGAGGAGGCAGGAACAGGCAGGAGGAGGCAAGAGCAGGCAGGAGAAGGCAGGAGTGGGCAGGAGGAGGCAGGAATAGGCAGCCTAAGGGGTTATTCTAGTGCTGAGCTCCCCCAGCTCCTCACCACGCCTGGACTAGCACAGGGAAGTGGGAGAGGAGCAGCCCTTCCACATGGCCCCGAGCAGGGGATCCATGAAGGGCTCCCAGGGTGCACCACACGATGCCTGTGGGACAGAGGGGTGTGGGTGAAACCAGCACTGCTGCCAGCCCGGGCTGTGGGCAAGGAGCCCAGCTCCATTATCCCTCCTGCCTTTACAGGAAGCAGCTTGGTTGTGTTGTCAATATACAGATTTTTCTTTATTAAAAAAAAAAAAAAAGAGAAAAGCAAAGGCCGGGTTCATGGTGCTGTTATTGATTGTTTGGTATTTTTAGCTCCTGGTTCAATCCATCCCTGCTGGTGTTACAGCAACCACAGAGCTCCATGGGATATGGCTCAGTGGGGCTGCTCCAAGGTGAGCAGGAGCTCAGGGAGCAGCAATGCAATGCCAAAGGGATTAAAAATGCAAGAGGGAAAGAGAGAGGCGGGATGAGCAGCATCCTCCCCCCTCGCTGCTTCAGCCTCCTGACAACATTGCAAGGAGCCAGGTAGATCCTCCCATCCAAACGTGGAGCAATAAAACTCCTCTTTTCCACAGGGTGTGGAGGGCTGGGAACCCATAATAAGGGTGAGACCAAGCTGAGTCGTGCAGTTGAGGGACTGGAGGGAAGGGTCCATCCCTCTGAGAAGGAGCTAGACAGGCTGGAGCAGCATGGCAACCTCATGAGGTTCAACCAGGTGAAGTGCAGAGTCATGGACCTGGGTCAGGACAATCTCTGATACCAGCACAGACTGGGACAGTCTGTGAGGACACCAGAGGACTGCGAGGACAAACACCCCCAGCATCTCTATCCATCCATGGGGCCATTTACCCCCATCCACAGGGGCCATTTACCCCCATCCACGGGTTCCAAATTTGTCCTTCCTTTTTCCCTTGCAGCCCCTCCATATCCTGGATCCAGTGATTCAGTAGTGATTCAGTGGATTTCACCATCAGTGATTCAGTAGATGGTGGATGGATGGGTGGAGAGCACCCTTTGGAGAAGGACTGGGGGGATTCTGGTGGGTGGCAAACAGGATGTGACCTGGCATGTGCACTGGCAGCCCAGAAAGCCAAATGTCTCCTGAGAGCCCCCTGGAGCTGCCACTGAGTGCAATAGGTTGGGAATTGCCACAGCACACGGTTTCCCTGCAGGCAGCCCCCAACCCCTGGGGCCAGCCCCTGCCTGGAGCCCACACAGCAGTGGAGGGAAGTGGATGCTGTGCCTGCCCCTGGGCAGTGGCTGAGGTATTTATAGGAAATAGGCAACATATTTCCAGCCCAGGGACAGTTTCCAGTCTGGAATATGTCCATTTTGAAGTGCTGTGGGGTTGGAGGGAGAGGTCGGAGCAAAGTGGGCGATGCCGGCTCGAAGCAGCGCTGCCTCCTCCCAGTGCCCCCAGAGGTTTGGCTGCTTGCTTTGGTGCCAGAGATCACTTCCCAGCTCTCCCACCCCCCCAGCCTGGCTGCTGAAATCCCTGTCCACCTCCCTGTCTCCTTCCCAGAAGTGCCATGGAGCCAGGGGCTCTGGAGAGCTGTGGGCAGAGGGCTGGTCTCGCTCCCAGCAGAGCCAGCAGGATCAAGGTGTCCAGTTCAGTCCAGAGGGAAAGTGTTGGAGCAAATGGATGTCCAAATGACAGATAAAAATGACATGTTTAATTCCCTGCTCAGCATCCCCTTATGTGCACCAGTACCAGGATGATATCCTGAGGGCTGGAGCCCTTCTGCTCTGGAGCCAGGCTGGGAGAGCAGAGGGTGTTCACCTGGAGAAGAGAAGGCTCCAGGGAGACCTCAGAGCCCCTTCCAGTGCCTGAAGGGGCTCCAGGAGAGCTGGAGAGGGACTTGGGACAAGGCATGGAGGGACAGAACAAGGGGGAATGGGTTCCCACTGCCAGAGGGCAGGGATGGATGGGATATTGGGAAGGAATTCTTCCCTCTGAGGGTGGTGATGCCCTGGCACAGGTTGGGCAGGGAAGCTGTGGCTGCCCCATCCCTGGAAGTGTCCAAAGCCAGGTTGGACGGGGCTTGGAGCAAACTGGGCTAGTGGAAGGTGTCCCTGCCCATGGCAGGGGGTGAAACAATGTGATCTCTAAGGTGCCTCCCGACCCAAACCATTCCATGATTCCATGATATGCAAGTTCCAGCTTTCCTTGTCCCAGCGGGCCACATTCCCATGTCCAACACCTCTCCAGTGCCCGGGGCTGCTCCTGCTGCAGGTGATGCTCCTGCAAACAGCGCCCTGACTTTCCTGGGATGAGAACCTCTGACATTCCTCGTGCTCAGCCTGGGGAGGTGGCAGGGCTGGAGCCGGGATGGAGCAGGGAGGGAGCCGGGATGGAGCAGGGATGGAGCAGGGATGGAGCAGGGATGGAGCAGAGAGGGAGCAGGGATGGAGCAGGGATGGAGCAGAGAGGGAGCAGGGATCTCCACCGGGACCAGGGTGGAGCCCGAGGTGGAAAAACCCCAGGCACACAAAGGAAACTGTGTTTCGTGTGTTATTGCTGCCTGTCTGAGCTGAGCGGGGAGGGAATGAATGGCGGGCACGAATCCGTGCAAAGGGCTGCGAAATCCCTTCCCGAGCTCTAAATATTTGTTTTTCCTCCTTTTCCTTGCGTGGAAATAAACACCGCTGGCTGGAGAGCTGCCAGCACGCCCTTGGGCTCGGCCAGCCCAAGGAGAAGGGTTGCACTGTCCTGCTCCTGCCAGTGGCTGGAGGGGAACCGACAGCCTAAACCCTGTGGAAAACATTCCTGTGAGTCCTGGAAGGATGGGGAAAATGGATGAGAGGCACTTGGAGTAGGCACAGGCTGCAAGAGGCAGCTCCATCAGGAGCCTCTCTGGTGGCAGGAGATGCCCAAGCACTGGGAGACACTGGTTCCCCATGGAATGGGGGACATCCCCCATGTGTAGTTCCATAGGGATACAGGATGGGCTTGGGGAGTCAGGGGGCTGCGCCTGCCCCCTGTTCCCTGCCTGCTCCAGCCCTGTGAGCAGGATGGTTTATCCTCCACAGCGGGATGCAGGTGGGAGGCAGGGCAGCTCCACATCCCAGGGATGCCCCTGCCACAGTTCCACAGAGCAGAGGGAAGGGCAGCCTCGGGATTTCCATGTTGTTTGAGGAAATCGGGGGGTTTACTGTGAGAGGGAAATCTCTGCTCTCCATAACAAATCACAGCCTGTGGAGCACCACCCGATGCTGGGCGTGTGTCACGGTCAGAGGGGCACATGGGACACCAAAAGATGAGGAATCAGCTCCAAGAGACACAAAACACACCCAATTGCCTTCTCCTCCAGCAATTCAGCAGCTGTCAGACACTGCCAGGCCAGGCCAGCACGGGGGATCCTGGTCCTCGTGGTCCTCGCTGTCCCCAGGGCATCCTCCTGCTCTGTGCTGGGAGGGGACAGGGCTGGGTGGAGGGACACGGGGACAAGGCTCCTGTGAGAGCTTGGGGGTGACCACCAGTCTCTGGGACACAAACCCCATGGGAATCAGAGTGTCCTGGGTGAAGATGATGGATGGCTGAGCCAGGCACCAGCCCAAGGACTGTGGGAGCTGCACCCAGTTCTTCTGTTGAGAAAAATCTCCACAATGTGAAAAATCTCTCACTCCTGCTGATGGAAAAATAAGCTGGATTACAGCTGCTCCCAGTGTTAGTGAATACAGCAGAAAGGGAGCAGAAAGGGTTAAAAACATAAGAGATATAACAGGGACACTCTAGGTAATGGTTATTTCCCTGTGATGACTCATTAGAAGAAAGAATTAGTTCAGATTTGATCCCAGATTAATATTCCCCAGGTATGTCCCAATCCCAGCTCACACAGGCACAGGATGCTGGTGCACACATGTGGATCCACGAAGGCCAACAGACAAGTGGCTGCAGGGACCCAAAATGGTCCTGTGCTGTAAAAACTCTCCGAGTATGTCCCAAAATGGTATCCAAGTATTAAGGGATTGATGGAAAAGTCTTGAGGTGACACAGTTCATTACACCCTGCTCCCATGGGAGAGAGGAGCTGACCCCAGGATGCTGTGGATGCTCTGGATGCTGTACCAGCCCCTGGGCTGTGGCAGGGCAGCTCTGCCCACCTGCCCCTGGCCTGGCTTGGCACTGCAGACCAAATCCCAGATCATTCTAAGGTGCTGGAAACCACAGGTTTTGTCCAACAACTTCTCCTCTTCTCTGTGCTCCCGTTTATTTGTCTCCACATGGCCAGCAAAGCTTCGCTTCCCTCCCCGCAGGCAGAATTAATGAATATTTAGTCTGAGCTCTTTGCCCACCACTCAGAAGCTTTGGCAGGTACCTGGTTGTTCCTCCACCCTTCAGATATTAATAATTCCTGCATCTTTGGCCAACTCTGCCGGTGCTCAGAGAGCTCTCCTGCCAAACCAGCCACGCCGAGGGGTGAAATCCGGGGGCTACAGAAGACACAGGCAGGGCTGACAGACCCCATTCCCCGGGAAAACCATCCCGAGGGAGCTCAGCAGCTGGTGTGAGGGCACTGGGAGTATGGCAAAGGAGAAAGAAGACCCAATCCAGATGGAAAAAATGCAGGAGATGGTTCCCAGCTCAGCGCCTGCAGCAATGGGACTCTTCAAATTTGGACATCTCAGCTAAAAAAATAATCAATGTGGAATGCAGGAACGGAGAGCAGCCCTATTTCTGGCTGCGACTCCTCCCTGTGTGCTTGGCCTCCCAGACGACTCAGAGACTCAAGGCACTTCTTCCTGAGCTATAAAAAGAGCTGGAGTGGGACTGCAAGAGCCAGGAAGACAAACAAGGGAGTAGCGTGTCCTCCCGTTGAGGGCAGGAGATGGGTGAAACCAGGAGAGGGTCTTGCTCAACCCACCTTTGGAGGTGCTCCCGGCGGGGGAGGGCTGTGAGGCACGGCAGAAATTCCAGGCTGGATCCCACCCACTGAAATGCTGGCTGTGTCCCGAGGCATCCTGCCACCTCCCACAGCTCCTGTGCGAGGAGGTAAAGGTCCAGGATCCACCACAACCAGCAGCCCAACACAAGGCTGGGGTTGCTCTGCCTGGGGGGCTCACAGGGACCACGGAGAGCAGGGACAGGGCATGGGGAGGTCCCCTGGGATCAGGGGGAGGGAGGAAGGAGCCTCACCAAAACACAGCTCCCCATTCCTAGGGTGGTGAAAAGGTTAACAGCCTCCCCTAACACCTGCTCCACACACCCCAGCAGGACAGGATGGACTGGGCAAATTCCAGGGGACCAAAAAAATCCAGCAAACTGAGGAATACCCACCTTTGCCCTCTCCAGACAAGCATTTACCTTGGTGGAAGCAGCCAAACCTTGCTGACTGTAGGAACATTTTGTTCCCATTTGTGAAGTGCACAAAACATTCCTGGCTGGAAAAATACCACCAGGTCACAGACAGGGAATGGCTCCACCAGGAGAGATGAGTTATTCAATGGCTTCATTGACTTAGGGCAGAAGAAGCATCTCTTCTGGGGGAGGATTCCCAGCCTACACTGACTTCTTCAACACCCAAGAAATCAAAGTCTTCCTCTGCCCCCCCTTCAGTGTTGCCTTATAACCTTGGAAAATCACACACCAGCAACAGGTGGCGTGGGACTTTCCTCCAGAGCAGTTCCAAGGGTGGTAGAGCTGGACTGGGTGGTCCACAAGGAGCAGGCTGAAGATGGCATGCTTAGTAACCACGGCTGAGGAGGAAAGGGACAACTGACAGGACCAGAGGACATCACCTCCAGCTGCTCCAGAGGAGGTTCAGGTTAGACAGCAGGAGGAATTTCTTCTCAGAAAGAGTGTCCAAGCACTGGAAGGTGCTGCCCAGGGAGGTGGTGGAGTCTCCACTCCTGGAGGTGTCCACGGAATGACTGAACATGGCACTCAATGCTCTGGGTGATGATCAGTCACAGATTGGACTCCGTGATCTTGGAGATCTTTCCCAATCCACATGATTCTGTGATTCTGTGATGCCCATGGATCAGCAAGGTGAGGGCCAGCACACTGTGACCTTCTGCCAAGCCCATGTTGATGCCAGAGTGCTGGTTATTCAGTGGGATGCAGAGGTTGCATTTAGCCCACACTGGGATGAACTGTCACTTGCCCAGGATCAGGTTGGGGACCTGAGGGTCACATCTGGCTTGTGCAGGAGATGCCAACTGCTCTTTGCAACAATTCCCAGAGCCCTCCGCTGCCCAGACACCTGATCCTGGAAGAAAGTGTCCTTGCCCATGGCAGGGGGTTGGGAATAGATGACCTTTGAAGGTCCTCCAGGCTAAACCCACTGTTTAAAACAGTCTCTCAGCACACGAAGCTGCCTTTTCTGACAGTGGAATTTCAACCCCTTCTTTGGTGGGACATTTCTCCAGCTTGCCAAGCCTCCCACCAATGGAGAGCACATCCTGAGGGTTGGTTGTGGTCATGGGTGGTGTTGTGCCATGAGGATGGGCTCAGCTTTGTGGCTGCTGCAGGGTCTGGCCCTGGCCATGGCTTCAAATAACATCTTCAGGCCAGCACAGAGGATGCTCCTACGTGATCTCAATCCCCACCCTGGGCTGCCCTGGGTATGCTCATCAGCTGTGCCCTGAGCCTGTGCCCTCCAAGGGGTCAGCACTCACTCAGTGATCCCTCCTTGCCCCTTGGCCATGCTGGTTTGGTGCTCCCACCAGCAGGTGCCTTTGCATCCTCTATTCCCACCAATGCACCAGTCTGGTGGCTGCAAAGGCTGTGGACTGAGAAATCCAGCAACTGCAGAGATTCTCCAGCTTCATTCATCTCCTAGGGAGGCTGGTTTGATTACTTGGTTAGGAAACTCAGGTTGTGAGGGGGATTGGGGATGCTCAGATGTGCCACAGGTGAGTCTTGAGGTGGACAAGACCCTTTGTACTTGGCTGTGGAGCAAAGTAACAAAAACCTGCTGAGCTGTGGATATTTTATTCCAGGAGTGCCATAATTTAGATGCTATTTTTACCTAGTCTGACTGGTAGCCAGCTTCATGTGATAACAATAAATCCCCATTTAACACCATCATCCTGTGCCCTTCAAGGGTGGATGTTTGGTCCTCCTGCCCCAAATGCTGCCCCAAAGGCTGGTGGCAGCTGGGTTTCTGTTCCCAGGGGGTTTCCAGAGGTCCAGCATTCCCTGCCTGGATTTCTACAACCTTCACCTCTTTGCCAAGTGACCTGAGTCCTGGTGGGGCAGTGCAGCTCCTTGGCCACCACTGCTGTGCCAGTAGAGAGCACCTCAAATGCTCTCTGTGCAGGGAAGAGGGAACTTCCAACACAGAAAGAGACACTTTTGGAGAAACAACTTCTCTTGGCAGGGCCAGGCTGGAGACTTGCTGCCTATTGTTACCATTTTTCTCTTTTATTGGAGTACAAGATGGATCAGAGGAGCTCAACGCTCTCGAGACAGCACATGGCATCGTGTTTTATTTTAATTAGCAGAAGCTGGCTGGAAAATTGTGTTTTCCAGTCATTGTGCTCACATGGAAGTGTACAGGAATACAGGGTTTTGTAATGGTGTTGCAAAAGGCGCTGGAGCCAGAACATCAGAGACACCCAGGAATTGTCCCTCCTTCTCCTGACAGCCCAGAAAATGGGATGTCATGAGAGTGGAGACCTCAGCAGTTGTGGCCTGCTGGGACTCTTAAAAGAACACAGGAAAAGCTTCAACTCACACAGCAGAGAATCCCAGAAAAAATTAGAGTCCTAGAAACCACAGAATGGTTTGAGTTGGAAGGGACCTTAATGCTCACTCTGCCATGGGCAGGGACACCTCCCACTAGCCCAGGTTGCTCCAAGCCCCGTCCAACCTGCCCTTGGACACTTCCAGGGATGGGGCAGCCACAGCTTCTCTGCCAACCTGTGCCAGGGCATCACCACCCTCACAGCCAGGAATTCCTTCCCAATATCCCATCTAACCCTGCCCTCTGGCACTGGGAAGCCATCCCCCTTGTCCTGTCCTTCCATCCCTTCTCCCAGGTCCCTCTCCAGCTCTCCTGGAGCCCCTTTAGGCACTGGAAGGGGCCCTCAGGTCTCCCTGGAGCCTTCTCTTCTCCAGGCTGAAGAAACCCAGCTGTCTCAGCCTGGCTCCAGAACAGAGGAGCTCCAGCCCTTGGAGCACCTTTGTGGCCTCCTCTGAACTAGCTCCAGACTTCCATCCCTGGAAGTGTTCAGTGCCAGCTTGGATGAAACCTGGAGCAACCTGGCGTAGTGGAAGGTGTCCCTGCCCATGGCAGGGGGTGGAACGAGATGACCGAACCCACTCTGTAAGCCCATCATAAAGTATTAAATTCCTGTATATGCCTTTGAGAAAGCAACTGAGAAATAATTCCCCCTTTGCCTTTGGAGCTGGGATCATTTCCCCTGCCCTGCAATTAGCCCGGAACAGCCACACAATGTATAATTAGTCAGGCAGTGGGCTGGGACTTGCACATCCGGGCTAAAACACCGGCTGTGCTCCTGCTTCTGCTGCCACCCGGGGAACAGCCTGTCCCCAGGAAGTTTCCTCCTCTGGGGACTGGGCAAAAGGAATCAGCCAAGCTGGTGGCAGGGAGCAGGGCCAGGATCCAGCCCTTCCTCCAGCCCTTGGGCTGATGTGGGACTCAGGATCAGAGGGGACAGAGCCAGCGGTGGTGATGGGATGAGGGTGGGCACACAATTTGGGGGCTGGGGCTTGTGCTGCACTGCTGTGTGCCAGATGGTGCCAGGACAGGTGATGGGATGAGAGTGGGCACACAATTTGGGGGCCACGGGTCGGATGGTGCCAGAGTGGGCGATGCTTAGCCTGGCTCGTGTTGTACCCATGGGATGATGCACCAAGAGCTGCAGTGGGCACCTTCTCCCCATTCTTGGTTTTTCAGTCTTCAGCCAAAATTGTCCCTCCTGCAGCTCCAGCCCCTGTCCAGAGGTTTTTTCTCCCTAGGAGAGCAAAGCTGGGACGTGCCACCCCTTTCTTGTGACAGGTGCCCACATCCTACTGTCCTTTCCCCACTGTTTTCTGCTGGAAGGGATCACACTCAGTGCAGAGTCCTCTGATGGGGAATTTCGTAAGCCCCCCTCCCCTCCTTCCTGGATGTTTCTCTTCAGCTCTGAAGGATGGAATTAAACAGGATGAATTTCAGGGGGCAAGCACCCTCAGCACAGCACACCCTTGGTGGGCAGCACGTGCCAAGCGAGGGGCAAAGGGGTTTTGGGACAGCAACATCCTCATCATCCCTGTCCTCCCACTCAGCCTCTGGTGTGATTCAGGGCAAGGACCCTCCTTTGTCACTTGGTGGTCCAAAGCCACCACCAGCCCCTGGAATCAGTGGCAGCACTTTCAGCACCAAATCTATTCACCCTCCTTCTGGAGCCCATCCCCACATCAAAAATCCCAGTTATTTCTGCACATCTCTAAAAAAAAACCCAACCCCTCCATCCCAGCTTGCACAAACAAGAAAAACAGCCCCTAATCTGGTACAAGACAAACTATTTTCTTTCCCTGGGGATGGAAATAAATTCCTAAGAGGGACTCGCTGCAAAGAGACGAGATGACTCACTTCTTCACTGCTGAAGCTGCACTCAAGCCCCAGCACCTCTAATTCCCATTAAAAGCCAGGAGACTGAAAGCACAGTGGGTTCAAACAGCACAAAGGCCAGGAGCTCCTTTTCCTGGAGATGAAAGAGCCCTGAATTAATCCCCTGTATCACCTACTCCCCCAGGATGGGCTCAGCTGCCTTCAGCCCTCGCTCCCCGCAGCCAGGAGCTATTTTTTCCTGTTCTAGCCAGTGTCAATATGTTTCTTTAAATATCTTTTTGGAGAGGCTGTATATATATAGCCCCACTCTGGTGCTTTGAAAGGAGCCTCATTTCCTGTGTAAGAACTGGAGTTCTTGGCAAAGCTGCCACCGGCTGCAGCATCCGAACCACAAAAATTGTTTCTTTTCAGGAGTAAAATGGTATTTCCTCCACGACTGAGAGGGTCAGGTCTGAAACCAACGGGGCTGCTGCGGATGGGACATGCAGGGCCATATTCCTGGGGATATGAATTAGAGGAGAAAGGGATTAATTGCATTAGTGGAGCTGCAATGGAAGTGGCAGGGGCGGGATGGGCACAAAGCTGCTTTCAACCTGCTGTGACAAAGTTTGGTTCCCACATCAAAGGGATTTATTAGCTGATACCAGGGGAGGAAAAAAAAAATATTCATTTCATTTGTACCTGATATTTTCCCTCTTTCTTTTGCACCATCTCCCTGTGCCTGTGGGTTTTGAGAGGGCTCTTCCAGCAGCAAGGCAGGATGGAAACCAGCTTTGCAGCCCCTGAGGGATTGCTCATGGATACCCAGGAGTTTAAAAAGCTCCAGGAGGAGATGTGGCACCCGCTGTGCTCCGCCAGGAACGTGTCACACCTTCCCACCAGGAAGCCCCGAGCTGGAGGATGTGACACCTCCAGCAGCACCCTGGGGACTCTGATGGCAGGACTGGGGATGCAGCCAGATCAGCAATCACCTTCTGCTGCAAAGATGTCTTTCCAGGGACATTTCTGAGTCATGAATTGCTTTTATTGCTGCACAGAGTCCTAAGGATCCAGCGTGTAAATGTGCCAGAGCTGGTGGTGGCTGTGGCAGCCCAAGTGGTCCCTGTTTCCCTGTGCTACTCCATGACTTTCCCAGAAAAAAAAAATGCAGCCAAAGAAGCTAAAATGCAAGGTTTTTTAGATTTTCTGTAGGAATTTTAAAGAAGAAGTGCCTTCTCCCAACACTCACACTGTCAGGATGGATCACCCTTGGGATTGTCCCCGTGGCACAGGGACCCTGCTGGGCAGGCTGCCACCTCTCCTGGCACAAAGCCCCAGCAGCCATGAGCTCTGGGGGACAAGCATGGAATTTCTGTCCCCTTCCATAACCCCAGGCATTGTCTCCACCTCATGTCCTCTTCCCCGGCACACAGTGCTGACGGTGGACAGGGCAGCCTGCAGCGGTGTGGGACAGGATGGACCATGATGGAGCAGGGCAGGCACAGAGGAGTTGTGTTGGTGAGGCTGCAGCCCAGAAGATGACAACACACCACCACCATGGGCTGCTTCCCTTCCACCCAGAAGCCACCGGGGTGGGGACAGTGACTGGAGCTCAGTGCATGTCCTGCAGGGACTCCAAGGACACTTCCTCATCTTTGTTGTCCAAGCACTTCTGCCCCTTTCCAGTGCTGGGTTTCATGGAAGAGGGAAGGGAACAATGTGGGAACAGCTGAGCTGGGTTAGGAAGGAGACCTTCCCACACCTCCAGCTTTCCAGGTCATGCACCACCTTTGGGAATCTGCAATTCCCCATGCACTGATGCCTTCCTGGCCACAAGCCAGCTGGGGATGAAGGAAAATTGCCCTTGTCAGTCCAAAACTGCAGTGAAGGAGCAGCACAGCCTGGGCACATCCTCCCTGCCCTGCTGAACTCCTGTGTCCTTGTCCCTCCATTTTGGCCCTCAAGACCTCGGCTCATCCAACCTCTGAACATCTGGTCTTTGCCAACCAGTCAAGCACAGAAGGAATTTCACTCCTTGGCTCCATCATGGCACAGGGATGTCTCCTGTGGGCAACTGCAGGGAGGAAAGAGGAGGGACACCCAAGGAGGGAAGATCCCAATGCACCAACCTAAGCAAGGAGGACCTTCCTTACAGAGCTCCAACACCAGGACATGGCCCTCAATCCAATCAGGAGAACTCGGAGGGGACGCAAACATCAGATACCACGTGAAATACAACTATTTATTTTGAACCATGGCAGAATTTTCACTTTTGGTGGGTTTTCTCCTCCCCTGGAGACCTTTGCTCTGCCCAAAGATTTGCTGTACCGAGGCTGAGGTGATGAGTGGTGGGGAACCACCACGTGAAACACCAGGAAAAGGGGAGACAGTTGTTGCAAGACTTGTCCTCCCATGGCAGGGCAGGATTTGGTGTCCCTGTTGCTCAACAGCCCATGACAACTGTCAGCACTGATGGGAAGGGAAAAGGGGAGCCCTTGGGTGTGTGTCCACAGTTCTCCCTGAGCTGCTCCCCGCCAGGAGGCAGCAAGGACAGCATGACAGGGACACCGTGGTGGGGCATGTCCTCAGGTTTCTCACATCTGCATTCCCAGGAAATCTGAGACACTTGACCAGCCGTTGGAGAAGAAAAGAGACCACCAGGAAATATATTCCCCAAACCAACAGATAGAAGTTGTCAGGGCAGAGCTGTTGTGCAACGTGATGGCCACCATGGAAGCTTCCCAACATCATAAGAGCATCCTACCACTGCGGAAGTGTCCTACAACCAGAGCTTCCCAGCACCATGGAAGCATCCCACCACCACAATGTCCCACCACCATAAGAGCTTACTGCCACCACAGAGGTGTCCCACCACCATGGAACATTCCATCACCATGGAAGAATCCCACCATCATGCAAGCTTCCCACCACCATGGAAGCACTCCAACACCAGAGCTTCCCACCACCATGGAAGGATCCCACTACCACAATGTCCCACCATCATAAGAGCATCTCACCACCATAACTTCCCACTCCTATGGGAGCATTCAACCAGCAGATCATCCCACCAGAAGAGAACGTCACCAGCAGAGCATCCCACCACCTTGGAAGCATCCCTTCACCTTGGAAGCTTCTCACCATCATGTCCCACCATCATAAGAGAATCCCACCACCAGAGCTTCCCACCACCATGGAACCATCCCACCACCATGGAACCATCTCACCACCCAAATATCCCAACACCACGAGAGCTTCCCACCACCATACAAGTGTCCCAATACCAGAACATCCCACCACCACAAGAGCATCAAACCACCACAATGTCCCACCACCACCACCAGAGCTTTGGAGGGTGCTCACACCACATCAATCAGGTGCTGCCAACCCAAGCAGGTGTTCCTCAGGCTCCCCAGACTTGGACACAGTTTCTGCCTGTTTGGGCTCTTTTAGCCCAAAATAGGCTTTGTGGTGTGGAGTTTCTGTACATGCAGAAACACGGGGAAAATTCATTGTAAAGCCATTTAACAGCAGAAACTTTTCATAAGAAAAGTCACTTTCGAAACGAAAAAACCCAAACCCACAAAGTTTCCCTGAAATAAACCTCTAAAAAGAAGAAGTTGGACAAAAACTGGATGACCAAGACCTAAGGGGTGCCTGGCAAGTTCCCTAAACTGGAGGAAAAGAAAGAACTACCCTCAAAAAGAGTGTGTGTGTGGGGAGGGGACAAAGAAAGGAGTGAGAAAGGGAATTGCACGGAGCTGAAGCACAGAAGGAGGAAAAGCCAGGCAGGGACATGTTGATCAGTCTGGGAATCGGATGGAGAAGATGAAATCCAGCTTGTAGGGGGAGAGGTGTGGGGAGCCAAGCCCATTGTCCTCTCAGCTCAGCCCTCCCCGGGGAGCAGCAGCTCTCAGGAAACCCATGGAATTTCCAGGCATCCCATGGGACTGTTGCTGATCCGAGGAGCAGGAAAGCTCCGTGTGCCAACCAGTCCCAGTCCCACTTTAGCACTGCGTCTAAATAATTGATGTGTGAGGTAACCTGAGCAGAGCCTTGTGTGATCCCACACCCAGCCTCGCTCCCTGGTGGGTTTTATTCCTGCAGAACCCCCTCAGAGCTGATGCTTGGTCTTTGTTTCCATCCCCCGCGTGCTGTTCCCACTGATCCAGATCTAATTTCACTGCTCCTGCCTCAGTTTCCCTTCCTCTCCCACCAGTACTTTCCATCCCTGGACATGGAGCAGGGCTGTGCCACTCCCAGCATCTCCTGCTGCCATCCCTCCCTCTTCACCCTCTCTATGCCTTGTCCAGGCATCTCCCCAGATGCTTCCAAGCACGTCCTTTCCCCAAATCATCACTTTTTCCCCCCAAAGCAGCACTGCTGCCCCCCCAGCTCTGCCACCACCTTCCTCTCCCTGCAGGACATCAACCCATCACCTAAAACCTGGGTGATGGGTGGGAAGGTCCCATCTGGACACTCTGGATGCTGCTGAGGAGCAAATTCCACCTGTTTTCCAATACTTTGGTGCCTGTTCCCAGGAGCCACGCACAGGGACAGCCCCTGTCCCCTGTGCCTGAGTGGCACCAGAGCTCTCTGGGAGGCAGGACCCAGTGGGATGTGGCAGACCCCACTGGCCACAGAACCACTCATGTCCCCTCCATCCAGTGCAGACAGAGGCTGTGTGTCCCCCGAGTGGCTCCAAGGACAGGGTGGCTCCAAGGACAGGGTGGCACCAGTCTGGGCACAATGCCCGGCTGTGGCTGGGCTTGGAGTCCCAACCCTGGTTGCCCAGGCCAGCGGATGTGCCCCCTTGTCCAGCGGGTGGGGGGCGCAGGCTGAGCAGCCACCGCAGGGCTGGGGCTCCCCAGGTGCCACCATGTTCTGATGTCCCCAGGTGCCACCACACTCTGATGGCCCCAGGTGCCACCGCACCCCAGTGTCCCCAGGTGCCACCACGTTCTGATGTCCCCAGGTGCCACCACACTCCAATGTCCCCAGGTGCCACCACACTGTGATGTCCCCAGGTACTACCATGTTCTGATGTCCCCAGGTGCCACCACACCCCGATGTCCCCAGGTGGCACCATTTTCTGATGTCCCCAGGTGGCACCATGTTCTGATGTCCCCAGGTGCCACCACACTCCGATGTCCCCAGGCTGCCCGGGGGTCTCCTCCAGGTAAGGGCTCAGGCAGAGCTGGACGGTCCCGAGTGTCCCCATCCCTGTCCCCCCACAGCGACCCCATGCCCTCCGGGTGGGCGGGGCCAGCCCCGCCCCGTCCCCCCACCTGTCCCAGGCCCCGCCCACCTGTCCCCACCTGCCGGGCCCCCCGCGCTGGCCCCGCCCCCCACGCATCACCTGAGCTGGCCCCGCCCACACCGCAAGCCACGCCCACCCCGGATAACCCCGCCCCGTCCTATCAACTCCAGGTGCCGGTGTGGCCACGCCCCTCAGGCCGCGCCCCCACCAGGCCCCCCCCTCACCCACAGACACCGCCCCGCCCGCACCTGGACGCGCTCGAAGCTCTCCCGCTCCGCCTCCAGGCCGCCGCCGCCACCCGCCCGCCGGCTCAGCACCTTGGGCAGCGGGTTGGCCACCTGCTTCATGGTGCTGCTCACGCGGTCCATGGCCGCCCCGGCCCCGCCGCCGCCGCCGCCGCCCCGGCCCCGCCGTCCCGCTCGGCGCCGCCGCCGCCCGGGCCCCGCGCCATTGGCCCGCCCACCTGTCACTCATCGCGGGGTACGCCCCTCCGACTCCGCCCACACCGCGCCGGCACCGCCTTATGCCCCACCCCCTCACTCTCATTGGTCATCCGTACTGCCACTCAAGGGGGAGCCACCAGGAGAGCCAAGCTCATTGGTCCGGCTGCACGCCCCTCAACGCCCCTCCGAGCGCGTCCCGCCCCCCGCCCCGCCTGCGGGGACTGTGCCTTTAGCACCGCCCACCGCCGAGCTGTGGCCACGCCCCCGTGCCATCCGCTGCTCTGATTGGTCCCTGCGCCTGCCGCTCAGACTGCGATGCCCCGCCCCCGCCCCGCCCGTGCGTGGCGCCCCCTGGCGGCGATGGGCGGTGCGCGGGGCCGGGCGGGGGTCGGGCCGTGCTGAGGGGGCCGCTCGGGCCGGGCCCGGCCCGGGACACCCCGCCGTGCCTGGGGGCTCGGGGGGCGCTACCGAAGGGCTCCGAGCTGCTGATGGGCCACCCGGGTCCGCAGGCCGCGGGGGGGGTCCCGCCGGCCGGGGATGCGGCCTGCGACGCCCGGCCCGGTCCTGGCCCCACACGGCCGGGCCCGGGGTGTGACACGCGGGTGACACGGGGCCACCGCGCCCTCCCGGCCCCGAGCCCAGGGGGTCAGGGCTCCGCAGCCCTGCCTGGGGAGGGCCCGGCCTGAGGGGGGCCTGTGGGGCTTGGCCTCGGTGCGGTCCAGGCTGGGGTGGACGCTCTGCGGCCGGGGGTGCTGCAGGCCCAGGGCAGAGCGGGCAGGGAGGGTCGGGGGCAGAGGGGCCAAAAGGGGTTACAGGTTTCTGAAACGTGGTGGAAGAGAGCCGGGCGAAGGATTTGGCTGCTCCTGAGGAACTCGGTTGTGGTTTGGCATGGCCTGGTCCGGGCCGGTGTCTCTGGTCCTGTCACCCATCAGAGCCTTGTGTAGGTTGGATGGGATGTTGGGAAGAAACTCTTCCCTGGGAGGGTGGGCAGGCCCTGGCACAGGTTAGGCAGAGAAGCTGTGGCTGTCCCATCCCTGGGAGTGTCCAAGGGCAGGTTGGACGGGGCTTGGAGCACCCTGGGCTAGTGGGAGGTGTCCCTGCCCATGGCAGGGGGTGGAGTGAGATGGGTTTTAAGGTCTCTTCCAAACGCAACCATTCCATGATTCTCTCAGCCTGGTGAATTGCTGGACTGTGGCTGACTCCCATGGTTGTGACCAGGAATCCCATCCCACTCCAGAGGTGAATTTCCCACTTGGATCATTTCGGCAAAATTGAGACAAATCAGTATTTCTGTGAAGAGACTGAAAGCTCTGAGTATGTTCCCCTGTGAACCCCCAGGGATGGCAAAGGGGCCGTGCTGGGCTCATGTCAGCCCCTGCATCCTTAAAACACTGTCTGCTCCAGCTGTGGAAAACCCTCCAGTCTGCCTTGCTAGGGTGATGGGGCAATCTGGGAACAGCAGTTTAGGATGTGGGCTGTCAGAAGCTCTTGTGCAAGCAATTCTCCCAAAATAACTTTTTTTCATGGCTTATTTTCCAGCTGAAATCATTCCATAGCAGGACCCTCCTGGAGCTGCCCACGGGGGTGTGGGACAGGCTGTTTGAATCACAGACCTTCCCAGTCCTTGTGCCTTTGGATGTCAGATCCCAGCTGATGGGAAATGGCCTGCATGGAGCAGCAAGGCCATTCCTCCCACCCCAGCTTGTCTCGACTCCCTGTCTGCCTTCTCCCTAATGCACTTTCTGGAAACCTGCCTCCTTCCTTGGGGCTACTCCCAGGGGAGGTTTGATGGGCTTAATTCAGCCACTGTTGCAGCGAGCTGATTAATAATTGAAGAAATGAAGTCATTGCTGAGTAGAGGAGGAGGAAAGGAAGAGCAGAGGAGGGCACTGAACCAAGGACAGCATGGTCCTGCTGATCTGGATCTCTCCCACCCTCTACCCAGCTCCTGGATCCCACAGTGAGGGACCACGAGGCTGAGACCTGTCTTAGCTACTCCCTCTTACTGAAGAGCAGAGTCACATCCTCTTCTTCCCCAGGCAGAGCTCACCACCTACTTCAGGACCTGGGCAGGAGCAGAGGAGAGCACCAGCTGCTCCTGCCTCTTCCAGGAAGGGGCTGTGACAGGATGGAGCTGGGATCCAGTCTGTGGGCTGCTGGTCAGACCACCCTGGGCTGGCCCAGCCCATGCAGTGTCTCTGCTGGGATGTGCTGTGGGGCTCTGCAGGGATTTGAGGGGCTTTGCTGTCAGGCATTGAGAGAAGGGAAAGCACAGAACTGTTCTTGTGGGGGGGGTCTGTTCCTCTGCCTCAGCTTCCACTGGGAGATGATGGGGAAGGGCTGGACATGAGCGGGGGGGGGGGGGGGGGGGTTGGGCACTGCACTTCTCCCCCAGCAGGTCCGTTGTGGAAACCATGGCTGGGGTTCACCTGCTCTGATGCTCTGTCCTCACAAGAGGCTGAACTGAAGGGTGGTGGCAGAGCCCATCATGGGGGGTGTCTGGCTGGTGTGGGGACAGACATTGTCTTCCCCAAAGCCAACCACTGTCACAGTGGCCCTGGGCTTGGGAGCATGGTCACCTTCCTGGTTTTCAGTAGCTCCCTGGATTGTCTCACTCGAGTATGCTGTGCAGGATGGAGACCATGGATCTGGACGTGGAGAGGACACCTTGTACAGCTCAGTGCTCAGCAGACTGTGACACCCATCAAGGGATGGCTCAGGCTGGGCAGGTGGGACTGGAGCTCATCCTTCACACCCTGAGGCTCCTCTCCACAGCTCCTGCTCCACCAGGACAGCCTCAGCCCAAAGGACCTGCAGCCAAAGGGGAAGGAGAAGGGGCCAGAAGGGACTGCAGGGACTGTGGGCCCTGCCCGGGGCTCAGGGATGCTCTTTTCCCAAGGCTCCCTTTCCAGTCCTCTCCCCAGCCAGAGCTGGGACTGGCCCAGGCTCAGGGAGAGCACAGATCCCCCTTGTTCCAGCAAGAAAACAGGCACAGAGAGTTCCACAGTCCTTCCTCTGTTATCCCGCTGGCCGTGCCGGAGCGGGCGGGCACAGTGCTCTGAGCTAAGATCCTGCTCTTTTCCCCCTCCAGGGGTTGGAAAAAGTGGATTCCCTTCAAATATGGATCCCAAATGGATCCCCTTCAGTAGCCCCTTTGGACACCCCAAGGCATAATGTCCTGATCCCACCCAAGCCGATGAGCTGTCGCTGGGGAGCACTTCTGGTTCAAGTTGGATATTGGGGAAAATTTCTTTGCTACAAGAGTGGTCCAGCCCTGGCACAGCTGCCCAGGGCACTGGTGGAGTCCATCCCTGGAGGGGTTTGAAAGAAACATAGATGTGACACTTAGGGACGTGGTTAGTGGTGGCCTTGGCAGTGCTGGTCTCGATGACATTGGAGGTCTCATCCTACCTTATTGACTCCGTGATTCTGGAATTTCCACGACCCCACATCCACCAGTGCTCTCCTGGAACATTATTTTGTAGATTCCTTCAACCCCACGGTCTGACTTGCAGATGTCCCCTGTACCTCCAGCTGGTGACAACAGGAGGCAGAGTGTGCAAGGGCAACGCTGGTGCTCGATAACCTCAGGTCCCGCCTTCTGAAACCCAACACCAGATGGCTTTACCTTCGTTCCTCTGAACCTCACTGGCCATAACTAAACGAGTCATTCATGCTGTAGCTGCCGGGCAAGCCCTGCTCAGCTCCAGGCTGGTGGGTGCTCAGTGCTGAGGGCATTTTTGGGGGAAATAAAGGTATAACACAGCAAAGGCAGCATTTGGCATCACAGGCCTGGGAAGTACCACCAAATCTCTCTGAGGGTAACCAGTCACCTCCCACTCCTCAGGCTCTTGATCCCATAGTGGGGCTTTTGTGGGTGCCCCAAATTTATCTTGGAAAATTGCAGGAACTGCAGCAGTGTGTTTGTGGCTCGCTGTGTGCTTAGAAACACATTTCTGCTGACATTTACCAAGAATATTCATCTGGAGGCATATCCTGGTCTATAAATTTCAATGCAGGGATTTCAATGAGATTTCACCAGCTACTCTGTAGCCCTGATGGTCCTGTAGGACCAGCTGTCCTGGGGAATCAAAGATGAACAATCCCAGAGGATGCAGGCTAAGGGTCTGTCTAGACCAGCCTGAGTAACTCCAGATGTGGCCACAGCAGAGAGCTTGAAGAGAAAGGCCAATATTTGTTCTCCCTCCCTGGGGTGCACTCCCAGCCCTCAACCATTCTCATTTTCCAAAGCTTCTTGAGCTTATCCCTCTGAAATCCAAGCCCTGACTCAGCCACGTGGAAATTTCCTTGTGATCACCGTGTTCCTTGGCAAGGAGCTCCTGGTGGGAAGAGCTGCTTCCTTCTGTTCATTTTGAACTTGTCTCTTGCCAATTCCATTGGATGGTCCATGGTTCCTGCTACAGGAGAGACAGGGACTATTCACTTTGTCCCTCTGTCATCTTGCAGACTTCAATTCCCATGTGGAAAGTCTCAGTTTTTCTCAAATATACATCTCATTCGAGCTCTTGTGTAGAGCTGCCCTATGCTGTGATCTCTGACCTCCCCCAGTCATCCTCTTTCTGTTTCCAGCTGATTTGCTCCCAGTTAAACCCAGTTCCCCACGTTACTGATTAAAGGTGGTGTGTTTGGAGCCTTCAGGGCTGAGCAGAGGCTTCCTCCTGCATCCCCAAACTGTCCTGGTGATGGATCCAAAGATACCATGTGTGGTTTCTATCAATAGATGAAACACACCATAAGGCAGAGGTTTTACAGACTCCATAAATAGCCACTATTTAGGATGTATGATATGGAGGAGGTTTCAGAAGTCAAAATATTTAGAGATTTGTATTATTTGTCTTGGCAGGAAGGAGCAGCCAAGACTGAAATACAGAATATCTAAGGAAGGAACAGAGTTGAGGGAAACAGTGAATAGGGGCAATAACAGAGGTGTCAAAACCTCCAAGAATTCCTTTTGGATGAATGGAAGCAGAAAACACGGTGTATCTGAAAGGAGGGAGAATTCATTGACAATGTTGAGGCACATTTATATTCCTGATAGAAAATACTGATTTTTCAAAACAAATCTTGACATTTTGATCAAACCTGTAGTTAAATGTTGTGAGAACAACCAGAACACTCAGCTAAAAGCAGCTCTGAGCTGGGCTGTGTTGGTGTGAGCCATCAGTGAGGAGGCTCCAGCTCATTCTTTCCAGCCTCTTCTCCTCCTCTCAGTTTTATTCTGGTCCCTGTGTGGAGATGTGTCAGAGGAGCAGCAGGCTGGTCTGAATGGGGAATGTGTGGAACTTTGGGTCTGAGTGTGCTGGTAGAAGTGGCAGGAGCAGGGGATGGCAGGGGAAGATGTTGGTGGCACCTGGGTTTGCAGGTCATCACGATCATCTCCTCGTTTCAACCCGATCCCAATCTCACCTCTCTGAGTGTTTCCCAGGCTGCCAGTCAGTCAGATCTGTCTCCAGGCCTTTTCCTACCACTTCTAGCCTCAACCTGCCTCCTGTACCCTCAGGCAGGGCTGTTAGCTGAGGTGTGTGACCTTGTCACCTCTCCTGTCTCCTGTCCATCAGCTGTGCATGGCCACACCCACACCTTCCTCAGCATCCCTGAGCAGCAACAGGGAAAAGAGGGTGTCAAGAGCTCCCAGAGCAGGGGAAATGTGGGAGCAGAGTGAGTGGAACACTTTAGGCTGAGCTGGAGGTGCAGCATGGCCAAACTGGGAATGGGGATGGAGGGAAGCTCCTGTGTCTCTGCTGGAGGTGCAGCATGGCCAAACTGGGAATGGGGATGGAGGGAAGCTCCTGTGTCTCTTCTCTGGGTGTTCTGGGAGCCCAAATGGACCCATTGCAGGAAGAACCAGAGAGAGGAGGGAGAAAGAGTGCAGATTTGCTGTGGATTTGGGATTGGGATTGGGATTCCTCCAGGCTGGCCCAGCTGCTGGGTGTGCTGCTGGCTGGTCCTTCCCAGCAGCTCCTTGGGATAGCCGTGCTCCCAAGGCTCCCTGCCAGGCTAAAGCAGATGCTTCAGGCAAGATGAGCAGCTCCTGACAGCTCCAGGGATAGACCAGCTGCAGACTCACTTTTTCATAGAGTTCAGTTCCCCCCTGAGATGTGCTGATGATGTGTCTGGAATCCACTCTTCTTCAGACAGTCCAGGAAACCTCTTGATTTCTCTTTTGAGTTCCTCCTCTGGGTTCCTACAAGGCCTCCACTATGGGCAGGAGATTCTGTTTTGTGATCATCCTCCCCCACGAAGAAGCAAGACCCCTTTTGTCACTGGACCATCAGGAAAGGCAGTCTGCTGTCCTGGCTTTCCCATCGTGGCTGTGGTTGTCCAGCCCCTGGACACATTGATTAGCACCATGGAGACCTCACTCTTCCTCCAGTCTCCTGAGGCTTTGCCTGGAAGCCAGCAGAGCCCTTCTGTGGGGACGTAGCATTTCCAAGGGGAGGTTTTCTGCCAGTGCAGTGACACCATTCCTGTCCCACACAATAAACCAGCCAGTCTCTTCTCTGTGTGGTTGTGGCCAGTTGGACAATGACAGAGCAGTGTCAGGAGGGTGTCAGTGCTATTCTGTTGGAACCAAATGATCATCTGAGCCAACTCTGCTGTGCCAACGCAGCCATGAGCTGCTAAAGCTCTCTGTGAACACCAATGGCTATTCCCATGTCCTCAGAGACCTGAGCACCATTTTAGCTGTCACTGGTGAAGCTGTGATGTAGCAACAGAGCCAACCCCAAGGACTTGCCACAAGGCATGGTCAGGGGCAGAAGAGGAGCCCAGATCTGGATTGACACTGTGCTCCACCCTCTGCTCTGCCTTCAGGATCCCACGGAGGAAGCCCCATTGCCTTGGGACAGTGCTGCAAGTGGGACCCAGCACAGTTGTGGTGGGCATGGTTGGACAGCCTGGCTCATGGACTTGCCTTGCTCCAGTTGCTGTGGTAGAAGTGAAATGTCCTGTTTGCCCATGATGCAGATGTTCTAGGAAACACAATTACATGGCAATCACAATCATTCGCCATCTGCTGCCACAAATTCCAGGGAAGAGGTCCATGTACTGATCTTCTGAGTCACTAATTCTGGGTTCTCTGCAGAGTCCTTTGGTCAGGGGAAAGGAAATGACAGGTCATATCCTCTTCTCTCTCCTTTCATGGTCTGGTACCATTGATGGTATCGTACCCTGTGCTGCCTCGGGGCACTGTTCTCCTCGGGGCTCTGGACAGTTCCTCCCCAGGCCTGTGTGGTATCTTTGACACTGCACTTTTTCCATTGTGTCATGACTTTCAGTAGTGTTTCCATCATGTTTCTGTCCTTGGTTTCTGTCTCCCTCTATAAAGAGGGCTGAGCCCAGGGATGCCACACCAGGCACAGCCAGGGGCACTCTGCAGCACTCCAGCCTGACTCCTACAATTCATCTCCACCCAACAGGACCATGAAGACCTTCACAGCAGCCCTTGCTGTACTTTTTGTTGCTGTCCTCTGCTGCCAGGTCTCCTCTTCTCCAAGTGAGTCCAAGCTCTCCTCTCTGAGGAGCTCTCTCCTCTTTCTTCCTGCTGTGTAAGATCTAGTAATGCTTGGCAGCTCTCCCTTCCCAGCAGAAAGGAGAGGCATGTCTTGCCTTGGCTTCTTGAGGAGAGGGGGGCTGTGGTGGGAGCCCACTGTGGGAGCAGCATTTCCTCCAGTGGGGATCTTCTCATCTGACCCCACTTCTCCCCACTGGCACTCTTCCTGATCTGGTGTAATGAGCAAGGTTAACTTCTCTTCCAGTTTCTCTCAACCATTTTGGTCCCTGCTGCTCTGGGTTCATCACCAGACCGTTGCCCATGGACCGTGTGAAGAGCTATGGGCGCACAGGCAGTCACTGCTCCCCACCAGCTGTGATGTGAGTAGATCTCCTGCCCCGCTCCAGGGGACCCTGCTCATCCTGGCAGTGCCAGGGGACCCCACATCACACCTCACCCTGCCATGGAAAAGGACCAGGCAGGGCTCTCCTGTGTGGAAAGAACAGCCTGGGAACATCTCAGGGAGCAATCCCAAATCTGAGGCATCCAGTTTTTGGATGTCCCTATGAGATCTGAGCCAAAGGAGCTTTTGCTGGTCACCCCCCTCATCCCCACATAGTGAGACCCAGGCAGGATGGTGGGGACATAGTGGCTTAAGTGGCAGAGAGAAGGACACCTGTAATGACATCGAGCCACCCCCCACCCCATTCCCCTGGGGCTGTTCTGCAGCTGTAGAGGTGTCTGCTCTGGTGAGGTTCACTGGTGGCAAGGAGCAGGTGGTCCCACCCTGTTCTCCTTCTCCTGCCCTCACTGGATTTCCTTCTGCAGATTTACCACCGTGAAGGACAGGCTGGTCTGTGCCAGCCTCGATGACAAGTGGGTCCAGGACATGGTGAATCAACTAGAGGACAAGAAACTTGGCGGATGAGCAATGCCCCGCTCCCTCCAAGCATCACCTCAGCAAGGACCTGCTCCCACGGACACCTCCGAGACAAATCCCTGTTTTCTCATTGCCTGGGAATTCGTCAGAGTATTTAACACAGGGTTTAGCTCTCTTATTTAAGTTTCTGCAAAGGCAATCTTAATTTATTTGGCATTTTTTTTCTCATTTGTACCGAATGTGTTGAAGTTGTTTTTGTATAATAAAAAGGAGCAAAACCTGCAGCTTCTCCCACTGGTTCTTGGGATGTTCCACAAAGACTCTGGAGGGCAGCAGTGCCTGGGGCCAGGGTGACACTACACGTCTATGGTGGCAGGGTGGCACCTGGCTGTCCCTCAGCCCCTCTGGGCACCCTGCCTGTCCCTCCTGTGCCTGAGCCCTGTCCCAGCCCATTCCCAAGCTCCCAGCTCTCTGTGGTGGGTCAGTGTCTGGTGAGATATCTGGGCATGATGTTGGTGTGATGAGGCGAGGGGTCACCGACCTCAGCCAGCACCTTCAGCTGTCATGCAGGTGACATCGGGGTGACCCCACACCACGGGCCGCCCAGCTCAGCAAACACCAGAGACCACCCACCTCCTCCTCCACCCCCAGCCAGGGCTTGGCCATGGCCACGGGTTATTTCTGGCACTTCCTAATCTGTCCCGCTCTCCCAGCAGGGTTTTCCTTTCGCTTTGCCCCGCCGGGCTGGACATTGTGCCAGCCTTTGGGGCTGGCTGCAGCTGTCCTGGCCGGTGCCAGCTCCTCCCCCAGCCAGCACGAAGGCTCCGTGGCCGGTGCCACACGGCAGCAAGGCCGGCTTGTCCTTCGGGTTCTCATGGCACTGCCGGCGCTGCCTCGCCGTGGGACTGTCACAGCCTGCCAGCCACCCTTCGCCGGCTGACACCGAGGGCAAGGACGAGCCCGTGGAGGCCACCAGGCCACCATGGCCCTGTCAGGCGCCCTGGAGCGGCTGCAGGAGGAGGCCATCTGCCCCATCTGCCTGGAGTACATGAGCGAGCCCGTCAGCATCGACTGCGGGCACAACTTCTGCCGGGGCTGCATCGCCAAGCACTGCCAGGACAAGGGGCTCTGGGCCGACGGGCCCTTCTCGTGCCCACAATGCCGGGCCTCGTGTCACCGCAGCGGCTTCCGCCCCAACCGCCAGCTGGCCAACATCGTGGAGAGCATCCGCCTGCTGGGCCTGCGGGGCCAGCCCGCGCCCCGGCCCGAGCCGGGCACCCCCCTGTGCCCCCAGCACGACGAGCGCCTCAAGCTGTTCTGCGAGGAGGACGAGGAGCCCATCTGCGTGGTGTGCCGGGAGTCCCTGCTCCACCGCCCCCACACCGTGTACCCCATCGAGGAGGCGGCGCAGGTCTACAAGGTAGGGCAGGTCACGGCCCCCTGGGCACCCCGGGCACGTCAGCACCGGGAGGGTCGGGCACCAGGAACCCACCAAGCCTCTCCTTTTTCCTCAGGGATGGGGTGGCAGGGGTGGTGAGACCCACCCAGCCACTCTGGCTGGACCCTTCACCTCCCAAACTGCAGGGGGATCCAGGCTGTCCACCCTCCAGAACCCCCTGGAGAAGCTGGGCCGGTAGAGACCCCCTGGGATCCCCTGGAGAAACTGGGGCAGTGGAGACCCCCTGGAGAAGCTGAGGCAGTGGAGACCCTCCAGGACCCCCTGGAGAAGCTGGGATGGTAGAGACCCTCTGGGATCCCCTGGAGAAGCTGGGGCAATGGAAACCCTCCAGGACCCCCTGGAGAAGCTGGGGCAGTGGAGACCCTCCAGGACCCCCTGGAGAAGCTGGGGCAGTAGAGACCCTCCAGGATACCCTGGAGAAGCTGGGATGGTAGAGACCCTCCAGGACCCCTTGGAAAAACTGGGGCAGTAGAGACCCTCCAGGATACCCTGGAGAAGCTGGGGCAGTGGAGACCCTCCAGAACCCCCCAGAGAAGCTGCCCTGAGGACATGTCGCCTCAGGTGCAGCAGTGCTGGCACCCAAACCCCACGCCCAGCGGGCAGCACCACCAGCCACCCTGCACCTCAGCATCAAAAGGGAGCTGCCACTTTGCTCTCCAGAACACAAACAGTGAGAGAAAAATGAAAGGAAAAGCTGAGGAGCACGGGGAGGGTTAACACGGCGGGCAGAGTGAAGGGCACAGCTGCTGGGTTCGGGTGCCAGGGCTGGCACTGCCTGGCACCGGGTCACTGTCCCCCCCGGGCAGAGGGAACCCAGCCAACCTGCCGTGCCCAGCGGGGTGAGAGTCAGCCCCTTCTCCCTCTTTTCAGGTCAAGCTCCAGAAGTGCCTGGAGAATCTGTTGAAGGAAGCGGAGGAGGTGAAGAGGCGTGAGTCATCAGAAAGGATGAAAACCCAGGAGTGCAAGGCAGGTGCCTGGCTGAATTCTTAAAGAATGAGCTCGGAAATATGAGCAATTATTATAAAAAAAATCACCCTGAATGGTCTTGCCTGGGGACATGGATTCGTCACAGTCTCCAGGATGGGACATGTCCCCCTGTCCTGTGCTGGAAAGGAGGCTCAGAACCGTGTGTGGCTCCGTGATAAGGTTTGGAAGGAGCAGCATCCAGCTCCTCTGGAATCACGAGGGCTTTGTGCTGCCTAAACAAATAGACACAGGCTATTTTTTAATTGCTTTCTTGTTTTATAACGTGGGCTTTTGTTCCAAGCCAGGTGTGAGCCGTGTGGTGAGCTCTGCTCCATGGCAACAGCAACAGGAACTAGAAGTGTTTTTATTAATGAAAAAAAGTAAATAAATCTGAATTACTGCACCTTTACCCGACTCCAGATGGTTCTGGGAAGAGCGGACACCAACAAACAGCTGCATTCCATGTCCCTCAGGGTGAAAGCTGGAAAGTAAAAGTAACTTGCAAAAAAGGAAATGAAACTGCTGGATGGAGTTATCCAGCCCTGAATTTGAGCGGGTGATTAATCAGCTCTGGCAGGGAAAACAGGTTTCTGTTTAATCAACTCCCCTGGTTGATTATTCAGTCCCTTGCCTGGGCAGCCCAGCCAAGGGGTGGTGGGGTTTTTGGGGTGCTCCTCTGAGCCCACTGGCCCCACTGGGGCTGGGATGGAGATTGTGAGGGCTGTGTCACTGTCCCCCCTGCCTGAGTCGGTTGCTTCCAGCTCCCTCTGGTCCAGTTTTTATAGTAAAAGGAGAAAAAAGTCCCTTGTGAGTGGAGGAAGTGGCTGTGGCTGTCCTGGCTTATGAAGATTTCTTGACTCACACCCAACAAATCATGTGCTTGGATAGAAAAGTAAATGGAATTTAGTTTCATTTTCTTTGTCTTCTGCATTCTGAGGTTTCCTCACTCACACTACTGTGGGGTGTTTTGCTGCTGCTCCAGGTTTCCAGCAAAGGGCCAATTTTTAGGAATGATGGGAAAAACTAAAGGACTGGCAGACCCTTCCTGTTGCTGGCTCCTCACCCTGTAGGGAGACACCTGGGGAGCCCTTCCTGGGTCCTCCTTGCCATCCCTCCCCAGCCCTGGGGCTTCTTTACATGGACAGATAGTGACAGGACAAGGGGAATTGTTTTTAAACTAAAAGAGGAGAGATTCAGATTAGATATTAGGAAAGAATTCTGCCCTGGGAGGGTGGGCAGGCCCTGGCACAGGTTGGGCAGAGAAGCTGTGGCTGCCCCATCCCTGGAAGTGTCCAAGG
>JAWWEW010000048.1:11185676-11201525 GCA_035583185.1 Anabacerthia variegaticeps | reverse complement strand
CAAGCCCTGTCCAACCTGGCCTTGGACACTCCCAGGGATGGGGCAGCCACAGCTTCTCTGGGCACCCTGTGCCAGGGTTTGCCCACCCTCCCAGGGAAGAATTCCTTCCCAATATCCCATCTAACCCCAACCTCTGTCACTTTGAAGCCATTCTCATTGAATAGTCTCTCTCCAATTTCCTGTGGATGTCCTGATGGTGCTTTAGGAGCCTTCTAGTGACCAGTGAGGCTGGACTGGCATAGCAGTTCCTCTTGGCTGAGTTCTGTCGTGTTTTGGGGTGTCCCACCCTCCTGCCTTCAGCTGCAGGTCTTTCCTTTGGAGAGCAGAGAGAATAAACCAGCAAGACAAGCCCTGTCCCAGCTTTGCCCCATCCCAGGAAGGAGAAGGGTGATGGGTCTTGGTGAGTCCTGCAGTGCATTGACACCACAGAGATCTTACATGGAGATTATGGTCTCCCATGAACCCCATGGAGAGGGAATTTATGGAGCCTGAGGAGATAAGAAAGGACATGAACTTCGAGGTCTCGACGGAGGGCTGGAAGCAGAGACAGTTGGAGTGCTGAGGACAATCAGAGAAACTTGTTGTGCAAGGAAGAAACCAGGGTAAATGTCACTGAGCGAGGAGAGGGAGGAGGTGGTGGGATGGAAATTGTCCAGAAAACATGAGCAATGTCACCCTGGCAAGTGACAGACGGGTGGCACTTGCTGCAGTGCCAGGGGGGTGAAGTGTTTCCAGAAGAGCAGGAGGAAGTGCAAGAGCTCAGAGATCTTGCAAAGACAGGGAAGAAATGAATGAGCAGGAAGGATGTGAACTCACCCAAAGTGTTTCTAGAAATGGTGACTCTGCCTCCCCCAGGCAGGGCAGTGGAGCTCGAAGGTGTGAGATATTTCTGAGGAGGCTCCCAAATCTTCCATCTGGTGGACTCTCTGCATCTCCTGCAACTAAGGAAGAGCTCAGGGCACATCCCAGTCTGCCCTGCAGTGCCCGGAGTGGTTGGCAATGGGAAACTGGAGAGAAGGCAGGAGCACTGGGATCTGTTTTGGGAGCTCCCTCTGGTTAAGTCACGGCAAGTGGAGCCTGTCCCTGTTCTCCTCAGTGGAAAAGCATTGGGTGGCTGGCTCTGCAAGGCCCAAGTCGTGCTCAGCCTCAGCCAGGGGGGATGGCTGCACATGGGATTGGGGAATCATTTAGGTTGGAAAAGCCCTCTAAGGTCACCGAGTCCAACCCAGCACTGCCCAGGGGGCTGGTTTGGCTGAAGGCAGAAATCCCTTGGGATGCCACATCTGGCAGAGAGACCATGGGTTGGGTGTCACTGTTTTTGGAGCAATCAGTAGATTAATGTCACATTTTCAGGCTTATGGGGCAGTTTGGTCACCCAGAGGCACTGACAGCGTCCCTTGTTAAGACTCTGCAAAATTCACAGCCCTGCAGCTTTAGAAGATGTGCTTTCTCAACAGATGTTGCATCTTCCTTTCTCTTTCAGCAGAATATGCTGTGTCACCTCAGGGGGATGTGACCCATCGTCTGTGTGTTTCTAAGAACTCAGCAAAAATGTCCTTTTTGTGTCTCTGTGGCCACTTGTGCCTCCTCTTGGCTGCCACAGGGAAGGGGACAGCCAGGCACCATTTCTGCAATAATACCTCCATGCCTTCCTCAGCCCTGGAAATCTGGGATATCTCCCTACTTTAGACAAACACCACTTCTGTGTGCAGCACCCAAACCCATCCCCTTTTACATTGCACCTTTGGATTCTGGCCCCTCAGAAGTGACACAATCCCTGATTCTGGTGTCTCTGGGAAGAGCTGTTCTGGATGTGGGGCTGAGCCTCCTGTCCCTGTGGCACAGCAGGATCCTGGTCCCTGGGATAAGGCACAGAGCTGGCACTGGGTGCCAATTGTGCCTTCAGGGTGTCTAATTTCTCTGAAAAAGTGGGGATGTAAAAGCCATCAGATCATGAACCATCAATCCACATCCCCACCAGCACAGCCCAGCTCCTCCTTCTGTGTGATGGCAGGCTCCAGCTCCTCTGGCTTTTGTTGTGCTCAAAATGCCTATGGACACACCAGGGGGAGAGAAACAAATGTAGAAATGTAATATAATAGTGATGTTATTCGTGTCACAGTAATGATTGGATTTTTGTTCACAGTTAGGCTTGCCCAAAGATTGCACAAATCGTTCAGCAAATACCACACTGACTTCAGGATGAGTCTCTGTCAGTAGTTTACAAATTCTGAAAGCCTCAACAGTGTTCTTGTTTTGATCTGAATCCAGAGGAAACCCCCTGGAAAGCCTCTCTTCTCTGGGGTCCCAGCCCCACCTTTCTCCTCCTCTGCTGCCTTGGGCTCAGTGCCCTCTGCTTCTTGTGCCTGAGCACCTCACAGGGCTCTTTCTGGGAGGGACGAGCACCACAAATAGCCATGAGCTTCCCAGGGAGAAAAAATCCTTCCTGGGAAGGTGGTGATGGCCTGGCACAGGTTGGGCAGAGAAGCTGTGGCTGCCCCAGCCCTGGGAGTGTCCAAGGCCAGGTTGGATGGGCCTTGGAGCAACCTGGGCTAGTGGAAGGTGTCCCTGCCCATGGCAGGGGTGGGATGAGATGAACTTTAAAGTCCCTTCCAACCCAAACCATTCTGTGCTTTGGTGATTCTACAATCCAAGGGCTGCACAGTGTGAGGGTTTCTTTGCATCCCTCAGCTCCAGCAGCAAAATCAGCCTCAAACAGCAGCATCAACAGCAGATACATCCCCTGCTCCGGGCAGGGAGATCCCTGGGTGTGGATTGGAGCTGATGGTGCTGGGCCACCATCCTGCTCTCCTCCTTCTGTGCAGCCCGTGGTGGCCCTGGAGCATCCCCCAGGCACACACTCCTCCTGCCTCCCCCTCTCCCTGCGGGCTCCCTTCACACCTCAGTGCCTGAGGGGGTGGATTTGCAGCTCTCCGGGTTCCTCCCCTGCTCTTTGCGGGCTCCTCTGAGCTGGCACACGTAGGTGGGTGTAAGATCAAGCAAGGCACGAGTGATTCAGGGCTCCTGCAGGCTCCTGGAATAGGGGTTAGCTGAGGTACCAGGGGGTGGTAGGGAGAGGCTGGAATGTCACCCTGGTGTTAAGGACACTGCACATGGGGTTGTTCTCCATGGGCTCCAACAGTGCTTGGGCTGGATGATGCTCCCTGGAAGACCCCACACCTTGTGTGCTTCAACAAGAAACCCTGAGGATGTGGCACTGCCCCCACAGGGGCAGATGGGGCTTGTCTCCAAGAGGGGCAGATCATTTGGGGATGATCCCATTGCAGGTCTTGCCCCTCCTGTCCCCCATTCCTGCTGTTCCCTGGAGCGAGGGCAGCTCTGGGCACTCGGCTTTGTTCCACTCTCAGTCCTGGGCTCCAGCACCCTGGGGGCTGCTACCCCTTGGCCAAGATGCTTCCACCTCCAGCATGGCCATGATGGTCCCTGCTCCTGGAGCTGGCCCTGGGGGGAGCAGGGCCTGCCAAGTCTGGGCTTTGACCAAAGCCAGCAGCCCCACATGCAGCTCCTCGTCCCCAAGGTGGTGTCCACCCCTCAGCCATGGGGTCCCTCCCCTTCCAGCAGGGTGTCAGGGAAGGGGCCTTTGGTCCTGCTCCCCATCTCACTCCCCTCCTCCCTGGGTGCTATTCTGGGCTGGATGCAGTCACCGCTGGGGTGGGATGACTGATGGCACTCACGTTGCCCCGTGGGCTGAGCAGATGGGGGCTGCAGTTCCTGAAGTGACAAGAGATGTGCTCCTTCCTCCCCCAAAGTCACCCACGTCCCCCTGGTCCCTCCCAGCCCCACCTGAGCCCCCCCTCACTGCACAGCTCCCCCCCAGCCTCTGTGTCTGCCCATCTTCACCCCTCCCAGGAGCCCCCTTTGCTCTGCCCTCCCTGGGCCACCCTGATGTCCATGTTTGTCCTCCCAAATTCACTATGGGAACGCTGGGGGGTGAGCTGAGCCTTTTTCCTTGGGCTGCCCCAGAGGTCCAGGCAGGAGAAACCCAAATCCTTCTTGTTCAACCTATGGAGCTTGTCCAGAGCTGGTCGGAGTGGGGTGGGAAATGCCATCAGGGGTGTGGGAAATGCCACCAGGGGTGTAGGAAATGCCATCAGGTATATGGGAAATGCCATCAGGTACATGGGAAATGCCATCAGGGATGTGAGCTCCATCTCCTTCAGCTCCAGGGGCACCAGTGGGATGTCTCCTCACAGGGGCAGGTCCTGCCCTGGGCTGGGCTCCAGCAGGATGATCTCTGCACAGGCATCTCCAGAGATGGGCAGGTTTTGGTGACAAAGAGAAAAAGCACCTTTTCTCCCAAGGGGGAATATCTGCTAAGCCTCATGTCCCTGCTAAATGAGAGCTAAATGAAATAGTTCTAAAAATCTGGCAGTGAAATGTATTTTTTCCACCCTGCTCCATTTTAGCTGCAGCTCTCAGAAAGCTTTCCCTAAAGCAGCCAACGTGTTAATTTTCAGCCCCTAAAGGTAATATTTTAATTGCCTATAATAAGGCCAGTGATAGAATTTCACGAGCTGCCAGTTGTCCTAATGAGTGGGGATTAAAGACTTCCTAAAAAGTGTGAGCCAAGCTACCTGAGTGCAATCTAAGCCTTTTTCACACCTCCTCTTTCATGGTTTGTCTTGTCTTATTTTGCAAAACAGGACGTTCAGACAGGCAAAGCTTGTGGGAGTTTTGACAGCGTGGAAAAGGAAATAAAGAACATGTTGCCACTATTATAATTTCAGCTATTGTCATCCCAAAGGGTTGTAATAGAAGCAAAGGCAGAAAGCTCTTAGAAAAATATTTATTTATTGACATCTGGATTGAACATTTTGCCAGAAATACAGTTAAATAAATACAGAACATTTAACCTGAGTCTGCCTTAAAAAAATATATCCATTAAACAAAATTCATATTTAGCTTGGAGTTATTGCACCTGATCCCTCCCCTATAAAAAAAATTAAATAACACAACATGAAGTTGGATTCTGGAACGTTTTCAGTTTCTCAGGTAGCTCTGAAGGAGCTGGTGGGTCTCAGTTGAGCTCCAGGTCGTTCATGTACTGCTGCACCCACTCCTGCTCGGGGTTGGCACAGACTTCCCGGCCCCTCTTGGTGATAAACCTGTGGGGTGAAGAGAGGTCACGTTTTGGTGGGACAATGAATGGACAATCACAGAATCATGGATGGTTTGGGTTGGAAGGGACCTTCAGACTCATCCTGTTCCTCCCCCTGCCATGGGCAGGGACACCTTCCACTAGCTCAGGCTGCTCCAAGCCCTGTCCAACCTGGCCTTGGACACTTCCAGGGATGGACCAAGACCCCTGTCCAAGCCCAGCCTCTCCCAAGGATGGGATGAGAATGCTGTGCCCACCCACACGAGTTAAGTGTTCAAAGCAGTAGAGCAGGACTGGGGTGAGAATTCTGTGCTCTGAGCCCACGGAGCATCCCCTTGCCCTTCTTGTCTCCCCCAGACTCCCTTCCCTGCCTATGGAAAAGAGGTTTTCCCCTCCCTGGCTCCTGATCCTGAACCCCCCACTGCCCTGAGGAGGGGACTTACACGACTGCAGGCTGGGAGCACATGCTGTTGGTCTCATAATAATCCTTCACGAAGTTCCAGGGCAGCTGCCGGGAGATGTAGGAGAAGCAGCAGGAGGTCGGGGGGTCAGAGCCAACTGTGGAGGGCAAAGACAGTCAGCAGCAGTGGCAAGGGGTGGGGAGCTGGCATCCCACATCCCTGGCTCTGGGGAGTGGGCACGACACGAAGGTGGAAGGGAAAGGATGAGGTCTTTGGAATTCCTCCTTGAATTTTCCCCTCTCGGCTTCACTCCGAGCTGGCACTGACACAGCCCATGTCACCAGGGGACATCTCCCAGCCCAAACCTGGCCACCCCAACCCTGCCCAGCATCTGCAGTACATGTCATTTTAACCCCTTTTAACATCTGCACAGTGGCTGTGGTTTTAACACCTTCTTACCCTAAAAAGGGTAAAAAAAGGTTTTACCCTAATGGTCCTTGACCTTGTGCCTTTCCCATGGCAGGAGAGCACCTTCCAGAGGATTGCCTGACACAGGGAGGGACCCGGGGGGGGGAAGTGCTGGCAGAAGGGACTCTGTCCCAGCAGTGACATCTCTCCTGTCCCCATTTAGGGAGGAGGGGGAGCCCCTGGACTTACTTGGTGCTGCAGAGCTCTGGTAGCAGAAGACAGTGACGAGGACGGCGAGGGCAACCACGGAGACCTTCATGTCAGCAGAGGAGTGGTGGCTGGAGCTGCAGCAGGCAAGGGGAGCTGGAGAGCCTCTTTCTCTCTGATGCTGAGGTGGTCAAGAGCCCTCCAATTTATGGGGTGAGATGTCCACACAGAGCCTTGCGTAGGCATGGTGGAATTTCCCCCCGAGGAGAGTCCACTCGTGGTGCAGTCTCGTGATGGAACAGAGCAACCCCAGCCCCGGAAAAGTGAAGCTCCCCCCTCGATTCAGTGACTCCCCAGTGACACAGGATATGAAACACTCATTGTGGCTATTTCTGCTACTTTCAGGCCTGTCCTTTAGTAAAAAGTTCCTCCGTGGAGGTTCCTGCATTTGTCAAAACCCCTGTTGCCCAACATGCCCAAAGCACAGAGCTCTGCAGAAAGGTTGAGGAGCATCAATGGGATGAGGCTGGTTAGGGAAAAAGGGGCTGTGGGAATGGAAAAGGTCCTTTACCATGGACTGCTTCCCTCACACACTGCCCCAGGAGCAGCAGAGGGGAGCTGTCACTGGTGTCCTGTGTGTGTTCCACACAGTTTGAGGTGACTCAGGGCATGTCCTGCAGCTCTGACAGCACTGTGGGCACTGGCACAGCTAGTGGTGGGCATGAAACAGGAGTGCCAGAGTTGAAGCACTTGAGTTTCCTCCTCAGTTCAAGGGAAGGGGGAGCTGAAATGGGGTGTTATCTCCTGTCACACTCCAGGTCCTGTAAGGAGACCCTAAATGACCAATTTGGATGAGATAGTTACGTTTCAAGGGCTACAGAAAGCTGAGGCCTCTTGTTCTCACTCATGGGGATGCAAAGATGTTTGGAGACTTTGTGACCCCTGTGCTCCAGGTGGGATAACTGCTGTGCTCCAGGTGGGATAACTGCTCTGCTCCAGGTGGGATAACTGCTGTGCTCCAAGCAGGATAATTGCTCTGTTCCATGCAGGAAGGTGTTCCATGCAGGCAGAGGGGTCTGGAGGACCAGGTCATCTTGGACTTGCACAGTCCCAGAGCTGTCCCACCCTCAGGTGGCTCCTGGTGGGAGCTGTGGTGGTGCCCCTTGGCCAGGCTGGGAAGGGAGATCAATCCCATGGGACAAATGTGGCTCTTGCCAAGCTGAGCATCCCCTTCCTGGCCACACTATGGCCCCCTCTCCACCCTCCTCTTGACCTGGAGGCACCTCCCAGGCTCACTCATCGCCCAGACCCCATTCCCTCCCTGCACTTGTCATGTTGCTTCTTCCCAGATATCCCAGGAGGATGAGGAGGGAGCCTGACTGGCCAGGCAGGAGGTGGGAACACGTCATTCCAGCTGGCCCAGGAGTGAGAGGCAGCTCCCTTGGACCCTGCTCAGGGAATAGAAACTGGGGGAAGTGCGTAGGAGCGTGCTTGGCCTCTGAGCTGTCCCCTGTGATTGTGCCTCCAGGCATTCCCGGGTCAGATCTCAAGATCCTCCACCTCCAGCCGTCTGCTCCCACCCCAAATTCCATTTATGGAGTCCTGGCAATAGGTGAGCTCAGTGCAAACAGAAGAATTAGCTGGAAATCTGCACGGATTAGTCAAAGGTTTTCAGTGAGATTTTCCCTCTCAGACAGCTGGACACATCCCTGCCTTCATCCCTTAGTTAGCAAGAGGATGCCAAATTATTTTGGACCGCCAGGGATCATTTTTTAGTTAATAAAAACAACAAAATTGCTTCATTTTGCCGAGTCAGTTTAGGAGCAGTTTAGTTTAGATGATGGGTATCACAGGGGACCAGTAAGGGCTGAAACTTAATCCCAAAGTCAGGTTGTTTGGCTTTCTAGGAATCTATTATTTTTTTCCTTAGAAATCTGACTAAAGCCCTCTCTCTGCCAGCTTGTGACCAGCTCATAGAGGTGGGAGGTTACAGTCATGGCAGTGATGCCCTGGAACGTTGCAACACATTCCTAAAAATGTTTCCTTACCCACTCCCCACATTCCAGGCGTGATGAAATGAGAGAGTCATCTCTTCCAGCTCTTCCCTCTTTTAGGAAGAGAGGTTGAGTGTGTCTCAGATGAAGAATCATCTACCCTGGGAGCTGCTTTGAGATATGAAGATGGCCATGGAAGAGTGGGAAAAGCAGGCTGGAGCATCTCCAGGGGGATTAAATTCATTGCATGGCAAAATGGTGGGGTGAGATGGAAGTTTTCCCATCCTGGCTCCAGTGGTTTCAGAATTCCAGACTCAGCAGGCAGTGCCCAGGCTCAGTGGGATTTGCCATCTGAAGGAGTCTGGCTGATGCTGCTCTGATTTACACAGGGGGATATGATTGAGGTTTTCTACAAGTCCCCCCCAAAAAATCCCAGGAGAAAGTGCTGAGTGAAGCAAAACGCCCAAAATAAACTCTGTGACAACAGAAAGAGGGAAATTCTCCCTCTTGAAAGAAAGGGGAACCTGGAAAAAACTGGTGAGACTGGCTGATGTAAGTTGCTATTTCTAGCAGGGTTTCAGGCCGAGGAATTGGCATGAACTCATGAAAGGAAGTAATTAAAGATGTCCTGAGTTCAGAAACTGCTCCTAAGACAAGATCCAGCACCTCCTGCAGCCTCCTCCCTCCTGCCCTGCTCCCACCTCCAACAGCAGTGACTTTCCCTCAGCATCCTGGCATTTCACCCCCACCATTCCTGACAGATCTGGAGAAATGTTGGGATTTTGAAGATGATGTCACGTCCCAGAAGTGGCCCCAGCAGGAGGCTGTGCCTGTGGGAGTGCCTGGGGACCCTCCAGTGGGGTGGGTCAGGGGCAGAGCAGGGCTGGTGCTGCTCAGCCCTGGCTGCATTCCAGAGGGAATCCTTCCTGCTTCCCTGAAGTTATGGGAGGGCAGGAAGTTGCTCATTGCTGAAAAGAAATGGGTATCTTGTAAATGGTCCCAGCAAGGGCTTTGTCTGAAAAAAATATCCCCCAGGGAACACTGTTCATTCCAATGGCTGATGCCTCACATTTTTCCTGGCCTTTTCTTGGAAGCAAAGCCAACCAAAGAGGATGAAGGGGACAGTATTTCAAATTCAAGTGAAATAAAAAAGCCTCTTTGCTCCAAATCCCTTTCCATTATTGGCATGAAAGACAAAAACAGGGCGAACTTGAGTTTTGGGAATTTTTGAGTATTAGGGGCTTGGCTGTGGGGGCTGTGCTGGTTCCAGAGGCTGGGACATGCCTGAGCCTCACCCCTCAGCATCCCTCAAACCCCAAATGTCTGGGAGGACCAGGCAAATTGGGGGCTGCATCCTCTGCCCACCTTGCTCAGCTAATTGGTGAGTCCCCCCAGAAGGAGCAAGAAGGACCAGACTGGAAATTCAGAGCTCTGTTGAGATGGAAACTAAAAGAGAGTAAATTTAGATAAGACATTAGGAAGGAATCCTTCCCTGTGAGGGTGGAGAGGGCCTGGCACAGAGAAGCTGTGGCTGCCCCATCCCTGGAAGTGTCCAAGGGCAGGTTGGACGGGGCTTGGAGCACCCTGAGCTATGGAAGGTGTCCCTGCCCATGGCAGGGGGTGGGTCAAGATGGGCTTCAATGTCCCTTCCAACCCAAAGTGTTCTGTGATTCCTTGGAAACCAAAAGCAGTTTTTAGATAAACCCACTGGGACTTGTTTGCTCGTCACAATGGAGGAAAAAGGAAAACAAACAAGACACAGACGGATTGTTTTCCTTTTCGTTGGTGCTCCTGGAGTGCAGCAATCCAGGGGTTTGGTGGGATGGGTGCAGGTGGCCCAGGGAACACAGGGTGGCCGATTGAACCCCAGGGATGCTCCAGGGGTGACTGAGAACCACAACCTACCCCTGCTCACCGAGGGGGCTGAGAGCAGGGACAACCCTCAGTCTTGTGTCAAGGCTGGAGGACTCCCCTAATTACAGGATCACGGAATCATTAAGGTTGGAAAAGCTGAGATCATCGAGTCCAACCACTCCCCCAGCACTGCCAAGGCCACCACTGACCCATGTCCCCAAGTGGCACATCCACACATCTGTTAAACCCCTCCGGGGTGGGGGACAAATGGCCCTTAGAGCCCCTTCAGCCCCCCAGGAGCACAGGGCTGGTTTGGCCCCTCTCTCTGCAGGGTCCTGGAAGGGATGTGTCACTGGGGGGGGGTCACAGCCCCACGGGGGTGTGTGTGAGCCCTGTTCCCACAGCGAGGTGTGAGCTTTCCAGATGCCAGTAAACACCAGTGGGCACGCACAGATATTTACTGGTTCTTGGTGTATTCAGAGCTGTAAAACCACTTCCCATGAGCGAGGCTCTTTGGGGGTTGGGGCTCTTTGCAGCATCTCTCTGAAATGCAGGTGCTGCCCCTGGGATGTGGAGGGTTTGGCCACCCCAGATGGGTTTGTGCCCTTCAAAGGGGGCATTGTCTGGCTGCCCTGGTCAGCATGGGCTGTGCCTGGCACCCACATCTACTGGGGGAGAGGGGAGGGCTTGAAGAGCTGTTGCACTCTTGCCAGTGTGTCAGAGCCCCACAGCCTCTCCTGGGTCCCTCCACAGCCCCACAGCATCTCCTGGGTCCCTCCACGGCCCCACAGCATCTTCTGGGTCCCTCCACAGCCCCACAGCCTCTCCTGGGTTCCTCCACAACCCCACAGCATCTTCTGGGTCCCTCCACAGCCCCACAGCATTTTCTGGGTCCCTCCACGGCCCCACAGCATCTCCTGGGTCCCCCCACAGCTCCACAGTCTCTCTTTAGTCCCTCCACAGCCCCACAGCCTCTTCTGAGTCCCTCCACAGCCCCACAGCATCTCCTGGGTCCCTCCACAGCCCCACAGCCTCTCCTGAGTATCTCCACAGCCCCACAGCCTCTCCTGGGTCCCTCCACAGCCCCACAGCCTCTCCTGAGTCCCTCCACAGCCCCACAATCTCCCCATGTGGGCTCTTGCATCCGTTGGGGACTGTGAACCCACAGGAGGGACTTGCTGGGGACAGTTTGTGAGTGAGAGGGGACTTGGCTCAGTCAGGGATCGCCTCTGCCCCAGGCTGTGAGCAGAGGGACAATGCTGTGACCCCCAGAGCACCTCACTCTGCCCTGGGTGAAGCCACCAGCGCCTCTCAAATGGAGCACCCCACAACCCAGGGTGGTCACCTGTGGGCTTTGGGGCACCTCCCTGCCCAGAGCTCCCATCTGCTCAGGGACTTATGGGCAAGAGGAGCAAAGGGCTGCAGGGAGTGACAGGGATGAAATCCCATTCCCTCCTGTGCTCCAAGAGCCTTCTGGTGGTGCCACAGTGCCAGGGCTGGGGTGGTGCAGCCCTCCAGGCTGAGCTGTGTCCTAAGGGAAGGCAGGCAAAGCCCCCCATGTGACGTGTGAAAAACCCCACAACTAGGTAGCTGTAGAGAAGACACGTTTATTCAGCATGCTGGGTGCATGGAGGATTGCTCCACCACAGACATACACACCTGTTTGTGCTCACAGGCCTGTTTATATACAGTTAAAACATGCATAGTCATTATTTCTTTATACATATGTATTATTTTCTTAGAAAAGGCAGGGTTATTCTAATTAGTTCCAAGAAGTAATTTCCATCTTCTCCGCCCCGCGCTCCTCCCATCTCAGTTTGCCCATTGGTTTCCATTTTTCCTGGGCTGGGATCTTCAGGGGTCTTGGGGATGAAGATCGTGGGTCTTCCTCGCTGTGCCCTTTTCAACTTGGCTCCAAAAGTAACTTAAACGGGTTTTGTTGGCAACTTGAACCCGTCTAATTAGCAAACTTCTACAATTATCTCACTTTCTTGACATATTTCCTGATTTATCCTCAGTTTTAGAAGCTTCAAGGCCAGGTACTGATAGCAACCATCACATATCCTTTGTAGCTAATAATTCAACCATGCAGTCTGTCTCTGCTACTTCAGCAAAAGCCTCTACAATTATTTCTATTAACCCTCTCAGTGTTAGTTCTTTATTGATGCCTTATATCACATGAGCCTGGGGACAGCCCTCAGCATCACCCGTGGGCACAGTGCCCTCCATCCCCCTGCCCTGGGGCTCAGGGCTTTGGCCCCTGTGGCTCTTGGGAAGGGCAGGATTTCGGAGAGGCTTGAAGGAGTCCCAAAGCCCCTGAGTTAACCCTTGTCACCATTTATATCCCGGGGGGTGAAGTCTCAGCATCCCCATGACATCCTTCCCTGCCCTCTTCTCCTTTGAATAATTTTAGCTTTCTATTTCTACCCTGCCTGAACCAAAACAAACCTCCCAGTCCGGTCTGGGGGTGAGGCTGAAGTGGTAAAAAATGGCTCGTTTCCAGGAATAATAAAGGAAGCTTGACAGTGGTCAGCTCCTAAACTGCAATAGCAGAGGGCTCTGGGACTCGCCAGGGAAGCGAAAACGAGCGCAGAGAAGCAGCAAACCGAAACCAGAAAGTGGCTTTGGGGGCTCAAAGAGGGCACATTCCTGGGGACCATCCTGAGCTGGGGGTCAGTGATGTGGAGGAGAAGCCCTCCCATTCCAAGAGGCTTCTCAGCACTCTGGGGCAAAAAACATCCCCCAGCTGGCAAAGGGCAGCTCTGGGGCACAAAGGGCTCTGTGCCAGGACACAGCCGAAGGGTGCAACTCTTGGCAGCCCCTCCTTCTCCTCCTCTTCCTCCAGCCCCATCACGTTCAGCAGCCAGGGATGGTTTCTTTGCTCACACTGAGCATCCCGGCGCTTCCAGGTGGAGGGCAGAGCAGGTCCCATCACACCCCCCGCCTCCCCTGGGGCTCCACATGCTGCATCAGCCCCAGGGTTTGTGCCTTGCAGGGCAGCAGAAGGTGTGAAGTTCCCATGATCAAAGAGCTGTCCCTGGCTGGTGGCAGCCGCAGCCTTTGTCACTTTGTCACCCGTTGAGGCAATGCTGGCGTTTGTCATTTCCCCGAGCACACGCTCACATGTGAGTTACAAGCACAGAGGAACATGAAACTCCTACTTGTTGGTTTCTGCACCATTTATTTCCATGGCAAAAAGCCAGAATCTGGTTTTGCTCTGCAGCAATTCAGCCAAAAGCCTGAGCTGCTTCTTGTTCTGCCCAGAGCTGCTCAGACTCACCCAGGGAGAGCAGAGCTGCTCCTGCCAGGGCTTGCTGGGAATCCTGCAAAATCCCGATATTCATGTCAGCCATGCAGGGGGTTTGGACCTCTGGGGGTGAAAATCCAGGCTCAGGAACCCAACCAGAGGGCAGAGAACCCTCCTTGCAGTGCAGGGGTCTTTGACTGCACCCCCAGCATGTGGCAGGACATCAGGAACCCCCTCCCTGCTCCCCCAGCCTGGAGCTGCCCTGAGCCATTGACCTGCTGAGATTTGAGTCCCTCCCATGCCAGGCAGGTTCTCCACCACTTTCTTCTCACCTCCTTAGCTAGAAATCCATCTTCAACTCAAGGTGTCTTTTGGAGGAAGAGGTTCAGGCTGGCAAAGTGTCACAAGTCTGGTGAGCCACCTTCTTCCAGGGAACCCCCTGCTCCCAGGTGAGATCCTGCCCTTCGGGGTGCCTGAGGCTGCCAGAGGCAAAGGGATGAAGTGTGGATTAGAGAAACAGCAGGAGAGAGGCTGGGAAGGGGCTGGACACCAGGTTTGGAGGGTTCAAAGTCCAGCTGGAGTCCAGGAAGCAGCAGGGAACCCCAGGCATCAGTGCTGGATCCTCTTTAATATCCTCATGGACTGGCTGGTGGGACAAAGTGCACCCTGGCAGGTGACACAAAGCTGGGAGGAGGGGCTGGCATGCTGCAGGGACATGCTGCCATCCCAGAATCAGGGGATGTTTTGGATTTAAGGAGATCTTAAAGCCTACCCAGTGCCATGCCCTGCCATGGGCAAGGACACCTTCACTGGCCCAGGTTGCTCCAAGCCCCATCCAATCTGGCCTTGGACACTTCCAGGGATGGGGCAGGCAAAGCTTCTCTGCCCAACCTGTGCCAGGGCATCACCACCCTCCCAGCCAAGAATTTCTTCCCAATATTTAACCTAAATCTTCCCTTGTTTTAGTTTAAAGCCATTTCTCCTTGTCCTATCACTATGAGGCCCTGTGAAATCCATGGAGATCTCGTCAGGCTGGAGAAGTGGGCTGGCAAAAACCTCATGAAGTTCAGAGTCCCGTCCCCAGGGAGGAACACCCCCAGGCACCAGTATGTGCCAGTGCTGACCAGTTGGAAAGCAAAAGGACCCAGGGCTCCTGGTGGACACCAGACAGGAGATGAGCAGCAATGTGCCCTTGGAGCAGAAGTCCAGCAGGTTCCTGTGTTGCCTGAGGAGAAGCATTGCCAGCAGGTCGAGAGAGGTGACCCTTCCCCTCTGCTCAGCACTGGGGAGGCCCCTCCTGCAGTGCTGGGTCCAGTTCTGGGCTCCTCAGCATGAGGGACGTGTGGACATACTGGAGAGAGCCCAACAAAAGGCCATGGGAGATGGTGAAGCGACAGGAGCATCTCTCCAAGAGGGAGATGCTGTCACAGCTGGGACAGTTCACTCTGGAGAAGAGAAGGCTCAGGGGGATCTCTCCATTGTGTGTGGGGACCAAAGCAGATGGAGCTTGACCCTCCTCAGTGGTGACCCCTGGCATGGCAAAGTTTAAACAGCAGCTACAACTTTACTGACCACCAAAACAGGTTGCCCAGAGAGCTGTGGAGTCTCAGAGCCCACCTGAACATGGCCCTGGGCAGCCCCCAGATGCCTCCATGCTCAGCTCTTGTGCTGGCACAAGCCCTGTTGCTCTAGGGGGACAGGTAGGGTGTTTTGGGCAGCCCAGGGCCCTCAATCCAACCCCTGTGAGCTCCGTGGGCAGCAGCTCAGCAGGCTCTGATAAACATCCCGCACAGAACGGCACGAGAGCTGCCTCTTGGGTTGGTTTTTTTCCAGAGTTGCATAATCCTGTGCAGATTTGGTGCCTTTCCCTATAGAGCCTCGCAGGGAAACCCCCTCCCTGCACTCCAGAGCACTGATCTCCTCTTTGTGGCCAGGCCACCTGGCACAGTTTGGCTTCCTTTTTGATTGGAGTGTATTGAAAGCGAGCGCTGAGTCAGAGCTCCCAGTCTTGGCTCCGCCGTGAGCCATAGCCCATTATTCCCGGTGTTTGGTTTGCTTCCCCTAATTCCCTCCAGCTGTTTCACTTTCGTCTCATCCTTTATCATCATCCTGGAATTTCCATTTCGGCTTCTCCAAGGGGCCTCCAGGCTCCCTTTTAAAAGGGAGCTGATTCCAGCTGCTTCAGACGGAGCTGCACCTTCCAGAGCTTCTGGTTCTGCTCCGACATCCCTTGCCTGACGGAAAGATGAAGGGCTCTGCAACTGTTCTGGCTCTTCTCCTCCTTGTAGCCTCCTTCTCCCAAACTTCTTCTGGCCCAGGTGAGTCCTGCTTTTTCATTTGTGAAGGAAGAACAGATCTGAGCCTTCGCTGTTGTTTCTCCATTGAGCTCCCCTGGAGGATAACTGGGAATTTATCAGCCTTGGTGCCACTCTCCGCTCTGCCCACAGATCAGCTGGGTGCTGGAACCCTGGACTTGGAAAATCCTCCATTCATCCATCCATCCATCCATCCATCCATCCATCCATCCATCCATCCATCCAACCATCCATCCATCCATCCATCCATCCATCCATCCATCCATCCATCCATCCAACCATCCATCCATCCATCCATCCATCC
>JAWWEW010000048.1:11146260-11167080 GCA_035583185.1 Anabacerthia variegaticeps | reverse complement strand
AGGAGGAAGTTCTCCATGGAAAGGGTGGACAGGCGCTGGAAGGGACTGCCCAGGGAGGTTTGGAGTCCCCACCCCTGGAGGTGTCCAAGGAATGACTGGCTGTGGCACTCAGTGCTCTGGGCTGGGGGACAAGGTGGGCTTCAGGCACAAGGTGGGCTCGATGACCTTGGAGGACTTTTCCATCCTAATGATTCTGTGATTCTGTCAACTTGTTGGTCAAACTTGTGTCCAAAACATTCTTTGGCTGTGGTTCATAGTTAAACACATCAGCATAAAAAAGCAAACTATAAGCTGGCTGGTGCATAAAGCACGAGAATTAGAGCTAAAAGTTCATCCCCTGCCTGGGATAATCGCTCCCAAAACATTATTAAGTCAATAAATACCAAAGATATAAAAATCATATTAAGTTTTTATCCTCCTTGGCACGACTGGGAGGGGAGGAGGGGACTGGGAGCAGCCTAAGGTAGGGTCATGGGTGAAGCTTGTGAGTAGAGCAGGGGGCTCTGTGGTGAAGAACAATGAAGGTGATGCTTGGTAGAACCCCAGGGCTGCAGCATCAACATATGAACTTTGCCATGGGATGTGCTCCCAAGTCATGTCCATCTCATCCCAGTGCCCCACTGCCCACCCACGGCCCGGGGAGCCCACAGGAGACCCCCGGGGCTGGGGGAGCAGTGGATTTGGGGACCAGGAGTGCCCAGCACGTGGGGAGTTGGGAAAGGCTGTGGTGGTCCTGGGCAGAGGAAGGCAAGACATCACACAGAGAAGACAGGACAGAACCAGGCAGGTTTCAGAAATCAGGAGCTGCCACTCACAGGGTGTTGTCTGAGTTGAAAAATACAGAGGCTGTGGTAGAACCCATGAGGTTATCACAGATCATCACAGAATCATTAAGGTTGGGAAAGCCCTCTAAGATCATGGACTCCACTAAGCCAACACTGCCAGGCCCACCACTAAACCATGTCCCTCAGCACCACATCTCTTTGTTTTCTGAATGATTCCAGGGGTGGTGATTCCATCAGGGCACACAATGAAGAAACACATTCCTGAGGTTTGCTCCTGCTTTCAGAGTCCCCAGGCATGTTCCTCTCACACTTTCAAGACCTGCCCAACCAAAATCTTGCTTTGCCTAAAAAGAAGGCGAAATATCCCAAAGAAACCACCGAGCCCTGCCGGCATGTAAGGGTTTTAATTCCCCTCTCCCAAAGCTGCCTCGGCTTCCTCCCAAAGCCTCCCCACAGAAAAGGTGGGAGACCAAAGTTTCTCCTGAGTGTGCTTCAAGGGGAATGGGACAGCCCTCCAACCTCCTCAGGTGGGATGGCCACAGGTTTGGGCTAAATGTCTCCACCTTGTTGGCTCTGAATAGGAGAAGGTGATTTAAGCAGGCAGTGATGATCACAGGAAGCATCCAGCTCTGCCCGGGGTTCCATGGCTATGAGGACAGGAATGTCCAGCTCTCCACTGTGTGTGTGTGCCCATGCAGGTGGCACGGCTCCCTGGCAGGAACATGGCAAGCCTCTCACCACCTCCACTGGGGAACTTCCTCTTCCTTGGTGGACCTTTTGCCTGTCTCTGGTATGTCAGGGTTGCAATCCACGGCTGTCTCTGCTGCCAGACCTTCCTGAGGTTGCCATGGGCTGCCCCTCAGCTGGAGCTGGGAGATGGGATCACTGATGGGAAGCTCCGTTTGTCATTCCTGACAGCCCGTGGTACGTGGTGAGCATGGAGTCACGGACCTGTGCTGTGAGCTTGGGGACATCGTCCGGGCCCAGGTCGAGAGTCTCCACTTCTGGCAGGATCTGGATGAAGAGTTTTCCTGGGAGAGTGAGACAGGAGGGTGAGAGAGGGAGACCAAAGCATGTGAGTGCTGTAGAAGAGCAGGAGAAGGTGCAGCAGGAGGATTGGTGCCAGCCAAGGCTCCAGAGGGAAATGCCCTCAATTCACACCAAGGGTGGTGTGGGAACCCAGCCATGCCCCAAAAACCCAAACCAGGCTTTTCCCAGCCACAAGAGTCAAAAATACGGAAATAGGTGAATCTCTCCTCAAATCCAACTCAATGTTTCATGTGGAATGGGTTTTCACAGTGGGAAGACCTCAGGGTCTGTGAAGAGCACAGCAAGGAGAAGGAGATGTGGAACCCTCCCAACACAACGTCTCCAAACTCAACCTGGCCACGCTCTGATCTGTGTATAACAAACCCAGCAAGTTGGCCTGGCTTCAAGAAAAAGGTTCAGCTCCTTCAGAGATCCCTCCCCACAGGGATGTGGTGGAAAGAAATCCCTGCTCATAGTCCTGTGGACCTCCACGTGAGGGAACATTTCCAGGACCAAAAGGCTTCTGAGTGTGAGGAACAGAGAGAGGAACAACCCAGAAGGTGCAAGATGAGAAGGACCATCCAGTTAGTCATTGGCACCGCTCTCATATCCAGGTCTCCACCTGTGAGGGAATGACTACACCCAGGCACAACAATGGCAGGAATGAGAATTCCAGATGCAAATCCTCCCCTTAGGAAACAGCAGGGCTGGCCTGGGGAAGGGTGGGAAGTGGCAGGAGCCTCTTTTGGGGTGGGTGGCAGCGAAGGGAACGGAGGAACGGGATGGATTGCTTGTCTCAGTTGGAATTTGCAACATCTTTCTCTGCATTTTCCAGCTGAAACCCAAGATCTGTGGAATTCTTTTCCCCATGACGTTTTCTCAGTGTCCAGCAGAAATTCCTGATGCAACATGGTGAGTGGGAGGACTTTTGCCAAGATCTCCAAGTTTGGTTTTGTTTCCCAACTCCCCAAGAACCTGCAGGTCCAAGGGCAACGTGGTGGGACCAAGAGCAGGACCTGCCTCAGGACTCTGCGGCTTCTCCAGGTTCCCTCAGATTTTCCAAGAAATCCAAAGGGAGAGTCAAAATGAAGCCTGAAATCTCTCTTTTCCAACCAAGGTGACACACACTGCTGTTGCCTGGCTGCCATCTCCACATCACACGTGTCCTCTGCCCACCCACCTTGTGGCTCCAAGGCCTGAGCTCCACCAACACCCAAACTCATCTCTGCCCCAGGTCATCCTCACCTGGGGTAAATCTCTTCTCCTTGTTGCTGTAGAAGCTGTCGTAGGAAGAGAACACCACAGGAATAATGGGGACCTGGAGGGGAGACAATCTACAGTGAACGCTCACATTTACAGTGACTACTCACATTTACAAGGAATATTCACATTTACAGTGATTATTCACATTTACAATGAATATTCACATTTACAGTGAATAGACACATTTGCCCATCTCTCCCCCAAAATGTTTTCAGGTGAATTCTGCACCTTGCTGATAATCATCCCCATCAGCCTTCCAGCAGACACTCAGAGGGTTATTGGGGTATTTAGATCATTTAATTGTTTGTCCTCACTATTGGCTTTTACATTTTGATCTCTGCATTTAAGCCCAGCAGTTGTGGATTGGCAAATCAGTCTGTGCAAAAGGCAGCTCAGCAGAAAATTCCCTGGCCAAGTCCAGGGTTCTTGCCAAGGTTCCCCCCTTCTTTTTTTCCCAAGCTGTCATGAAGGTTTTCCACTTGTCCCAGAAACAGCCCCATCCTGTGCCACCCACAAACTCCTTGTGGGCTCCTGGGCGTGTGCTGGTCCCACAGGGGACCCTGGGACCAGGAGCCTGGTTGGCTGGTGGGGTGTGGGAGGCAAACCACCCTCCAAGGGGCAGGAGGAAGGTGGGTCTCACCTGGGCTTTCACAGCCAGCTGGAAGGCCCCACGTTTGAAGGGCAACATGGATCCCCCATGGTTACGAGTTCCTTCAGGGAAGATCAGGACACGTAGCTGCAGAAGGGAGAGGACACTGATGTGGAGGGACCTCCAGGTATTATTCTAAGCCACTGTTCTAAGCCACTGTGGTCCCCTGGGACTGCTTGGTGTGCTCCTGACCTGACCATGGACACATTGAGCCCATCAGGATGCTCTTACTCTGCTCTGCTCAGTGCCCAGCCCCGAGACAAAGACCCCTTTCCCCCCAAACCAAGGCTCATGTTTTCCAGAGGCTCCTCCCCAGCCTCCTCCCCACTCACGTTGTCCTTGTGCAGGGATTGTGCCACCTCTGTCAGGGTCTTGATGGAGCCCTCCCTGTTCCTGCGGTCGATGAAGATGACTCCTACCAGCCAGCACGCCAGCCCGAAGGTGCCCATGTAGAGGATCTCCTTCTTGGCGATGGGCACGCAGCGACGTGGCAAGATCTCCATCAACACTGCAGGGGGAACGAGGGCAGAGCAAGTTGTCATCTGCACTCAGGGTTCCTCAGGATTCTGGGTTACATCCCCCCTGCTCCAGGAGATGCCATGCCCGCAGTTTCATGGACCTCCAAATTTCATGGGAAAGGGATTCTGGGGTCTCCAAACCACTTGAAGGAAGACTACTGGTGGCACTGAAGGAGAGCAGCTGTGACATGGCTGTGGTTGGCTGGCAGTCTTGTCCTCATTCCCTTGGTGAAGTGGATGCAGCTTTAAAGTACCTCTGATACTCTGGAGGTCAAACCTGCCTCTGATACTCTGGAGGTCAAGCCTTGCTCTAATACCCAGAAATCAGCCCTGGCTTGGGGCTGGCTGGTAAAGGACTGTGTGACAGCCACTCCTGCACTTGGGATTTGGCACATCCCACCCCTCCAACCCCCTGGGGCCAGGAGCAGGAGGCAGGATCATCACATACCCATGATGTCAAGGGAGGTCTGGTGGTTCAGCACCAACACGAAAGGTTTCTTAGTCCTCAGGTTCTCCCTGCCCTTCACCACTACCTGGATACCAAAGATGTATTTGAGTGGCAGGAGCAATGCACGGAAAATCCTGGAAAAGAGGAGCGGGCATGAGCCAAAGGGATGCTGCAATTGGATAAAGGGACCAAACACTGTTCATCCAAACCATCCCACCTCAGGCACTGCTCCTGCAGAGCAGCCTGTCTGTCCACAGACCCAGATTCCACCCAGGACACGGAGAAGAGCAATTAGTGATCCTCTGCAGCATTAGAGAACATAGATCCATCTACCAGGGGTCCTTCCAACCGTACAAAACCAGTGATCCAGCAACTAGACCTACAGAAATTCCATGGATCAACCAAATATTCCATCACAGCCCAAGTGACAACCCACCTTTCTACTCTGCTTCCCTTCCCACCTTGCTCAATCAAATACAGGCTGCAATAAACCCATGCTTAACTCTGCTATTGCCCAGGCTGTGGAAAGAGAGGGGTTTGCCTTTAGGGGACATCAGGCTGCAATTCTGGGAGCCCTATTTTAAGGCATATTGGTAAAATAAAATAAAAAATAATAATAAAAGTCAAGCACCAGAGTCAACTAGTGAGGAAAACTTCTCCAAGCCAAAGAAAGATGCTCGGTGAGGAGACGTGAATTCCCACTGGAGCAGAGGACAGTGAAGCAGCAAATCCTGCCTCTGCAGCACTTCAGGAGAGTGCCAGCACCACACAGGAACGTACCAGGGTCAGCCTCTTGTCCCCACTCAGCCCCTACCCTGATGCCCACCCTGCTGGTCACACCTGTACACCCACCACGCAGCCTCCAGGTGGATCCTCAGCTTGTTGGGGAGCCTGGAGAGAGGGGGTGGGCAGTGAGGGGATGGGCTGAGGGACTGCCAGACCTGGGGACACCACTGTCATTGTCATTGGGGACACCGGTGACAGTGCAGGTGCCAGCACTGCACTGTGGCAATGTCTGCTCATGCCTGCTCAGGTTGGGACTAGCCCAGAATAGAGTTGGGAAAGAGAAAAGCACCTGCAGTGGATTTCTCAACACAGCTTGGAAAGGGAATGCTCAGCCATGGGAAGAAGGGAAATACAGCTCCCAGGACCAGATTAAAGGATTTTAATAAAAACAGTAACTTACTTTACCTGTACACTGCATTCAGCTTGTTGCCATTACCTACTTTGACAAGTACATGTCACCTTTTCCATCCTTTCCTTCCATAATTCTCTATTCCTTCTATCAACCCAAACCCAGCATTGAAACTCACCCCCCTTCACTGAATTACAGGACCTGTCAACTAATTCCTCCCCAGCACAGCACAGCTCCAGGCCCCTCCAAAACAAAGCACTGGGTAGAGTTGACTCCACCAATGCCCAGAGCAGAAAGAAGCCACGGTCAACTCACGTCATGTTCTCCACGTTGCGTCCACGAGGAATACTGAGGAGAACCACCACGGTGCTTATGGCAAAGATCCACAGCTTATAAAAGGTCATCTTGCAGAAGAACCTGAAGGAAGGTTTCACCTGGTAAAGGACTAGAAACGCAACGAAGAGACAAGTAAAGGGGTAGTGAAGCGGGAAAAGCTCCATCCTTCCAGCCCGGGGTGTGTTTGCACGGAGCAGTGAAGGAGTCACGAGGTGTTGTGGAGCAGAGCTGAGGTTCCCTGGAGCAGCTCCATGTGGGTGGTGCAAAGCTGGAAGGAGGTTTGGGAGCGATGCTCCAGCCGGGCTGTGCCTCCTGCTCGGAGCTCCACTCGCCGTGGGAAGCCAGTTTAGCAAGGACACCCCGGCAGCTCCGGTGACAGGAGGGGCAAACACACAATCCCATGGGCAGGGGCTCTGTGAGTCTAACCCTAAATAGCCCCCCTCTTCCGGGGGACTCTGGGAATAGGAATCCTGAGGAGCTGGGAGAAAATCTCCAGTGGGAGGGAGTGGGATGTGTCAGACAGCACAAAGCCTGCTCAGAGGGGCAGTAAGTTTAGATGGGACACTGGGAAGGAATTCCTCCCTGTGAGGGTGGGAAAGCCCTGGCACGGGCTGGGCAGAGAAGCTGTGGCTGCCCCATCCCTGGAAGTGTCCAAAACCAGGTTGGAGCAAGCTGGGATAGTTGGAGATATCCCTGCCCATGACAAGAGGTGGAATAAAATGAGCTTTAATGCCCCATCCATCTCCAACCATTGTGGGGTTCTACAACCCTGGGCTGTCTCCTCCGAGCCCCACCGAGTGATGTGGCTGCAGGGTGGGCAGGCTCTCAGAGATTAGGGAGGAGAGGAAGAGATCCAGTGATCCCAGCACCACACATCTGGGCACTGGAGGGACCAAGCGGAGCAACTGGACATTCCACATGGAGAGTGGGAAAAGTGCCACAAACCTGGACAAGAAGACAAAGCAGGAACAGCTCATGCCAAGGTTTTCCTGGCCACAGGCAGGCACGCGTCCAGACAGGAGGAAAACAGGAAAATGCAAGTTTTTTGGGACTGCTCCAGATGCATTTCACCTCCTAAAATCAGAGTGTGAAAAGGATCTTTTTGATAGAGAGAATGACTGGGCTGAAAAACCAGCCTCGTGTGATTCATGGTCTGCAGGACAGGCCTTGCTCTGGCACTTCAGAGGAGCAGCAATATTAAATAATTAATATTTAATAAGATTACATTCCAGCCAGGACTGAAAGCCGTAGGCTCTAGAAAGGGAATGCTCCAAGGACCCATGAAAGCACTCTGACCATCACCTGAAAACGAGGTCAAAGCCTTGAGGGCAATAAAGTGGGCAAGACTGAGTGATATTTCATTAAGGAACAGGATCATTTCAGAAGGCACTGCCTGTGCCCTCTGCTGCTGTGGCTGATCCAGCGACCACCCTTCTGACTGCAGAGAAGGGGCTGCAGCCTCTCTGCTCAGCTCCCCCAAGGCTTCCCTGCAACCACAGGAGAGGCAGCCAAAGGTTTTCCCACAGCCTCTGTGCTCTTCCAGCACATGGGAAAGACCAGCATCCCATATTCCTGCACTGTCTCTACTGGGGCTGCAGAGACCAAGTCCCTTTTGCAACTGGTTTATAGAGACCAGCCACAGGTGGCTGGTGCTTCAGGTCCCTTCCTGGTGCCTGTTAAGCTCTTCTGTATCTCATCAGTATAAATTACAGCCTTTTGTAATTGGGTTAAGGTTGATTTGATCACAACTGGATCATCCTGAGCTGCCAGGAGAGACGTTCCTGAAATGTAATGCAGGTGAAAGGAGTGGAATGTCCGTCCTGCAAGGATGGATGTGGCTCCCAAACCAAGCTTGCTGTGTCCAGGCTCCTGATGCAGGAGGAACATCTGGCCTGACTCTGCCCACACCAACCCACCCTGAATGTCTGTGGGCAGGGCAGTGTGCAGGTTCACAAACCAGTGCAAAGCTTTATTTTTGAGTGACTGATGGCAATTCTCAAAGACTTTCACAGAATCACAGGATCATTAAAGCTGGAAAAGACCTCCAAGACAGTCAAGTCCACCCTGTGCACAATCCCCACCTTGTCCCCCAGCCCAGAGCACTCAGTGCCATGGCCAGTTGTTCCATGGACACCTCCAGGGATGGGGGCTCCAAACCTCCCTGGGCAGCCCCTTCCAATGCTTGACCACCCTTTCCATGAAGAAATTTGTCCAATATCCAACCTAAACCTCCCCTGGCGCAGCTTGAGGTCCTGCCCCTTGTTCCCTGGGAGCAGAATCTGACCCTACCCAGCTCCCTCCTCCTGTCAGGGGGTTGCAGAGAGCAAAGCTCTGTGATTTGGGGCTTCCAAGAACTGGGGAGTGTCTCTGATGAGAATGGGAAAAGCCACCGATGAGAAGGGGAAAAGCCAAAGGCACAAAGCAACAATAAACCCCCACCATTCCCAATTCTCCACGGAGAGACAGCGAGCTCAGCTCTGACACAACCTTTGGGTTCCCAACCCAGACTTCAAAATGCTCAGCTATAATTTCCCTGTGTTGCAAGGCCAGCACCTGGATCCACCCCACTCCCACTGCACAAGCTGTCAGCTCTTGCCTAACCTGCAGGGTGTTTGCAGAAAGCACAGCCCTAAAGAAGCTCCCAGTTTCCAGCCTAAGCGTATCCAAGCCCAGTTAATTCCCTTTTGCCCCTGGGTCTTTGCACCCTTTCCCAAATCTGGCTTGATTTCAGTGACTCTGAGATAAGGAGAGGAGGGCCTTGCTCACACCATGAGCTTTCATCATGCAGCCTTAATGACTCTCCTGTTCCCCAGCTCTGCTCAGCCACACAGGAGAGAGAGCAGGAGGCAGAGAAAGGGATCTGATCCAGTGGGAAAAGGCAAAGAACATTGTCTTGTTCACCCTAAGCAAATGAAGGCTCAGGAGAGCATGGATTGCTGTCAGCACAGTGAAGGGAAAAGGTCAGAGCTGCCTTCTAAATGCAAAGCAAAGATTTCAGGCCAAAACTGAGGCACTCCATTCTGAAATGGGAGCGATTCCCACTGGAAATTGCTGTCATAAATAGCTCCACTGGAACAGATTGGAACATCTCTGCTCTGGGGGGACCAGGGACAGCCCCCAGGGAATGGCTGGAGTTGGGGCAGGGCAGGCTGAGGTTGGATCTCAGCAGAAGGTTCTTCTTCCCCCAGAGGGTGGTGGGCACTGCCCAGGCTCCCCAGGGCAGTGGGCACAGCCCCGAGGCTGCCAGAGCTCCAGGAGGGTTTGGATGATGCTCTGGGGCACAGGGTGGGATTGTTGGGGTGCCCCTGCAGGGCCAGGAGCTGGACCCCTTTAGGATCCCCTATATGTCCATATAACATTCAGTTTTACAAGGCACAGATTAGCTTTGGGTGCTTATTTATCAGCAAAGACATGGCTGGATGTGTTTGTAATGGCAGAGAAGGGTTTTTACAAGAAAAGGTGTTCTGAGTCATGAAGATTTCCATGACATCCAGAGTGTTGGACCATCCTGTGCTGTAGGACTTGCACCCATGGCATAACTCACAGCCAGCTGAGCTCTGGGTGGAAAGTAAAGCAGTTCATCACTGCAAATCCCAGAGAAACTGGAGTGGGAAAGGACACTTGGAGGTCTGCAGGGCAACCAGCTACTCAGGGCAGGGTGAACTCCAAACCCAGACAGGGCCACTGACCACCCTGGTGGTCCTCCACTCAAACCAAGTCTAAAGGTCACCAGGAGAAGATTCGGAGCAGGATGGACTCAGCATGGACATCCATCTCTGAGCTGATACAGCTGGGAGAGGCTGCAGATGGGAAAGGAAGAGGATGAGAGGCCCTGACAGAACTGGGAGGGACAACTGCACTTCTGAAACCTTCAGCAGAGGCTGAGCAGGACAAACAATCCCATTCCAGGTCCTGCAGGATGAATCCAGGCAGGGGCAACCACGTGCCAGGCATCCTGTGGCATGGCAACCATGGTGCTGTGCCAGCATTTCCTGGGTTTGATCAAGTTTGATCAAGGCAAAGGTGTGTGTCATTTGACAACCAAGAGTGGAAAACCAAAGCTGGAGGGACCAGGGCACCTGCCACCCATCCATGCTGAGTCCCTTGTAGCTCCAGCACCAGGAACCCCCCCTGGAGACACAGAGGACTTCTGCCCACTCCAGGGCATGGCTGGGTGCTTTCTGCCTTGCAAAGATGCCCAGGCTGGTGTTTCCCAGCCCACAGCACCCTCCATCCCAGCCAGTGCTGGCAGCACTCGGTCTCCATCGCTCTTCTTCCTCTCCAAGGTTCTCCCAGAGAGTCTTCCCACCTTGGAAGTGGTGAGGAGGAATTGTTGTCAAGTATTTGTTGGAACTACATCCATGTCACATGGAGGGAGAGTCAGAGACTTCAGCAAGAAATACCTTCTTTCATCATCAAGATTCTGGAATCCCCTTTTCCCACCGTTCCCACAGAAATCCTCCCACCATCCTGCACTCACCTGTGGCTGCTACACCTTTAAAAAAGGGCAAGGAAACGTTTTGGCTTCAGCCCCAAACTGCAGTTTATTGAGCAATGACAGGAGTGTAACAGGATACAAAGGGAGGGGAAAGTGGGTTCGATCCCTTCCAGGAAAAGATATTGAGGGGACAATGCTGGAGTGAAACCAGGTTAGTTTTTACTTTCCTGTGTGTTTAGATGGTTCTTATCTTTTTATCTTTGCCAGGACCCATCCCACCAGCTCCAGAGCCCAGGGATAAATCACTCTGGCTTGTTCCAGGCTGCAGGAATAACTTGTCACAGATTTTTGTCACAATGCCTTGGGAATCCTGGACTAAGGGCAGAAAAGGATGAGAAAACAGCTCTGTCCACGTGGACAATTTCTTCCTTCCATCTTGGAGCCAAACCTGACACAGGGCATTTTAGACAAACCCGTTTGGGGTGCAGGACAGCTCTTTCTGCTTCCCACAGAGGCATCCTGACACTGGGAGACAAAAAGAATTGGAGAGCAAGAATCAGCCCTCATTCCAGTGCCCTGGATCTTTCTGTGGGGATGGAAATATCTGAAAGAAGGGTCCAAACCATGTGCTAGTGAAACACTGTGTGTGGTTCTACGACCTAAGGGAGCAGCTGGTGTGGTTTGGAATCAGCCTCTGGAGATCTTGTTCCACTTGGCTTTGTGACATGGAGTGATTTCCCACATGTGGGACATCTCTTCAGGAAGTTTTTCATTGCTGGACTCCATCCCACTGGAAAGGCTTGGTGCAAACTAAGCTGAGCAAATGACAGTGACCGTGGCCGAGCATTGCAGGCAGGAAAAGCACAAACACAGTAAAAATAATAATAATAATAAATCCCAAGTCCAGACTTCTGGGGAATCCTCAGCGTTCAGCATTTAATGTCATCGGAATCTTCTTCTAGAGGAGATAAAAAGCAGTGTGTTAAGAGAGAAGGGCCTAGCAGAGCTGTCAGCAAAGGAAGGATGGTGCTTTGGGAGGAAAAGGCACTGGAGCAGGCTGCTTTTCCCAAGGGAGAAAGCTCTTCCCTACATCTACTTCCCAGGGATTCCAGAGAGCATTTTGGAAGGAAAGCATTAAAACATCAAGATTTTACAAATCCTGAAGGCAGAGGGGAATAATGTAAATATAGGCATAAACTATACAAGCAGGAAGCAGATTCCAAGATCCCTTCCCCAGAGTGGGAATCTCTGTTCCAGTGAAGAGCTGCTTTTGGGCACACCAGGAGAGAGCTCAGGGTGTGCTACAGACAGACCAACCACCCAGACAGACAGACAGACCAGCCTTCCCAGCTTGGCCATTGCTTCCCATGCAGAAAAGCACAGGAATCGACAGCAAAGAGCTAAACTGGAAGGGCTTTTAATCAGGAAAAAATCCCAGAATCCCAGGATGGGTCAGGTTGGAAGGGACCCAAGTGGGGCATCTGGTGCCACCTCCCTGCTCCAGCAGGGCCAGCCCAGAGCACACAGCACAGGGTTGTGTCCAGAGGGCTCTGCAATATCCCCAGGGAGGAGACTCCACACCCTCCCTGGGCAGCCTGTTCAGGGCTGGGTCACTGCCCAGGGAAGAAGTTCTTCCTCCTGTCCAGGTGGAACTTGCTGGGCATCAGTTCCTGCCCGTCCCTCTTGTGCCAGGGCTGGGCCCCCGAGCAGAGCCTGGGCCATGCTCTGCCCCCTCCCTGCAGGCACTGCCCCCCATGGGGAGTCCCCTCTCAGGGGGTGCTCTGGGGGCTGAACAGCCCCAGCTCCCTCAGCCTGCCCTGCTAAGAATCCCAAAACAGGGCACTTGGTTTGGGCTTGCAATGCCAATGCCAGAAAAATCTGCATTTTGGAGGAGCCACTCGCAGAACATCCGATGAAATGGAGTTCCCAAACAAGTCCTAGGGTTGTGATTTAGGGTTAACCCTAAATGTTAGTCAGCTCTGTTTGCAGCCTCAGGAGCTGGTGGAAGCTCTTACCTTCCTCCTCGGTTCTCCTCGACTTCCAGGCTCTGAGGTCCAGCTTCGGGATCCGACTGCAGCTCACAAAGCCACGGGGGTACCTGTGAGCCCTGAAGATGTGCCTGGAGACTTTGGTGATGTGGGTGTTGTCACAGACCACTCGTGACAGGGACACTTTGGCCAGAGCACAGCGCTGCCGAGGGGTGAAAACCCCGCGGTTCTGCCACCAAAACCTGCACGACAAAGGACGAGACACAACAGGTTTTTGCCTTCGGGCTTCTTGACATTCAGGACTCCCACGTTAACAGCAATAACACAGTTCTGCTGGCAAGTAGAAATTTAAATTTCTGTTATTTAAATCAAGAGCCCTGACTCACCAGCTGGATAATTGAATTTGGGGGAGGTCTGGCTGTGAGTGAATTAATTGCCCTGTGTTCCCTCAGATGAGGTGCCCCTTTCAAATAGGAAAGGCTGCACAGGCTGTGCTTACATGCTATGCTGGAACCAGCCCTATAATTACTCAATTTTTTAAGAAAGGGTTTGTTTCCTGCCATAAGAACAGGATTTCGAGGCTGTTTGCCTCTCACCTCCCAACACTGAGGTTTGAGCCCATCCTAAGCCTTTCTAGGCAGAGCTGTTTCCCAGAAACAGGGGATGTGATCCCGTTTTCAGGCACTATTGCTGGCAGGAACAGGGATGTTGCTTCAGAAATGCAGCTTAAAATGGGGCACCAGATTCCCTGCTGCACCTGATGCCCCTGAGCAACCTCGGGGAGGGGGAGGAATTCAGGGAGCTTGGAAGCTCATCGTTGCTGAAGTGACTTTGGCTGACAAGAAAACCCCAACCCACATCCCAGTGCAAGTAAAGACCAAGCCCTGCTACATGTCAGACCATGGGGTGGAGAGAAGAAATAGTGAGAAATCACCTCCAAACCCCGTGGGAAGTCAGAAGACACTGAATGGACAAAGCTGGGTATTGCAAGATCAGAATTTGGAAGGTGAACTGATGTTTGACTTTTGCAGGCACAGCAGAGAGGGGACAGGGATGCTGCTTGGGTTGAGCTGGGATTTCACCAAGAGAGAACATTTCACCTCTTTTACTTGGCCTGGCAGTGTGTCAGTCCTTCAGCACCACCCCTTGGTGTGCAGGCAAGTTCTCAAAGCCACCACATCAGCAGCTGCTCCCAGGGCCATGTGTTTGGACCTGACAGGTCTTTCTCTAACTGGGGAAGTCAAGCCATGCAGATCCTGGTTTTCCCCACCTCTAGAGCTCCGCCTGCTTCTCTTGCTAAGGTATTTGTGTGTTCCCCTTCCTGCTGGGGGGGGAGCTGCTGGTTGAACACCCAGCAAGGTGGGCACCTTGAGAGCACTGAATTGAGGGAGGAAAAAAGCTCACACTGGGTGTGAACCATTGACATGGAGAAGGACAACCCAGTCTGAAGAAGCGAACAGGCTGAGAGTGAAAACCCTTGGCTGGGATGGGATCTTAACCCAGGATCTCAACCATCAGCCAGGGAAGAAGAACATCACCAGAAAGGGGAAGAACCCTTTGGAGCAGTGCTGAAAAGAAGAGCAATAAACAGCTGGAAGATTCCAGATCTGTCCTTTGGGGTTGGAATTACCAGATCTCCTCTTACCTGTCCCCATCCCGGATGTGCCTGAACTGGGTGCCAATGAGACAAGCCATGAGAGGCCCAACTCTGCCTCCCTTCACAAAGGGCTCTGCAAGGGCCCCGATCCAGATGTCAATATTCTTGGGGGTCCCATAGAGTTGGAGGAACTTCCTTGCCAGCTCCCGATTCCTCAACACCCGCCCAAGTGACCTCACTCCAGAAGGCTGGGAGAGCCCACAGAACTGTCTCCAGGAGTTGTAACCTGCAAGGAGTTGGGAATCAGAGACAGAGCAGTAAGTGGTACACCCTCCTGGAAAGACCTTTTCCTCTCTCGCCCAAAGCTGGGACGCAGGGAGGGCCCCAAAATACTCAAAGCATTGTTTTATATTTCTGCTATTTCCATGGAATTCCCACTCCTCCAGAGCCTGTTTCTCCTGCCTGGTCTTTCAATGCTGTTTTGGGAGGGCCATGTCTTTGGTGAGAGATGTTCCACCACCTTCCAGTGCTGTTCTGTTCCACTCAGCAGGGATGGAGGTGCCCATGCAAAGGCTCCAGAGCGATGCTGTGGCCAAAACAACCTCCTGGTGGTGGGATTGAGGAGCTCTGGGAGATCCCTGCCCTGCTGCAACTGCAGCAGAGCCAGAGGAGTGACCACAGGGGATTTCAAACAACAAAGGAGAAGTGTGTGTGTGTGTGTGGCTTCTCCTCACCCTGTGCTGTGGGTGCTCAGATCAAGGGTCTGGGAATATCTAAGGTCTGCCTGGTCTTCACTGTGACCCAGGACCTTGCTGGAGCTCAGGCACCTTCAGACAGAGCTCACAAAACCACCTGATGTTGCCTTCATTGAAAGTGAACCTGGACAAGATGAGAATGGTCCCTCTTTGTGGACAACAGGACAGTGGCCAAGTGCATAGTCATCCCACACCACACAGCCCAAGCTGCCTCAGCCACCAGACTTGGCCAGCTGCACTAATTTTTCCTGTGCTGCAAACAGGCAAAAATCCACCAGGCCACAAGTGGTGCATTGCTCTGCAGCTTGGTGGACGATTCTGCATCTCGATGGACAGGCCACCTGCTCAGCAGAGGGCAATTTGCATCTCAGTGTCTTATCAAATGGCCCCTTAAATAGAGGGGAAATGTGTGGAGCACTGATGAATCCTCCTCCTGCCAAGGCTGTTGGCTGAAGAGAGGAGATGATGCTGCAGCAAACACCTCTGCTGTGAGCAGGATGTCATGGAATCAGGGAATGGTTTGGGTTGGAAGGTGCCTTAAAGACCATCTCATTCCACCCCTGCCATGGACAGGGACACTTCCCACCAGCCCAGGTTGCTCCAAGCCCCATCCAACCTGGCCTTGGACAATTCCAGGGATGGGGCAGCCACGGCTTCTCTGGGTAGGATTTCCCTGCCAGGGAAGGATTTCTCCCCAGTGTCTCATCTAAACCTACTGTCTTGTGTCTAAAAAATGGGGATAATTAGGAGGAAAAGACACAGCTTATGGTGCCTGGGTGACACCATTATCAAACAATCCAGGAGACTGGCAATTGGCTTCATCCAAAAATTAATTAGAAAGGTTTTTCTGACCTGGCTATGCCATCACCACCCTTGTGGTTGTCTGACACCAGGAGTAAAGCAGCACTCAAGGTGGCTGAGACCCAAAACGGGACACAAAGTCACTAGAAAAACATTCAGTTCCACCACACCAGGTCTGGAGTCAGAGCTAGAAACTCAGGATTTGTGGTTCAGATCAGGCTCTGCACAATGTCATAAAGCATGGAAAAATCCCCAACTCCCCTGCATCCAGCTCACTTTTCATCCCAATTTCAGAGGGATCCGTCTTGTGTCTCCCAGAATTTACCGACACGGCAGCTCCGGGCACTTCCATCACACTAATAACACTGTTGGGCAATGACCCACCCAGGAGAGAGCTGTGGAGACCCATCAACAAACAGCCTGTTTCTCAAGGCCTTCTTGCAATGCCATCACACTGGTTTTGTACCCTGCAGAGCCCTGAGAGTGGTTCTGACATGCCTTACGTTTTGGGACACCGTCCTTGTAGAGCAATTACAAGGAGGTTTCCCTTACATATTGGAATCTTCTCTTCCAGTTGTGTGTGGCTGGGTTGGACCACTTGAGATGTTTGGAGAGAAGCCACGAGGGGACTTCTGGTCCTAATTCCACTCCTGGAAACTCGTTGCTAAACTACTTTGCTAATTTTTCCTTTTGGACAATAGAAACGAGTCAGTCACTGAACACCAAACTCTAGTCTGTGTTCTTCTGACTCCACATGTCTCCTTCAGCTTCATTCAGGCTCTGTCTCCATTGCTCAACCACCCACCCACTTACCTATGGCTGTCCAGAAATAAGGAAAAGGTTTGGCAAAGATCATCATAGAATCACAGACTATCCTGCATCGGAAGACTCCCACAAGGACCAAGTCCAACTCCTAAGTCATTTCATGAGCTGGAGATGTTTCTCAATGCTCAGACAGTTTGATTTCCAGCTGCCTGTCTCTGGAAGCTCTTCTCCCACAGCCAGCTCACCTGGAAGGCCGTGGTCTCTGCTCCTCTGCATGTTGAGCGCGGCCAGATCGAACCCAATCCTTTCCACCTTCTCAAAGAGCCGGTCCCGGAGCTCATCCACCACCATCTGCTGCTGCGTCATCAGTTTGGCCTGATTAGCCATCAGGTTGCGCAGGTAGGGATCAATCCCACCTGGAATGGTGACAAGGGGACGTGTGAGCAGAGCAGAGAGCCCCGTGGGTGGGTTGAGAGCTCGAGGGAGCTCAGCCTGGCTTATATTTAATTAGAAGCTTCTGCTGCGTGAGAATCAATTTTCCTGCACTTGAAGAATTAGAAAGGATGGACTTTGAGCAACGTTCTTGGAGGCCACAGCAATGAAGTGGTCAGACCATGTGCTCCATCACACAAAGGGCTGCAGGGACAGCTCAGCTGGGGAGACTCTGGCTGGTTGCAAAGGTCATTTGGTACCTTTAATGCAAAGCAGGTTTAAACTGGGCTGAAGCAGGAGCTCATCGTGCCAGGGCAGGAAAAACTGGGTGAGACAAACCCCCAGCGTGGATCTGCAGGAAAGGCTTTACCTTCTTGAATGATCCTCCAGACGGCAAAGAAGGAGGTTCCCAGTCGGATTTCGGGTGTTATGGGCTTGTAGTTTTCATTTAAGCGGCCAACGGTGGGGGGAACGGCGGCGTGAGCGAAGCGGAAGGCCAAGGTGAAGACGTTGGATATTCGAGGATCCACACGCTCGTCGTAGCCCCGGTAAGGAGGGATCAGCCTCCGGAACCTGGATCCCAACAGGAGAGGCAGGTAGTCCCTGTAGGTTATGATCTGGGGGGAAACAAGGGGACCATCAATGCCTTGGCCACCACTTTCTGCAGAAGGAAAGTTGTTGTTCATGTTCTCAAGCGACAGGAGCTGCTTTGATGGGGTTGATGCACGAACAGATGAACCTCCCCAGGCCCAACCTGCCTTTCACCTCTCCACATCTTCACCCAGCTGCTCTGGCAGCTCAGTGAGGATCCTCCTGCTGCTGGGGGGGACATTTTTGTGTGTCTATCTCCATGGCCTGGGTTCAAAGCCTCTTCGCCACCTGGCCACGTGCAGCTCCAGCACTGCAGGTCACTGCCCAGGCTCCTGCTTTCTCCAGCCAGGCATGGAGGGATCTCTCCACTCTCTGGCAGTGACGAGCTTTGCATGGACATGCAACGAGCTGGGGGAAAACTCAACGTGGACACCCCATGTCAGGGACATCAGGGAGCCCAGCCACTGCTCCTGCCTGTCCCACACATGTCCCGTGCCCCTTGGAGCCGAGCTCTTGGCATGCAGGTATTGCCAGACATGCTCCTCTCTGCCTCCACACTTTGGCAGGTCAGAGCAAGATGATAATAACAGGTTGGAAGCAATGATCTCAGAGGTCTTTTCCAACCTAATTGATTCTGTGCTTCTGTGAAGATGAGAGGCTGCCAAATCCTCCCAAATATTGTCTCTTGCCACCGTTCCCAGCAGCCAGGCAGAGCTGCACCCTCAGATGGCAAAGATAAGGTTGGCAGTGTTGGCACAGGGGAAAACACCACCCACAGGCAGCTCAGAGAGTCCTCCCGTGGCAGAGGATTCCAACCCTGCTCTCACGTCTCTCTGGGATATTGAGGAGGTGGCACAATACAATTAGAATAAATAAATAAATAAATACATTTTAAAAACCCTGTGGCAGCAGGAGAAAATGGATCGTCTGAAAACTGCAGGGAGATGAAACCATTGATGCAACACGACGATGGAGGTGATGCTTTTAGGACAACCCTTTGACTCTCAACAATAAATTCAACAATACTAAAATTAAACTGACCGTTTCAAAATTGGCATTCCTGTTGTTTAGCTTTTGTTAAGCCAGCTCAGAAGACAAGTTTCCAGCTAGGTCTGACTAAACACGACCTTTGGGAACCTCATGTCTCCTTCTGCCATAGGAACCAGCTGTGAAACCTCATCTGGCTGTGAAGATGGTCCTGCCCCAAGCTGGAGGCTGGACAAGAGACCTTGCCAAGGACAGAAGTATTTCTGGGACCCTCAGACCTCGTTCAGGGTGAAGTCTGAGGTGCACAACAGTCCCAAGGGGCTCTTTGCCCCAAAGGACAGAGGAACACCAAGATAACACCCACCAGTTCATGAAGCTTCTTTATAAAACCACAGAATCATTTCGGTCGGAAGGGACCTGAAAGATCATCTCATTCCAACCCCCAGCCATGGGCAGGGATCCATTGAGAGGAGGAAACTCCCAATCCAGAGGAATTTTCATCCACATTTCCAGTACCATTTTTCTCAGGTCTCAAACACTGGTTAGAAAAACTTCTCCTTTGACTTTTCTGCCTGTTTCTCCAACAAAAAAGTTCAGCTAAAAACTCCCAGAGCAATTTATGAATTTAATGCCAGAGGGACACCAAGGATTTGGGGGGACCCCTCTGTGCTTGTTATTTCAGGTACCTCTGTGTGACTTTGCTTTGGTTGAAAGGGACTGGTGGAAAGAACTGGATCACTTGCATCCCAAAAATCCCTCACTCTTTGGGCCCCCCACACTAACACAGCCTCTCACATCCATCCCATGAGAATCTGGCAGGGCCAGGATGTCTGAGGTGTTGGTTGGTACCTGGAGCATGGCTCCCAGGATCTTCCGTGCCTCCTGGTAGAGCTTCTCATCATTCCAGTGGGGATTGAGCCTCTTCAGCTTCCCAGCCAGGCGGTTGTGCTCCCGCACAAAGAGCGTGTGCATGCAGGCCAGCTCCAGCATCTCGCTGGCTCGAGTGTCACCTAGGAGGGTCACAGGTGAGTGGCACTGCCCTGTGCCTGGCTGCTTCCCGCTGGAATGGGAATATCACACCGGGAAGGGCGCACCGAGATATTTTTAGACGTCTCAATGTCTGCGTTGCAGAGAAAATGGGTGAGAAATGCAGAGGAGGAGAAGGAAACCAAGGTGTGAAGCACCAGGGTTGGACCAGGGAAAAGCCAAACTTCTGCTGAGGCAGCAAAAGCCAAGATACCACCACGGGTGGACTCAGCATTCCAGAGGGATGGGGAAGGTTTGATTCCATTAACGGCTGGGAACATTAACTTAAGAAGATAAATCCAAGTAGGTGTTCTCCAGGCACCCGTATCAGGGAGACATTTGGTCTCACAGCTTGAGAGAGAAATGGAAATGGGCAGAAGGAAGACAGGGGGGCTCTGAAAGTCAGAAGGTCTCCTTCAAACCAACCAAAACTGTGGCCAGAGTGAGATGACAGTCACAAACAAGCTCTCTGGGGAGGGAAAGTAAAAGCGAAATGAGTCACAACTTGAAGGAATAAACAACAAACAGCATCACAATGAAATATCAAATCCTTCTTCAAACATCTGGGGCAGGAAACCCAAGCGCAAGCAGGTGATGGGAGAATAAAGAAGCACTCAGAGAAAAGTAAATATGTCGTATTTAGTGCCCTTGTCCCACAGTAAATAGAGGGATTTGCTCCTGCCCTCAGCACAGAGCCCTTTTCATCCACTGTCAAAGGCTGCCTGTGAGGGGCTGCGAAAGGATGAACAAAAGCAGCTCTGTGAGGTTTCCATGAGCAGAATTCATCCAGCCAGGGCTCCCAAGGGAGCTCCAGGAGGAAACGCTGAGCCCTGTTAGGCGACTGAAGATGTGAAATCCCCCCCGGCTCGCAGGGACCGGAACAGTCACAAATAAGACACTGAGTTTTCAAAGGCACTTCCGAGCCAGCCTGAACTCATGGCCATGAATGCAGTGATGGGAATGTTCCAGCTATGGAAGAGGAACTGCTCCTGCAGCCCCTCGATGCTGGAAGCCCATCCTGGGAGGTATCTGACATTCCTGCTCTGCTCCTCACTGGGTATCTGCCTTTGGCCAGAGGTTCTGTGTGGTCCTCACCAAGGAGCTTGGAGGGCATGTGAAGAAATGGAACAACAGATAGGACAGACAGAGAGGTGTGAGAGGCTGGAGGAAGCAGGAAGAACCAAGAGCTTCAAAGGAAGGAACTGGGGGATGGCCTCGAGCAGGGGTGTCCCAGCAGTCACAGCACCAGGTGCTGGTGGTATCCAAGGGCCATGGGA
>JAWWEW010000048.1:11104946-11146160 GCA_035583185.1 Anabacerthia variegaticeps | reverse complement strand
CCTCTCCAGCTCTCCTGGAGCCCCTTTAGGCACTGGAAGGGGCTCTCAGGTCTCCCTGGAGCCTTCTCTTCTCCAGGAGAACCCCCCCAGCTCTCCCAGCCTGTCCCCAGAGCAGAGGGGCTCCAGCCCTTGGAGCATCCCCGTGGTCTCCTCCACCTCAGCCCCTTCCCTTCACACCCAGGAACCCCACACAGGGTTGTCCCACTGAGAAGGTGACACAGAAGGTGCTGAACATCCTCAAAGTCCAAACAATCAGTGCCATTTCCCCCCCTTGCCCTTCCCCAAAGCCCCCAAAGAAGCAGGACCGAACCTTTGGCTTTTTTAAGGAAAAATGTCTTTTTGTGAAAATAGACTTTATTATAATAAAATTTGATATTAAATAAAAACATACCATACCACCACCACCACCACTCGTGGCCGCTGTGCTGGCACCACTCACGTACCTCACCTGCCCAAACCAAGGAACTGGAACATGCAACGGGACAAAGGTGGGAGAGGGGACAAAACCCACGGGGTACAAAACTCTCCGTGGCTTGGCAAGGGATGTGTCTTAACTCCAGGAGCACTTCACCTCCTGGGAAAACAGCTCCAAGCTCTCTCCATCCCCAGCCACGCCCTCCCAATGCTCTGGGCTCGGGAGCAGCCTGGAGACAGCCCAAGGGAAAGGAGGCGGTGGGGAAATAAATAAAGAAATAAATACATAAATAGTGAGATAAATAATGAAACAAACCGACAAATAAACCCATAAATAAATAAACAATAAGGCGGAGGCCCCAGCCAGAGCGTGGTCAAGGTGAACCAGGCAAGAGCAGCTTTCCCAGCAGCCCAAGCTACAGGCTGAAGGCCCTGGCTGCCAGCAGGGCATTGCTCCTTCCTCCCTGGGGATGCTGCTGCTGGCTCCTGACTGAGGCAGTGTGGGATGCTCCTAGGCACAGCTGCATATTTACAGGGTTACAGTACAGATCAGAACTCACTCGTCAGCCCAGACACGGCAAAGGGGAGTCACGGGAACAGAGAAGTGCAACTTTTCTTTGCAGGGAGTGAAGGAGCTGCCACGAGCTCCTTTGGAGCAGAGAAATACCAGGGAGGGTGGACAACAAGGGGTCTCTTCCTAAGGGGCCAGGGCTTTGCTGGGAAAAGCCAAGTTAGCTAAGTTACAGCCAGGATACCGTTTGGAAATGGAAATATTTACAGGGAGCCGCTGTGTGGAGGGAGCTGGATCCCAGAGCTGAGCCCTCACCCCTCAGAGCCACTGTCCCCCCACGGGGGGGCTCTCAGCAGGGACAGCTCCCACACCCACTCCAGAACTTTCTCCAGTCACACTTCTTCCCTCAGGAAATAATCAGCTTATTGCAGGGGCCTTCTGCTGAACTCTCAGTCTCTGTGCACTGCTCAGGGCAGTGAGTGCAGAATAAACCCCTCGTTAGTTTTTCTTATTGGACCCAAGTTTTTTGAAGAGGTTTTTCCCTTTGAAGAAGAAGCTTCTCCTCTTTTTACCCTGCCCAGGGGCATCACTGCAAGTGAGAAGAGCCAGTGATGCCTGCTCTGGACACGGGACAAGGCAGGAAGGTGGTGGAGTAGGAACTGGTGAGGAGTCACTCTGCTCGACAGATCCATCTGGGTTAAGCTGCGTGGGAGAAAGAGAAAACAAAAGAAAAAAGCAGGAGTTAGAGCTGCTGCAGGACATCAACACCAACATCCACCTCAGGCTTCTCTAAGACAGCCTTCTCCCCACCAGCCTCCTCTGTGAAGGTGCAGATCCAGCTGGGAAGTTCCCAGTGCATTTCAATGTTGATACTCACGAGCCAGATCCTGCCTGTGCTCTGACATTGAAGAATTCCTGCACTTTGGGCTACAACAGCACCCCAGGAAAGCCCCACTAAGGACTTGGTGAAAGATGCTGCTCCACAGCTGAGCACATGAAGCAGCTCCTGAGAGCACAGATGGAGCCAGGGATTGATGCATCCATGGATTCTGGGAGAGGGAGCCTGGTGGGCTCCCAGCAGACTCTGGGACAGAAGGTGGGGCATTAACAAAATCCTGAGCCAGCTGAGTGTTTGAGCAGGTGAATGGACTCCCAGTCCTGAAGGATGCACACTGTGCTGCTCTTTGTGGAAGGGGATTTTAGGAATCAGAATGTGCCCTTGCCCCAGGCCCAGTTTCCTCTTCACAAAGCACTAATGGCTCCTTCCTTCCATGATCTCCTCTCACTGGGTTTAGGTGACTGGACAGTGACAATTCCCAGTCTGGCATGGCAAGCTTTCCCAAGAGGCTGCAAAGTTCACCAGGGAAGAAGTTCTGGATTTCCCAGGCCTTGGGAGAGTCCCTTGTCCCACTGCCTTCTATTCCACCCAGCTTTCACAAACCAGCATTTTCCAGGCTCCCAGCTGTACATCCTAGCTTGGAATCACCCAAAACACAAGTGACAGTGGCTGTGCCAAGGAAGAGCATCCCACTGAGTCAGGGTGTGTGTCCCTCATGGGTCTGCAGCAGCCACAGCTCCAAGAGGGAAGATGAGCTGGTGGCAGTGGCAGGAGGATGTTCTGCCTGGGTGGGAGCACTCCTGGATGTGCCCTGCTCCTGGTTCCACGAGGAATGCAGGGAAAGCTGCTGAATCAGGCACAGCCACACTGGTGCTGCCACAGCTCATGTGCTGGGGTAGCTTATTCAAAGTTCCCTGGGATGGAAAGCAAAACCAGCCCTGCTCTGTCACCCTCTACTGATCCACCACCCAAATCCTTTGGGACAAGGAGCAGCCAGAGTGGCTCTGAGCTCTGCTGGCCCCTGGGGTGAAGCTGGGCTGTTGTGTTCAAACCACTCCTGGTGCAAGATGGGCAAAAAGCTCTTCTTTAGAGTCCCACTCAGCACCTGCAGCACCCACTGAGCCAGGCCTGGGCAGGCAGGGAGCTCTGCCTCGGGGTGAGCTTCGGAAAGCTGAGCCAATACCCACCCCACAGCCACCACCAAACTGTGCCAGTGCCACCAGACTCTCCCTGAGCTGCACTAAGCTCTCTGGCTCCAGGACAGAGATGGGACTCCTGCCCACCTCCCTCCGTGGCACCGACCGTGCCTGACTTTTCCTGAGCTCCCACCCCGTGTTCCCCTGGAACTCTTGTCCCAGCTCACTTCCCAAGGCACTCCTGCTGCTCTCCAGGTGGGCAGTGCTGTGCTCAAAGGGCAGCCACTGCCAGGGAATGCTGCAGGATGGCCCAGGATGCTGAGGGATTGCACAGCCTGGGCCTTGGCAAAGCTGCACTCTGCCTGCAAGGGCCACTCCAAGGGCTGCTCCTCTGGCTCTCCTGGCAGCTCCCATGTGCAAGGAGCAGCACTTGGTGTTGATGGTCCCTGTGCCAGTGAGGTCTGAGGAGCTTGGGAATAACCTGAAGGAACCTGCATGAACCATTTGCAACCAGTAATGGAAGATTTTTATGGAGGCAGAGAGAAAAAGGAAGCCAGGTGAGGGCTAACTTGGAGCACACTGGGTTAGTGCAGGCAAAAGAACCCCTGGGTTCTGCTCCAGAAACTTTGCTGTGCCATGAAGAGTCCTTGGATAAAATGCTGATACCAACACCCAGGGAATGATCTCCCCTGGGAAGCTCAAGCCTAGCTCAGCACCCCAAGGGATGGGGGAGTGATGTGAAGGCCCCTGTGCAGCCAGGGCAGGGCAGGCTCTGCCCACACACCACTGGAAACTACTTTTCTAAAAAAGGTGGAACACTTTGAGGGCAGATCTGGTGGCCCAAAACACAGATCATTTCTCCTGTGGAGCTGTGGATGAAAGGCTCTGTGCCAGCTCAGAGGCAGGTACCCAAACCAACTCCCAGAGTGACAAATCTTTACTGTCATGAGGACTCTGCAGCACCAGTGTCATTGTCAAATATCAAACAGCTGAAAGGCAGGGACAGGAGTTTCCTGCCTGTGGCTGGAAGTCACATCCTGCTCATTCCCAGCTATGGAATATGATGCCCAGGCAGTTCCACACACACAGAGACACTCCCTCCCACATGTGCAGATATTCTCAGAGGTGTCCACATGGCAGAGAAGCAACAGAACCAGGTCACAGATTCATCTGATAAGAGAACAACGATATTAAAATTGGGGGTTCTTGTCTAAGAAAAAATTAAAGGCAAAACTGCTCCGTCAAGATCCTCACACAAGTTGTTAGAGCTGACAAACAGAAGAATGATGTCAGTTTTCAGGGAGTGCTGTGTCAGGTATTAATGATTTGCACCATTTCTGAAAAGCAACATTTGAAACTAAGAAAAACACAGATCTGCTCCCACTGCCCTCCCCAAACCAGGGGTGTCACCCACCCAGCCCCAGAACTGTTTCAGTCTTGAACAATTATCCACACAACCTCGGTTTTGGGGACTAAATGTTACTATTTTCTTAAACTGCAGGTGTGCAGGGGGTTTTCAGGACTGTTGTCAGGAAGGAGAACAATCAAGAAGGCAAAACCTCCAGGGGGAACAGGGAGAGTGCTCGGCCTGAGCAGGACCTGGCAAAGGCCAAACAAAGCTGATGTGAACGGAAGGGCCAGGCTGAATTACCAAGCAGCTCTTTCCCAAACCTCAATATTCAGCACAGCCCCATCCTGGTCCCCAAAACCAGCTGATAATTGTTCCAAACAACTGCCCTCGATGTGCTGATCAGACCATGGCTTGTCTTTAACACACAACCCCTCTGGCAGGGACAGGTCTGACACAGGAGGATGTCAGGGGGGACCTGCCAGCACAGCCCCAAACCAGCCTGTCAAACTACAAGCAAGAACAGGAGCAAAGTGCAGGTGCAGGAGCCTCTGAAGTGCTGGGTGGGAGGTGGAAGGTCTTCTCACACACACTTACATGGTTGCTCTCTCTATGTATCATTCATAGCTATCACTGGACTCTTCTCTTCCTCATTCTCTGAAGAAAAGAACCGTCCCGGGTGCATAACACAGGCAGAAATAAATACATGAAATCAATTAGAATCAAACACTTTCTGGAGGTGTTTTACAATCAGTCTTTGACATGCTACTGATGCAGAAATAAGCCTTTGACAGCCACAACGTTAAAGCAACTGCTCTGAGTTGGTGACCAGAACTTCTTGGATCCCCCTCTTTGGGCTGTTATTTTTTGTTGTTTATTCTAATCCCCAAATGTTGTCAGTTCATAAGTGAAGTTGCTTCACCTTTTCAGTTGCCAGCATTTTAAGATTTACTCAGAAAGAATTCAAAAAATAATCCACCTTCCCCAGTTATCAATTTGGAAAGAAATTGTCCTTATTCTCAGGCCTTTGGAAGGGCAACAGGGAGAAGGGAAGTGACAGACAGGGTGGAAACCTCAAATCCAAGAAGTTATAAGGGATTGAAAAATCTCTCATGACCATGCTGGAGAAGCTTCTGTTATGATTGCAATGAGCTTTAACCAAGTCCAAAGCTCTGCCATGGTGCACACAGATGCCCCCTGAGGTGCCAGAGCTCAAGCTGGGACTGGGAATTTACTGGGAGCCTGTTTTGCCAGCAGCAAATTGAACAAGCGAGTTCCTTAAGCCTGTGGAGGGAATGGAGAGCCCCAGGCATGGCTGTGTCCCTGGGAGTTCATTCCAGCTCAGGGACGGGTGTGGAACAGGTTTGGTTTACAGGAGGAGACATTTCTTCCTCCTGCCTTCCCCAGCAGGTGTCCTGCCCTCAGGCTGGGATTGCTGTGACTCTTGGGGGGTCACGTTCTGCCTCCTCCCTTAGCACTAACATGCAGTTAGTTAGCACAAGTTTGGTTCTGAGCAGGTCAATGGACCACTTTTAAAAGAGGCAGGGAAAGGTGCCCTTCATGTTGGGAAGGTGTTTAGACAGAGCAAAGCACAAGCAGGAGGAGTGCTGAGAGTGCCAAGCCAGAATCCTCCTGGATGGCTTTCCAGGTGAAGCAGGGAGGCAGCAGGACAGGAGGACAGGGGACAGCAGGACAGGGGGCAGCAGGACAGGGGGCAGCAGGACAGGAGGATGGGGGCAGCAGGACAGGGGGCAGCAGGACAGGACAAGGGGCAGCAGGACAGGAGGATGGGGGCAGCAGGACAGGGGGCAGCAGGCACAACACACAAGCAGCCAAAGCACAGTCATGTCTGCAGAGTTAAGTTGATTCCCACTGAAACAGAAGTGGCTTCACCATCAACTGAATCTCCCAAGGCTCCAGAGAACAGCAGTTCATGGACCAGGTGAGCACCAAAGTACCAAATCCATCCTGAACTAAAGCAACAGGTTCCTGCTCTGCAGATCCCAAGTCAGAGCCAGAGCAAGGGGAAGCTCTGTTGGATCTTTGGCACAGAGAATTGGAGACAAATGGAAGGGTCTGAAGGCTTATTTTATCTGGGCTGTTTTAACACACTTGAAAGTGTAAAAAAAAGTGCCAGGAAAGACAGGAAAAGAGCTTCCAGCTTTGAGCAGGCAGGGAAGTGTGGGCCAGACTGGTGTGTCCAAGGGGTCAGTCACCCACTGCTGAGCCCAGCAGAAGTGCAGGGCACAGAGAAAGAGTTTGGGCTTTGCAAACCCTTCCCACCTGCAGGTGGCAGACAAGGTGACCTGAACTCCCCCTGCTCTCCAGGAGGACCCAGGCTGGGGCTGGAGCAGCAACTCCTGGGTGGCTGCTGGTTGATGCTGGAGGGAAGGGTGAGATCTGGGATAAGCTACACAAAGAATTCCTCCTGGTAATTTAATTGTACTGCTTCAGGTCTCCTTTGGTACCCTCTCTTCCAAGAGATGAGTTATTTGGGAAGAGCAAATCATTTTGAGAGGGCAGCTGGAGAAGGAACTCCCTCTGCTTGTTCACCCCCAGAAATTCAGAGTTGTGTGACCTCAGGGCTCTTAAAGCCTGGCAGTAACAGCTCATTATCCTCTGATTCCCCAGCCTGGATCCTGAACAGGGAAGCAGAAGGAACCAGAAAGCTGCTGAGCTCAGAAGATGATCCAGAAGCTGCCCACAAGCCTCACATCTGAGCCAAGCCTGCTCTGTGTGAGAAGACATCAAGGCTGAGGTGCAAATCCTGTGCCCACAAAGCCTGGAATGCCTGGAAGCAAAGGATGGGGCTGAGGTGAAGCCCAAGGGAGACCAAGCAGCATTTGAAGCTAGAAAGGGGAGGTGGATACAAAGAAAAGAAGAGCTGAGCACGAAAAATAAGCCAAGGGATGATGCAGAGAGCAGGGAAGCTGGGGTGGCAGCAGGGGAATGTTCAACAGAGCTGGACTCAGGGCCACACACTTGGCCAAGGACCAAGAGCCAGCCTGGGCCTGTCCCAACCCCTCTGTGGGTCTGGCACCAGCTGACAGTGCCAACAACCTCCCAGGATCACAACTGAGCTGGGACTAAGCTGGGTCTCTCCCTCCTCCCACCCCACAGTGACAAAAGGTTCTGGAATGAGCAGGGAGCTGCTGCACATTTGGCCTCACCCCCTTAAGGGCTCACTGAACCTGGGAGATGACCCAAATCTCCCACTTGAGCATTTGTTCCAGGACTATCAGCTGAATTCCCTGCATCAAAGCCCTAGGATCCATCCCACAGATCTGCCTGGGAAAGTCCTCAGTGTGTTCTGAATTTAGCCAGAAGCATCTGAGTCTGAATTAAGATCTCTCTGACTCAGGGTGGGAGGAAGAGCATTGGTGTTTGGGTGTCACTAACTCCAGAAGCCTCTGGAATGGGTATGAGGAGTGGATATCTGAGGAATTCCCTGTGTCTGGGGAGCTTTGCTTGCAGCAGGGTTTCACCACTCTGTGGATCTCCTCAATTTGCTGGTGGGATTTGGGATGCTCTTTGCCCACCTGCCCACCATAAGACTGAGGCCCCAGCAGGTTTTTGGGAAGAGCTCCCAGCAGTCCCTGAGCATCTCCCATGGGATGGACTGGGCTGCATGCACTGAGTTCAGTGATTCCATCCACCCTGCATGCTGTGCAAAGCCCAGTCTGCAGCCACATCCCAGCCTGGATGCCCGTGCCATGCAGTCACACATCTTACCTGGCTCTCAGCACCCAGTGGAGAAGCTTCTTTATCTTTTGAGTGAAACTCCTCCCCCACGTCTCCATCCAAAGGGGCAGCTTCCAAGAAGTTGGATGGGACAAGTCCTCTCTGTTGGTTCAGCTCTCCCTGCAAGATACATGGAGTTCTCACATCAGGTTTCCTGGCTGATGGAGAAATGATAATTCCAGGGGCAGAGAACACTGGGAAAGGGCCTGAGAGAAGCCCACGTTGGAAGGATCCTCAGCAAATTCCACAACTCACATTCCTGCCTAATTGTGGAACAATTCAGAGCCCAAAACCACAGAGAGTAAAGGAAGAAGAGATGGCAGCAAAGGTATTCCAGCAACACAGCCACTTCTACAAACCCACAAAATGTCCCCTGGCATCCTGGAAGCTCCTGGAACAGGAATGTGCCACAGGCTTTCCAGAGGCCTTTGATTTGCTCTGGTATTTATTAATGCTTTTAAAGAGCAAGGCACTGCAGGCACAATGTCCTGTAGCCATTGTATCCATGATCCCTGAGCTCCAGAGCTGCATTATTTATTCCTAGAGAACTGTCTCCACTTCAACAGGAGGTGCTCGGGTGGGACAAAACCAACGCTGGCAAGATTGTTTGTCCCACACTATGGGAGTCAAACCAAACATTCCCAGTGCTCCCCTCCAGACCTAACCTGGAGCTGAACCTCAGCTTGGATGTGTGAAGACACATCTGTGCAGGAAGAGGTGGATGGCACAGAGCTGGTGGGCAGGCACAGCTCCAGGGGAAGGAATTGTTCCCTGGGAGGGTGGGCAGGCCCTGGCACAGGTTGGGCAGAGAGGCTGTGGCTGCCCCAGCCCTGGGAGTGTCCAAGGCCAGGTTGGACGGGGCTTGGAGCACCCTGGGCTGGTGGAAGGTGTCCAGTTTGGAAGCAGATGCTGTTTGAGGCCCCTTCCAACCCAAACCTTCCATGCTATCGGGTTTAGAGCAGGAATGTGGATGGCCAGAAACCAACTGCCCTGCACTAAGTAAAGATGGATTCATTTTTTTTCCAAAATCAGAATATTGTCCCCTCATTTCTGCTTTGCTGCCACTCAATGGACTCCCACCATTTCCAGTGTAACCACAGGACCTTCCCAACCCCTGCACTTACATAATAGAATCCATCATCATCCATGGACCCAAACACAGTGATAACATCCCCAGCACTGAAAGTCAGTTCAGCCTGCAGAGAGTGAGAGAACAGGGGTCACAGAGAGGCACTGCCTCCAATTCCCCCCCAGGAACACAAGCTCCCCCTGCCCAATCTGCCCCCAAGGGAGGGAGCCCACTGTGTTTAGTCTTGCAGGAGCAGCATTCAGAAGAGCAACTCGAGTGGAATTCACTGCTGAGGAAGCATTTTGTAAATTCAGACAAGAGCAAAGGCTGGTTTTGAACCAATTTTAATGGGTTCAATTTTAATGGGAACCAATTTTAAGAAAGCTGTAAAACAGTACCTTATCACCTGCTCTGGAAAGGTGTGCTGAGGACAAGCTGAGCAAACACAGAAAGACCTTTAATTTCTTTAAATATCATTACAAATGCTGCTCCCTTGGCTGCCCTGTGTGTATGAAATGCTCAGGGATTATTCACTGCAGGAATCCACACGCACAGGGACATCTGACCTGGAAAGAGACCCTGACCACACCACACTGTGACCCTTCACTGTCACCCCCTCTGTCCTGTCAGACACCCCAGCACGTGCTCTGGGGGGCACAGGGCCAAAGACAAAGGTGTCAGCAGCCTCTTCTAATGGAAGAATTTGCCCAGTGGAGGCTCCAGACAGGTTGTGACCCACTCAAGACACTGTGGCACTTCACAGGTGCCAGCTGGAAGGGAACTACTTCCAACATAGTTACCTTCTTATATCCCTACTCCTCACTTTCTCTCTGGAGGCTTCGGGATCCTCCTGCTGGCTGTGAAATGCTTTGCTCTAGAGAGACACATGCAGGGGACTTCACTCACAGAATGGCAGAGCTGACCCTACAACGTGTTTGGGGCATGTTCTGCCACCTGCCTGCAGAACGAGAGACTGCATTTTCTGGGAGGGAGGATCTCCAAGAGAACTGCAGCAGATTATTTCAATCATTTGAGCTCTTGCCCACAAGGAAGGGTCTGGGAAGACCAAATCACTGCAAAAAGTCCAGTCACCTTCTTGCTGACAAGGGCTCAGAGGTGTTCTTTGGTTGTCTCTCCCAAAATATTCACCATCCGTAAAATATTCTGTCCTCAGCTGCAGGATGTTCTGCTCACAACACACTCAGCTTGGGAGGCAAGAATTCCCTAAACTGTGTCCCCTCTTGGCCAGACACTCCTTTGTGGATTCATGGAAAGGATCTGAACCCAAACCTCAGGTTTGGATTTGCTCAGAGTGGACTAACACAGCTAGTCAACCCAACCCATTCCCAGATTCTGTAATTCTAGATGGAGGGACTGCTTGAAAAAGAAGAAATTTGAAGGCTGATGCATTAAATTAGAGCTAAATCTTCCTGCTTGAACCTACCCAGGTTTTTAACACAAAAATCATGCTCATGTAAGTATCAGAAGAGCTTTCAAACCCTTTAGCAGGTTTTCTCTTTTCCCAGAGTGTCTCCTGGGTCAGTTGGGAACACTCCTCAGGATGCTACACTCACACAGTTCCACTGAGACTCTGCTTGGACCAAAGTGCTGAGTGTCCTGGGATAGAAAGGAAAGAGAGAGAGGGAAAAGAACCCTATAAAAGGGGTGAGCAGCTGGTGGTTACCTCCACATCTGCATTTGGAGAGCTCTCCTTGGGGTTATAGTCAAAGGCAGCCACCATCCTGCGAGGAGTCAGCAGTTCTGCTTCAATGTCTTCGTGTTTCTGTCCTGCAGGGCCAAAACGAAACAACATCCAGAGTTGGAAGTATTAGGACAAAATCCCAAATCACAGCAAGCCCTTCAGTGCTCTTGTAGTGGACTGAGCAAAAAGAACAGTGGGGGAAGCTGAATGGAGAGACACTTTGGAGAGGTTTGGGGATGCAGTTTTCTGATCTGCATCACCTCGTAAACACAGAAATGGGGACATCTCCCCATTCCTTCATCTCATAGACTTTTCATGTTTCAGGTCAGCCCTGGAAGGGCTGGTAAGGGGTTTGCAGGCCTGGCCTCTCTGGATTTCAAAAGGTGATGCACCTGAGCAGAGTGAGCACCCTCTGAAGGGACCTTGGATATTAAGGATCAGTGAGAGACTTCCCTGCTCCTCCACACCACAGTGCCCTCCCCCTGCAAACACTCCCAGCTTAGTCAAAGGCCACTGCACCCACTACCAAGCTAAAAGAACTAGAATTCTTCTTTTCTTACAGTCTGAAGCAGCACCACAGGCCCTCGACCACAAAACAAGCCTATCTTTTGATCATGCATTACCCACTCATAGTAGAAAAGACCAGTTCTCACCTGGATGAGACTTGTACTTCTCCTGCTTATCCAGCCCTGCTGGGGGAAGAAAATGCCTCATCAGTGAGAGCTCCTCTTCCACCAGTGCCCACATGACACAACTGACAAACAACAATAAAAAGAACAAAGACCAAGGCAGCAAACAACAGAAGCAAACTGGTCATGCAACTCAAAGTCTACGCCAGTAACCAGGACTCAGGGACGGAACAAGAAGCAGAGGTCAAGCTCCAAAACTGTCAAAGACATCACTGTTGTTAAAAACTTAACACCAGCACAGGGATGGGCTCTCTTTCCACTTCCTAGCAGTCGTACAGAGACAAACATCTGGGGGTCCTGTAAGCAAGTAGTACAAATTCAAGGCAGGCTGTAATCCTAGTGCAAAACTCAAAGAGGAAGCAGTGGGTGACACAGACCTTTCTTGGAGCGTCTGGGTTTTGGAGGAGGGACGGTTTGGCGGCGTGGAGGTGGAGAAAATGTGCCATTTCCTTCATCAAAATACCAAAAAAAAAAAAAAAAAAGGCAAATAAATAGACAAGAGAAACAGACAGTGAATGGAAAGTGAAAAGCACCTCGAAGAGTGAACAGGGAACAGAGTGGCAGGACGTGCCTCCCCTGGGAAGCTGACACTGATTTCTGGGGGCAAAGCCCAAATGTGCAGCCCTTGTATGTGGACTCAGGTGAGGCAGGATCCACATCCCAAATCCACACAGAAATCCACACTGTGCTCATGCCCCTTAGCCATTCCACAGGCCCCAGCACACAGGCTTTGCTGCAATTCGTCTCTCACAAGCAGCATCGTAAGGACAAGATAAAACCATGAAAACCTGGAAAGTGCCAGGTGAGGTGGGCAGGGATCTAGGGAGGTCTCTAGCTAAAGCTTCTGCAGGGCCAGGACTGCATGAAACCCCAAATAAACCCACAGGAGTGCCCAGACCAACCCCCTGAGGCATTTCCTTAGTTACAAGGCTGTGACAGGGGCTTATGGCAGCAGGAAGACAGCAGAGGGATGGACAGCCAGCCTGGCTGCCTAGGAATCAGAATCCTTAAGGCTGCAAAACACCTTTAAGATCAAGTCCAGTCTCTCCCCAGCTCCCCCCTCCTGTCAGGGAGTTGCAAAGAGGGAGAAGGTCCCCCCTGAGCCTCCTTTTCTCCAGGCTGAGCCCCCCCAGCTGCTCCTGCTGCTCCACCCCCTTCCCTGGACCTGCTCCAGCCCCTCAATATCTTTCTTGCAATGAGGGGCCCCAAACTGCCCCAGGATTCAAGTCTGGCCTCAGCAGTGCTCAAACTGTGCTCACTCCCTGCACACCCTCCTGAAAACTTTCAAACCCTCCAAGAAGTCTCAGAGCTAAGAAGTTCCTTTATTTTTCCAAGAGTACCCAGTAGGGCAGGGGACAGAGAGCCCTGTGTATCCAGAGGGACAAAGGCCACCTCGGGCATCCAGCCATGTCTGGGCACTGGAGGAGACACAAGAGAGAAAGAGGATGGATGTGAAAAACATCTTCCTCAAATCTCTTCTCTCTAGACATGAGAGGCTGAAGGACAAACCTACCAAAAAAATCACACGGTGAAAGCCTCAGGCTCCTTCAGTCCCTGTGCACCTCAGGATCAACCTCCCAGGCACCCATATTTAGGAGTTGAGCAATGTCAGCCCCTCAGAATGGGGCTGACAGAAGGGTTTGGGATGGAAAGGACCTTAAAGATCTAAAGGGAGCTGGATCCTGGGTCTCCCTGCACAGAAATGGGAACAGGTTGGACTGCTTCTTTTATCCTTGGCTTTTCTTAGTTTTGGATTGGTTGGGTTTTATCCTCCACTGCCCAGAAGAGGCAGAGGAACAGCTCGGGCAGTGCCATGACCCACACTTGTGCTGTTTTCCCTGCTGAGCTGGTAGGGAAAGAGGGGCCATACAAAGGAATTTCCTTATGTTTTAACAAGTGGAGCAGGTCCAACAAATGGCACTGGTAGCAGAGAGTACACAGAGGGTGTAGGATGGGACATGGGAGGGACAAGGGACAGGCACTGAGCCTGAGCTGTGCTGGCTGCACATCCCAGGGACGGTTCCTCTGCTCTCTCTAAGGACATGAGTGGGAAGAAACAGGAAAGCCCCTGCAGTGCACAGAGCACTGAGCCCCATATTTCAGGGAGTAAGGAAGGAGGAACCCAAGGACCAGCTCTGCTCCCTGCACACTCCTGACTGCTGACCTTGCCTCACACCTTTCCTTCCCCTTCCCCATCTTCCTCCATTCCCAAGTCCCAGGTTCCCTCACCCAAGAGCAGGGTCATCCCTGTGGGTTCAGGGAGAGAGTAAAGTGAAAACTACTCTTCACATCCTTCAGCTGCTCTCCAAACCCTTCTGTCTCCCCTTCCCCAGCAAGGACCAGCCTCCCTCAAACACTGTGCTGAGTTTCGCACACCTCAAGCACAGCAGCAGCTCCAGCAGCTGCCAATGCTGCAGTGGAGTCAGGAATGAACTGAGCTGGGTACACCTTCCTCCCTCAGCCAGTGAGACCTCCCTGCTTGTGCAGCCTCCAAAGCAGGCTGCAGATCCCAGGGCCAGCCCCATGGATGGTTTTGGTGGGCTGAACTGGCCACACAGCTTGACAACACGACTGAGCTTCCCACAGTTCAGCAAAGAAGCCCAGGAGCAGGACACACTGATGCAGTACCTTGGCTCTCCGTGGGCATGTCAGCAGGCAGGAACCCTTGCTTTAGGAGCTGCTTCTTGAGTTCATTATTCTCCACCTGGACTTCTGAGACCATATTGCATGGAATGTACCCCTCCCTTCCTGCACATTCACCCCTGTAAAAGCCATCAGCGTCCTTGTCTCCACAAACCTGCAAGGCAAAGGACAGGCCAGAGACTGTTTATGCAGCAGGGAATGAGATGCACAGAGAAAGAACCAGGGAATATCCTGAGTTGGAAGGGATCCATCCACAAGGATCATCAGTTCCAACTCCTGGCCCTTCACAGGACACCCCAACAATCACACCCTGTGCTTAGAGCATTGTCCAAACATTCCTTAAGCTCTGGCAGCCTTGGGGCTGTGCCCACTGCCTTGGGGAGCCTGGTCAGTGCCCACCACCCTCTGGGGGAAGAACCTCTTCCTAATATCCAGTTCCCTGACACAGCTCCAGTCGTTCCCTCAGGTTCTGTCACTGGTTACCAGAGAGAAGGGCTAAGTGTTGCCCCTCTGCTTCCCTCCTGAGGAAGCTGCAGACCTCCCAAGGGTTATGCTGTCCCTGGAACACCACATGGATCCTCAGAGTAGATGTTCACTAAACTCTTACTTTCAGAATCTGTCCCTCCTTAAATGGGAGCTCCTCTTCTGCTGCATCAGGGTTAGGAGACATGGAGACAGGGTCATAGTCAAAGAGAGCCACAAATATCCTAATGCCATCCTCTTTCCCAGGGCTTTCAGGAGTGGCGCTCCTCGGAGGACCTGTGCACAGAGGGGACACAGCACAGAGAACATGAGCACCACTCCCATGCCAAGCTCCGTGGCTCAGATGCTCCCTGCCACTTCCAGGAGCTCCCCCCTCTCCTGCTGCCCACCTCTCCCTGTTCCTGCTCACCTGGACTAGAGAGCAAAGGTTTCTGCATCTGGCTTCTCCTTACAGTCCTGCTCTGTCTCCTGCTGGGAGCCTGCCAGGCACCCGTGGCGGGCGAGTCCTGGCCCCTGGAATCCCTATGGCTGGATGCCTGCAATTGGAATCAGCAGAGTTAGTAGCAGCCTGGGCCTCCCTCCTCAGAGAGCAGCGCTCAGCCCAAACGCACTCCACAAAGAGCAGTGCATCCAAATGCAACATTCCTCTTCGGGGACACTCTAGAGCTGCAAATACCAAGGGAGGTGGAAAACCAGGACTGAGGACAGGCAGGCACCCTGCCAGGCCCCAGGGATGATCCCCTTGGCGAGGGTGAGGAGGCAGGGGAAGGGCCTTTCGAGGGGAGGCAATGACAGGACGGTCAGGATGGACACAATGCTTTCCCAAATGAGCTTATTTCAGCAGGGGTTTTCATTTGGGTCCCGCCGTGGGGAGCAAGACCCAGCGTGAAAAGGAATACTGCATCGGTGCCGCTCGGTCAGGGAGCAGGGGAAGCAGAAGCAGCTACCACAAGAAAAGCCACTGAGCAGCACAGAACCACAGAATCTCTCAGATATTCTTCCAGACAACCCTAGAGGAGGTTCCTTTCTCTGGACAACACGGAACAAAGCGAGATACAAGGCAGGCCAGGGAAGCAGAGGGAAGGCAGCGCCACTGCAAGCTGCTTCAAAGCCAGAATAGGAAAAGTCACCCAACCCTTTTGTGCAAGGAGGTGCTACGTATCCCCTTCGAAGGATGTTCGAGCCTCCTTCTCCAGCCAGGTGACTTACAGTCCAGCTCCCAGCCCTGCTCCTCAGAACTGCTCTCACATCTCAGGGCTTCCTTCTCCCGGCAGAAGAACCGCACGCGCCGGCTCGGACCCCCGGCCCCCTCCATACCCTGCTCTTCCATGGCCTCCAGCCTGCTCAGGTCCCTTCTGCCATCCGTGTGGGGAGCCTCACACTGACTGGAGCAATCACTCCAGTCCCCCTGACAGCTCTGGGACCTCTCTGGCCACAGCCTGCTTTCAGGGGAGGACGCACAGGTCGAGTCCTGGTCGTCTTCAGAGTCATATTCGATGTCTATTTCCAGGCTCCTGGGGCTGGAGCAGCGCGTTGCCAGCACAGCAGGTTCTGCGCTCCCTGAACCCGCTGCTTTCGGGGGTTTCTTCCTCAGGGTGCCCTGTCTGGCACGACTGTACAGATCCAAGCCCTCCTTGCCACCAGCAGTGACAACATTCAGCTCCTCCCTGAGGCTGGGAGCCCTGTATAACCCACTGCCCATCTGAGTGCAGTTGCCCAGCAGGCGACTGCAGTGCTCTGTCGGATCGCTCTGTCTCCTCCTCCCCGTCTCAGGACGACTCCGGGTCTTCTCTCGGTAATTATTTCCCTTCCTCTTGCTCCAAGAGGGACTTGCCCCACTCACAGACTTTGGATCGATCTCCTGGTAGCCCCAGTTACAGTTTGCCTTCTTCTGCCCCCAGGCCAGCTGGCCAAAGGCAGGGTTTGCACGCTCAGCATCCCCTCTGCTCTCCTTGGCACCGTGCTCCTCCCGTGGGGTCTGAGCAGACACCACAGGACTGTTATTCCCATTTGCCTTTGGAAATGGCTCCTTGCTGTTGGGAGGCTTCTCTGTTCTCCCTGAATGGTAGGTGTGTGTTCCCAAGGAACCTTGAGGGTCCGTCTTTTCTTCCGTAGCACACTTCTCATCCTCCTCTTCCTCTTCATCCTCAGTCACTTCAGGGATGCTGAACAGCTTCTTGCTGTGGTTCTTCTGAAGCGGGAGCTCCAGTATCCTCTCCAGAATCTCCTCGTCGCTGTCAGTATCACAAAGATCCATCTGTACACCCAGACCCCGAGAAAAGCCACAGCCAGGACAAGCAAAGGGAAAAAAAGAGGAAAGAACCATTAAAAAGAGAGGCAAAAGTGACCCTGGTTCCCTCCCAGCACAGCAGGATGGAGCAGTGGCCGTGGCTGCAGCCAAGCGAGGGGAGGGGGCAGCGATGGATCCTCTGGCAAACACAGTCGGATGAACCAGCAATGCAGCGGGAAGCGAGGAAGGCAGATGCATGGAAGAGCTCCCTCCCAGCCTCTCCTCCACACACACAGCTACCTGCAGCACCTCTCCTCCTGCCATGGGATTCCCAGCACCCCCAGGATGGGCTGAGGGGCAGGAAAAGCTCATCCCTCCACGTCAGGGCTGATGGGGCTCCTCGCCTGGCAGGGCTGAGCTCAGACCCAGGCACACAGTCCCCCTCACCTGGAGCACAGGGAATGGTCCTGTGCAGGAAGACACCCCTTGGAGATATTCCTGCTTGGAGAGGACCTGCCCTGGGCCCTTCCCATCACCTTCCAGGTGAGCAGAGTTCCCACAAACAGACAGGAAATCCCTTTGCCTCAAAGGGTCACACACACTTGTGTTTCACTTGCAGCTGGGGGAGAGCCCACCAGCTTAGAGAAGATGTTAAAATCTGTCATGGACCAACTGTAGAATTTATGGGTTTGTTTCTTACTATATTTGCAGTGAAATAAAAGGTAGAATCCCAGGTGTAATTTCAGCTGGAAGACACCTATGGAGGTCTCTTGTTCCACTTCTCTGACAACTTATATCACTATGTGTCCAAAAGACATTTACAAAGAGTTTACAAAGCATGTGTAGCTGCTGATGTTTTAAGCCACAGGCATGAGCAGGCCTGTTCAGAGATAATTAAAAACTGAACCACAGAAGAAACAAAGGCAATTGTAAGCTGCCTGCCGGTTCTTCCAACCTCCATGGCTTTCTCTGAGCAGAAGTTGGTCTTAAATTACATTTAGAACTGGTTGAAGGGGCCTCCAGAAGTCTCCAGTTCAGCCTCCTCATTGCAGCAGAAGTGCTGCCAACAATAAATGAGTGTCAGTGCCAAGCTGATCCTTGAAAACACCAATAAATGGAGATCCTGAACATTCTGGGGATCTGTCCCAAGGCTGCACCAGCCTCCTGGGAAGGAGGTTTGTGCTCAGCTCCAGCATGAACCTCCCAAACAGCAGCTCATGGCTGCTGCCTTTTTTTTTATAAATCACTTGCCAGGAACAAGCAGACTCTGACTCTTTTAATCCTTCAAATAGTTGTGGGCAGCTCCAAGATCTCCCACTCAAGTCCTCTACATCAAACCAGCTCAATTTCCTCAAACTCTCCTTACAGGACATGCATTTCAGGCTCCTACCCTGTAAGAAGCAACTAGGAATAGTCCACTAAAGACTTATTTTAGCTGTTTGCAAGGTTGTGGCTTCTGCTTTTGAGTTTTGATATATTACACGGTTTCAGACATTGAACAACTTATTTGAGGATAGCCATTTTAAAAAGCAGCACCTCCCCTTGTTTTCATCCTCCAGATCCTGAAGGAGTTGGTTGAGGAGTCCAGAGACAACACAAAATGTAACTAAATACACAGAATCCCAGAAAATAGCCCTGCTGGACTTGGCCTGCTCCAGTCCCCATCCTCCTTCACTCTGTAAGGAGTGTTGGGAGCCCTGTGCCCTAAAACATCTTGTCCCTGATGTCCTCTCCTCATGTCACCCTCAACCTGTCACTGCCAGGAGAGAAAATAATCACTTGAACAGGTCAAGAAGCACCAGTTTGCCCAGCTCGACAGAAAAAAACCCAAACCAATAAAAATTATTCAGGCCAATAAGACACCCAAGAAAAAAAAAGACAAAGAATGGTGTTCTTGAATACTCTCATTTCCTCTTTCCTCCTTCCAGGAAATTGCTTTTCTTCTGTTTTTCTTTTCCAAGTGCAATCCCAACAACTCCTTCCCAGGCAGCCCCAGCCCCTCCAGCTCTCCTGGAGCTCCTGATATGCTGCACTGCAGGTCCAACCCCTCACCTGGGAAGCTGAAGCTCCTTCAGAAGGAGAAAAGGAGCAGCAGCAAATTTACTCCAGAACCAATCTGCTCTCATTTAGTGCTCACCAGCCCCATCCCTGCAGACCAGCAGCCACACAGGGCACCAAGAACTACAGATGTTCTTTACATAAAAAGACAAAGATGGTGCTTTCTTGCCATCCAGACATAGCACATTTCCTGCAAATCCTTCTCATTTCCCAGTCTTTCCCCCTCAGTGTTTTATTTCATGCACACAATCGTCCCACCTGCAGGAACTGGTGTGATTCCACCCCAGCTGGAAGCACATCACCTGCCACAGGGGCATTGGAACACACAAACCAGCTCTAACTCTCTGAACATGAACTGACCTGCTCACTCAGGATTTCCTCTCTTGAAGCATCTGAGCTGCAAAGCCACAGCTCTGCTCCTACAAGCCATCCCTGCCTACACAGAACAGCAAGGTCTTAGCCAAAAAAATCACAGAATCATGGAACACCCTGAGCTGGAAGGGACTCACAGGGATCACAGAGTCCAGCTCCAGGCTCTGCACAGCACACCCCAAGAATTCCAGGCCTGTTTTGCCTTAGGAGGGAAGGTGGGATGGTTGAGGACCTAGAGATGGGTGATTGACAGCTCCCTCTCTGGTCCTTGTTTCTATCTGTGTCAAGAGCTCGTTCAATAGGATTGATTTTAACCCCGGGTTCTGAAGTTCACACCACACTGGGGTGTTTTTCCAACTAATTAAACCCCAGCTACATTCATTACACATAAACACCATTCCCTCTCCCAAAGAACATGTGTTTTTACTACCTTAAGCCAACACTGGGAACACAAGCAGAGCAGGCAGGACCTCAGGAAAGCACTGCTGGGAGCCCTGGGCTGTGCCCAGCACCTCCTCCTGTGAGCTGATGGCATGGGATGGCTGCACTGGCGCTCCCCACAAGCAGTGCTCTGCACAAGTTACCTTTTCCCCATTCTCCTGGTTACATGGCTCACTCTGCTCCCATTTCTTATCTTCCAGAGCTTCTGAAGACAGTTCATCTTCCTCCTCCTCTTCCAAAATATCTGAGAGGTCAGAACTGCGGTTGTGCTCCGAGAAGAGGGTCAGCTGCCGGCGGCCCATTTCAGAGAGTTTTTCTTCTTGCTGTTGAAAAGCAAAACAGATTTTCTCAGTCCTCCAGGACCTATTTCAGCAATAAAGGAGCATTATTCCCTTCTTCAGCACACACACAGCTCAGGTGTGGCAGGACACAAAGTGGGCAGCACCCAAGGCACCGACCGACACGTGGGCACGCATGCACAACCACCTCCAGCCTGCAGCAGAGCAGCACTGCCTAAGGCTGGGAAACTTGGGGTGTCCAACACAACCCACACCCCTCCACGTGTACAGACACTCAAGCAAGTTCAACAAACCTCTCTTTTCACTCTGGACATTTCTTTCATCGCCTCCGTGCCAGGAGACAACCTGGAGCTGCTCCCAGCCATGTTTCCATCCCGGAGGGTGTCCTGTGCCCCCTCAGCCTGGATGGGTGAGGACACAGGCTCTGGGCTCAGGGGCTTCTCCTCTGCCTCTTTCTCAGCACTGGCACCTTTGGGTGACTCCTCCACAGAGCAGGTCTCCACGTGGAGCTTCCCACTGCTGTCAGAGGGGCCTTCCAGCTCTGGAGCTCTGGATCCAGATTGCTCCATCTGGGAAAGAAACCAAAGAACAACGAAATCAAGGGGAGGTATTTCAGGGAGGTATTTAAGCACCAAAAGGGGATCCCTATCATCCCAAACTCTGTGACCCTCTGATGTGATCTGTGCTGTTGGCATAGGAATATTTTGGCAGGCAATCTGAAGCTGGGAAGGGTGGCCAACTCTGCCTGCCTCCAGCTGCCAGCACTTCCACTGCTGCAGCTCTGGCCACCACACGTGGCTCAGGTAAACCCCAGAACTGCACTGACAATAACTAATTAAGAATAGCAAGAAGAACCCAAACTGTACAAGGTCATTGCCCACTCCTATCTGTCAGAGGAATGTCCTACACACCCCCTGGCAGGCTGGCCTGGCACTACCCCAGCTCATCCTGGAGCTGTAAAGACTGGGAAAAAAGGGGTGACGAATGAAGAATATACACAGAAAGCACAAGCAGCTCCTGATTAGGTCACCTAGTGGAATTACAGAGAAGTTTTCACGTTTTCCAACCAGTTCAGTTTGGTGTTTAAAGAAACCTCTGGGAGGGGGAGGAATGGAGCCCCAGGAACAAGGAGGAGGCTGTTGGGCCTTCAGGAGCCCCCTCTTTCTCTCACTCTGACCAAGGGAGCACTTTGCCATGGAGCTCAACCTTGTCCTTATGTACTTCAAAAACATGGAAAGATCAGACTCCAGGGAGATTCAGACACACTGTAGTGCAGAGCTTCTATATATCCCCTGGGCTCAGACTAACAGGGGCATCAGCACCAGTGGGAACACCCTTTGCACCCTGTAACTCTGCAAATTCTTGCTTTCCTGACTCTCTTCCTGACCTGCTTGCACACATGAACAAGAGCTGAGCTTATCTTCCAGGTACACAACAGCAGCCAAAACTCCCTGAGAGTTTGCCAACCACTGGATGATGGCCTGAAGGCAACAGAATGTCACTGAAAGAGGAAGATGCTCAGTGGCATTTTGTCCCTTGCCAGCAGACGTGGCACTGGGCAGGACACGAAGGCACTTACCTGCACCTCTGTCCCTTCTGCCAAGCCTTGCAATCCCTGCTCCCTGGCAGGGCCAGGCTCTGTGCCCTCCCCAGGGAGCACTGTATTCCCAGCCTGCTGGGGAGGCACAGACAGGCATCTCTTGTCTCCTGCAGCATCCAATCCCTGTGGGGAAGTGCTTAAATCCTGCCCCAAGGAAGCACTGGGAGAGGAGAGGTGTGGTGGGGAGGAGGTTTTCTCTGGCAGAGCCCGCGCGGGGCCGGCGTGGCTGGAGGAGGGATCAGTCAATTTGGCATCTGAGCTCTCAGCAGGGACGTTCTGGCGGAGCAGGAGCGTGGCTGGGCTGTGGCCAGGCAGGGAGCCCCTGGGAACCCCCCTGAGCAGCCTGGAGGTAACAGTGGTGGAGGCAGGTGAAGTGCAGGGAGAGGCTCGGAGCAAGAGCGAGGAAATCTGGGCTGGAACTGAATCCACCGACTCCCCGTACTGAGACATCGTCCTCACCGAAACCTCCCGGCACACCTGGAACATCTGGAGCTGGGACAGGTCCACCAGGACACTCCCAGCTGTTGGAGACGTAACTTCTATCACCTGTGAGCAGAAGAACGGGGAGGAGTTATTGTTTGTGCAAAGCTCAGCCCTTCTGAGAAGAACATTTCCTGACCTGAAGTTAAGACAGACCCCAAAGCCCTGGAGAGCAGAATACTCACCTTTCTGCACCAAAGCAGGGAAGAACAAACAGAAATGAGAAAATCTTAACAAAACCATTTGAGAAACTGGATAGTCTATAAAATGTGAGGATACTTGCTCCTACTCCAGCTTTTAACTATCCCTGTTTCCTATACTTTAAACAACCTTTTCCTTTATTCCTCTCTTTTATCTACCTCCCCACACTTTCCCTTTTTTTTTTTTTTCCTTTTTTGACCTATGTAGAGGAAAAAGCATCTCCATAATAAAAGAGCAACTATTCAGCACAGCAAGTGTTTTGCACTGTGCTCCTTCAAACAGCTGTGGTCTGGCACAACATCCTGTGTGAAGAAAAGCACAGGACACTGTTAATGCAGAATATCCCTGGAGGTCCAGTACCAGCACTTGTACTGGGCCCTGGGGCGTTTGTATGCCAGAATCATGGAACGGTTTGGGTTGGAAGGGACTTCAAAGATCACCTGGTTCCATTCCCTTGCCCTAGGCAGGGACACCTCCCACCAGCCCAGGTTGCTCCAAGCCTCATCCAACCTGTCCTTGGACACTTCCAGGGGAAGGGGCAGCCACAGCTTCTCTGCCAAACCTGTGCCAGGGCCTGCCCACCCTCCCAGCCAAGAACTCTTTCCCAATATCCCACCTAACCCTGCCCTCTGGCAGTTGGAATCCATTCCCCCTTGTCTTGTCCCTCCATCCCTTGTCCAAAGTCCGTCTCCAGCTCTTCTGGAGCCCCTTTAGGCACTGGAAGGAGGTCTCCCTGGATTCTTCTCTTCTCCAGGTGAACACCCCCAGCTCTCCAGTCTAACTCCAGAGCAGAGGGGCTCCATCCCTTAATCACCTTGGTGGCCTCCTCTGGACTCACTCCAGCAGCTCCACATCCTTCTGATGCTGAGGGTCCCCAGAGCTGGAGACAGCACTGCAGGTGGAGCTTCATCTGGGTGGAGCAGAGGAGGAAAATCCCCTCCCTCTCCCTGCTGGCCACACTGCTTTGGATGCAGACTTTTTGATGGAGAACTACTCTTCCCTCCTCACAGTCCAGAGACAACCTGTGCTCTGTCCACACCTTGTGGGCTCACTGAACTCCTTCCTTTCCCAAGGATCAGGCCTGAGGTGAGCAGAGGAGGCTGACACTAACTGTTCTGTTCTGCTACTCAAAGGTCCTGCCACAGGAGCATTCCCAGTGTAGCTACATCAAACCCACACTGACAATCTGGAGAGATGCCTTTTCTGGTGTGCATCACACAGCCCAAACAATGTCCCTTCCTCATATCATTCCTTTCCAGGCCAAGGACTGTCACTGCCTCCTCAGGACAAGCTTCTGGATCCAGCTCTCCGTGTTTTGAGGCTGTGACAGTGCCTGCTGTCCCTGTCCCAGCCCCAGCTGCACAGCCCCTCAGCACACCTTCTGTCCGTCGGCGTACACGGCGTAACCGGTGACTCGCACTCCATTGGAAGAGCCCTCGGCATCAATGGTGACAGGTAACCAGCTGATAACCAGGATACCTGGAGAGGGACCAGCTTCTACCTGGACATCCAAAGGAGCATCAGGTGTGCCTGTGGAAAGACCAAAAACACGCTCCTCTTGCTTACCCGGCTACAGCATAAAGCTAAACTTTGGTCAGACTCAAAGAGCCAATTCCTGCCACTGGAGAACTGAACTAGGACAGCCAGGCTGGTCCTGGGAAATGACAGGCAGAACCAGAGGAAATCAGGTGCTCTTGTTCTGAGAGAACTTCAAAGCACAGGAGACAGAACTTTGCCAAAGTAGCTGAGGCCAAGATGCAGCGACCCTTAGAGCAAGGTCATGGCAAACCAGCTCTTCCCTGCCCCGGGAGGCATGCTGCTCCCATCAGCACAGGGGATGCCTTCCCAGAGCAACCAAAAGCAAAGGAGAGAAGAAAATTTCCAAACAAAGAAGAAAAACGTTAAGACAAAACAATACAGCACCTCAGGCTTTGGGACCTAAGCAACCTGGCTTCCCTTCACGCCAAGGCTTCCCAGCGAGGGCCGGGCGCTGCGTGGGCACGACTGCTCTGATACCTGCCAGCGGGGTAGTGAAGTGCACCACGGCTGAGTCCTGCTCCTGCCCCTCTGCCACCTCTTCCCAAGGTGTTTCCACGGGCCTGGCCTCCAGCCTGGCCACGTAGCGGGTGCTGGGCTGCAGGTTGCGGAAGGTGTACCAGTAGACCCCCGGCTTGGTGACGTCGCACTGGGCGCCGTTGAGGTACACGGCGTGGCTGTAGTTGCTGTTGCAGGGCAGCCACGTGACCTCGGCCGAGGTGGCCGTGACACTCCTGACCTGGAGCATGGTGGGTGCCACGCCGAGGTCCTGCCCCACAAAGAAAGTGCAGCGCAGTTTGTCGGACCTGCCTCGCTCCGTCACGCTCTGCACGGACACACGGTAAGCCTTGCTCTGCAAGTCCAGCTTTTCGATCACTGCTTTGGTCTGAAGGCCACTCTTCACGTTCTGCCGTAGCTCTTCATCCACGTAGATGTTGTAGCTTTGTATGTCTGGGCAGCCAGCTGGCAAAAGAGGTGGTTCCCAGCCTACAACTATGCTTCTGGCAAGCTGCTTGATCAGAGTCAGTTTTCTTGGGTAAGGCACTGCTGTGTGACTAACGGGTTCCTCCTGGTCTCCTTCTGCTCTACTGGCCAATGGACTGATGCTACTCTCTTCAATGGAGAAATCACTCTTATCTCCACTGCTGGTGCTTGCACTGACCAAACTTTTCTCCTGGTATGAACTATGGGTGAGATCATTCAGCTCCGGAGGCAGAAAGGTCAGGAGGTCATCATCTGAAACTCGCTCAACAAAATTGGAGGGCACCAGCCCTCGCCGGCCATCCATCAGCTCCCCTAAACAGAAAACAGGAAAGCTGTTACCACTGCACCTACCAGCCAGCCTTCCAACCCATCTGTGAGGACTATGGCACCAAGTCTACACCAGGTCACAACTGCTCTGCGGTCAGGAATGGAAAAAGCCTCAGGGAGGTTACTCCTGGAGATGGTTCCTGCATTTCCTAGGGCTTCCCTGCTAGATCCTGATGGCCAGAGTGAGAAGACTCACTGCTCCACATGTTCCAGAGCCAACTAAGTAGGAAGTTGGGTTGTATAATTAGCTAAAGGGTTTCTCCTTCTTCGTTATCCCACTGTTCCTCACCACAGCTCCTTCACTAGCTTTTCTAGCCTTCCCAAACTATGCAGTTTGATGCTTTTATGTCTTCTCCCAGCCACAGAGATTTGGGGCTTGTAGTATTTCCTCAAGAAAGTCCATCTTCCCAGCTCTGGCCTTCCTCTTAGCTCCCTCCTTTCTTAAGCTGGTTCCTGTACTAAAGGTGTCCCAAAGGGACAAGGGATACACAACACTTGGTCTGGAAAAGACCTACCAAACCACAATTGAGCAGGGATTGCACTGCCTTCCCCCTTCCAAACTCTACCTACAGCAAATCAAGCAGGGAAAGCAGAAAAGGTTAGTAAAGAATAACCTTTTTATTCTTTAAACAAGAAACAAAAAGACAAAGAAATAAATACATGAGAAGCTTGGGAATAGAAAGAAAGGAAAAAAAGGAGGCAGAGCAGTCACAGAGCAAGCAGTGCAACATCCATGCATTTGACTCAGCTCTTGCAAAGCACCCCAGGAAATCAGGATCCTTCAGTCCTTAAGTGGCTCCACAAAGAAACCTCAGTATAAATGTAACGCCCACAGTTCTTGGTTTCAATCCATCTGCCTCTTAATCAACCAGGACCCTGTTTGCAAAGGGGTCACAGCTGAAACACACTGTGTGCCACCACCGAGGATCACAACTGCACTTCGGATGGATTATCCCAATCCCTCTCTGCCAAGAGAGCAGGAGGCAACAGAGACCATCACCTGCTGCAGCTCTGGCTCACTACACAGTCACTGGGAAGGGGGAAACAGCCCATCTGCAGAAGGTGCCTGGGGCTGAACACGTTTCTCTCCATGGAGAGGGAAGAACCATATGGGGATGCAACCTGGAGCTGTGCTGAAAGCAGTGGCAAAATTCCCACTGAAATCACCAGCTCAGGATTTCACGTGTTGGACTTCATTTAATCATGACATAAATAAACCCTCTTCCAAAAGACTCTGCTCTTCCCTCTAACAAAGTAACTCTAGGCAGAAAACCTTTGTCTTGAGGTTTTAAGATTTACTAAAGCAGCTCATTTTTTTGGAGGGAGATCAACACTGCACAGCAGCTGAGCCACATCTCATTCTGCTAAAACACACCTTCAAAAAAGCCATCTTCATCCATGTCCCCATAGATGTAAATATATTCTCCAGCAGTCAGTGGAAGCTCTGCCTCAGGATTTTCATTAGGTCCATCAAAAGGATTGTAGCTGAAATATTTACAGTAGAAAGACTTTAATTTAAAGGAATTTCCCCAGCAACACATTCAATCTGTGACGTTGATAAGCTTTTAGTTCACTGGGAATTCACCCACTTTTATAAGCAGCAAATACCACAGGAAAAGGTCAAGACTTGAGTTTACATTTAATAGTATTTAGTAAGAAGGGATTTTCTTAGGAGCAGAATAGGTGTCTTGTGGCATCTGAAGGAACAGGGATATGAGGATGACGAGTGGACTAGAGCACCTCTCCCCTCAGGAAAGGCAGAGGGATCTGAGATTCACATTCTGGAAAAAAGCTCCAGCTCTCCTGGAGCCCCTTTAGGCACTGGAAGGGGCTCTGAGGTCTCCTTGGAGCCTCCTCTTCTCTAGGCTGAACACCCCCAGCTGTACCAGCCTCCAAATCCCATGGAGCAGTAACATACATAGTCTAACTTAGTATTATGCCCTCCTACCAAGGTGAATCCTAGAGAAGGGTGTGAAGAAGGCAACTGTGAGATAACCTGTGTAACCTCCCAGACCACAGAGCTGCCCCAGTACCTGTATCGAGCTAAGAACACCTGGAGCTTTGCAGGGCCTTGGCTGCCTGGCTCTGGCATGAAAGAGATGCTGTCAACATCCAGCTCTTCCATTTCACTTGCAGTGTCCACCTGAAAACGTTAAAGATGAAGGATGTGAGTAAAGGAACACTCAGAGGGTTTGAACACGGGTGAATAAATCCTCTAAGCTCATGTTTGGTTGCCCCTGGGCTAAGGACCACCTGGAAGAATGAGTTTTAGGTGATGGAAAAACTCCCTGCCCAGGAGGGTGCTCTCAGCAATGCATTTATTCCCCTCTGGCTGGAAGCACAGACCACAGAGAGGACTCCCATACTGACCTCTGGAGTTGGGCAGGATTTGGGGCTGTTGTGCATGGACTCTGATTTGGAAGAGCTGGACTGGGATTCCACTTTCTTGGCTTGTTTCTGAGAACTGCTGGGAGCAGCTGGGGAGCCCACAGGGGTGTCAGGCACCCTGGGAGGCACCTCCAGCTCATCAGTCCCTTCATTGTGGACCTTCTTAGTGCTCTGGTGAGGGAGCAATCCAGGAACAGTGGATTCTGCAATGAAATCAGCTGTCCATTAGTTAGAGCCACAGGCAGGATACAGGATCAGCAATGAGCATCCCAAGTCTCCACAAATGTGCCTCATTTAACAGCCTGGACACTCTGGCCAGAGAAATGCTAAGTTCTCTTTAGGACTACAAACCAAACCCAAAGTACTGACGACAGAGAGAGACAGAGACCCAAAATTATCCTTTAGCCCTTTCCATGTACTCAAACATCAACCCATTTGTGAAAACACAGGCATGTCCAACACTTACCCTTCTCCCAGTGGGGCTGGGGGGTGGAGCTGCACAGAGCAAGGGGAAGCTCTGAAGTCACCAGAGTGGAGGTGAGAAGGTCGATTTTTCCTGTCTGAAGCCGGAATTGTTGGAGTTCCTGAGACAGGAGGCTGAACTGCTCAGTTTGGCTGCGACACTGATCTTCCAGATCCTTCACCCGGGCCTGACAGGAGAGACAAGAGATGAGGCACAAACCCACAGCCAAACCAGCAGGGAAGCTGCACACAGCATCTTTCCAGTGGGTCCCAGACTCCAAAGGATGCTTTCAAGTGCCCTGCCCAGGAAAGGGAGTTGGGAACTGGCAGCTCCACACCTGTAGTACCTTTGAAAAGCTGAGGTTCCTCATCTGTGAGGAAACTGACTGCAAGCTCTGTTAGGAATTACCCCTGAAAAGCTGGCTTTGAACTTCAATATCCCAGCCCTGCACAAGACCAGATGAGCTAAGTCAGAGATAAATAAGGCTGGAAGAGAAAAAGATTGGAGCAGTTCTTGGAGCATTAAAGTCACATCTCCAAAAGGAACTGCTCTCCCAGTGTTCTCTCTTGTCCAGACTTCCAGAGGCTCCAGCAAGCTCCCAAAACTTGAGCCTGGCCTCCCCACCATTCTGGGCAGGACTCCTGATTGTCCTTCCAGATTCTGGCTCCTCCAGCTACTAGGGAGGGCAGAGATCACCTTGGCCCGTGTTGCAGAACATTCCTTTGATGTGGGGAGCCCACACACTGTCCTACCAGGTCCCACAGGGATGACTCGCTCCAGGAAAATTCAAGCTGAGGCCCAGAGAGCTACATCTCAGCAGAGGAGATGCAGGGGAACCTTGGGGAAATTTATGGAGAGGGAAGGAAGGACACATTCCTACCAGAGAATCGTTTGTTTTTTCATGTCCTCTCTTCCTACCATCTCTAGAACTTCCCCTTATAAACTGTTGCTGTCCTTACACATTCTCACAGGTTGTAGGCAGAACAATTTCCAGGAGATTCCAACTGCTCTTGCCCTCCTCTCACTAAGATGCTCCAAAACCGACTGCACTGAGCTCCTCAAAATTTTCCATTCTAAAAAATGTATTTGAAGTGCTTTCCTCTCCTTCCAACTCAAAAAAAGAAATGATGCCTTGAAATATTACGTGAGGCCAGAAAGCCTGGTTTTCAGGCAGCTCTAAAAATAACACACCTGACCTGGAAAAAGCTTTCTCAGAGTAAGACAAAACCTTTGTAGCTGCTCCCTAAGAACTTAGAAGGGTGTAGGAATTTTTATTTCCCTGTGACAAATCTGGTTTAGATGTGTCAGTTTATCTCTTGTTCCCTTCACAACTCACTAGGTGCTCTCAGGCTTTAAGGAGAGGTCTCTGAAAAGAAATCAGATGCTACGAGTAACTTCCAGAAGCGTTTGTGTTCTCCACTTGCTCAGAGGCAACTCCTTGTTTACTAAACCCCGTTGCACAGGATTCCTCTGCAATGCTGAGTGTTTGGATTTACTTACAGTTTACATTTTTCACATAAATGCTTCTTCCCTACGTGATACATCTTACTGGAGAAAAGAAACCATCAACAGTAAGAACAGTTGCACTGGGTCAAAGTAGGGCTTCCTTAATCCCTGCATCCATGCCCAATCCCACCCTGGGACACAACCTGTGACAAGACACCAGAGAGAGGGTTCCACTGTAGGACCAGAGAGGGATTTCCTGCCTTCTCTGGAGCCAGGAGCCACCAGATGCATCTGGATATTAACAGCTTCATAATAGTACCTTGTCCTGTAAACATATTAATCACACTTTAAATCCATTTACAGTGGTGGCCAAGCCAATAGCCTGGATAATTCACAGTTGAATTCCAAGATCCCTAATTAGTCTTTTCGATCTGTTATTCAAATCAACCCCCAAACATCCCTTGAGTGCTCCTGCCACATCATACACACTGTGTACTTCTAGCAGGCTACTTGCAGGGCTCACACACAGCTGGGAAGAGCAGGTTTCCAGGGCAGTGCTGGGAGGAAGGGGCATAAGGGATGGGCAATAAAGAACAGGAGCCTAAGGACACAGCCAGGAGCTTCAGGGAACCAGCAGGACTCAAGCCTCAAACACAGAAAAGACAGACTTCTGTGTCTGTGCCCAACCCAAAACGGGGAGAAAGAGGAGCCTCACACAACTGGGACTGAGCAGTGGCATTTCCAGAAGAGGCTGCAAGAGCTTGGTGGGGTCCAGAGCTTGGTTTAACCACAGAATCAAGAACTGAGGGCTTCCACACCCAACCATCATCAGCTCAGCCCCATCCTCTGGGACACTGTCCTGCTTGGCTGGGCTATTCCACTTCTCCAGATGATGTTCTCCCTCCACATGTCCTTTGCTCCCTTTCTCTGTATCTTCTGCTCTATTTTTGAGCTGAGAGAATCCCCATTTTGCTCGAAGGGAACTCTACAGCTGTGCAGTCCAAACTCCTGCTCAAAGCAGGGCTGATGCCAAAGGGATTGGAGGAACATCCATAAGTCCACATCGATGTGGATGCAACTCCTATAGGACGTGGACATACCCTAATAATGTTCTTTTCTAAATTTCACAACTTGCTTTTTTGACCAGAATTGTGGCTGATATTTTTTTCTCTAAGTCCCCCTCCCTCCAACCTTGCACTCCCTGCTGCAACAGGGAATTCCAATGTCTAGTCACAGCTGCTTCTCCTCCATGTGCCTTCACACAGTCAGTGGCACCTGAGACTTGGTGTCCCAGTTACTCATGAGATCCTCTGTCACATCTGAGGGTGTTTAAGCAGTTTTCTATCAGCTCCAAAGCCCATCGCTTCCTTATAAGCCTTCTTTCCACATCACCTGTGAACAGCCCAGCTAGCACAGCTCCCAGACTGGAATTTCATTAGTTCCCACCTCTTCTGGGAAAATGATTATTCACAATCCCTGCTTCCCATCTTCCATCCAATTACAAAGCCAGCAGGGCCTGTCTTCTTCTCCACAACGCTCATTTGCAATGGTGTCACCATTGCTTATGGGTTTTGAAGGAAACACTTCACTCTTGGACTGCAAGTAGTTCTCAAAAGACATTTAAATGCACCTGACACATGGAAAAGGAACACAGCTGGGCAGTTCTAAAAACCTGGAAGTGCCAAAAAAATGAAGCTCCTAATTCTAATTGGTCAGGAAAGCCAAGCATTTAAAGAGAAAAGCAGCTGCTCCACCAGACTCAGAGTGGGAGCTCCTTTAGCCACACTGATTTCCTGGCAGTGACACTCTTGCAATCTTTTCCAAAGTATATTAAAACAAGAATATCAAGCAACTGTCAAAGTCAGGACAGAGGGGAAAAATGTCCTGTTTGACAGGATTATAGCAGTACCTGCATGCAATCCAAGGTACTCTGGGAGCAAAAAGAGAAGCAAAAAGAGATGTCAAACCACATCACAGTTACACTGTCCCAACACCAACACTCCAGAGACAACCCAACCCTCAGTCAACTGGACTGATTTCTCACCAGCATACAGGGGCTGCCTGGTTCCACACTCATTCTTACCAAAAAAAGGTCAAATCCCACACACCAAGTGCATGAGTAAGATGACCAAGCACTTTTTGAGGGCCTCCAAATCATCAAAGACTGCGCTTTGAGTGTCAGTGCTAAAATCCAGCAGACTGCACTCAGCCTTCATTAATATCACACCCAAAAGCAATCCAAGCACATGTAAAGATGCAAACACATAGCACAGGCACCCCACCCCTCATTCTGCCCCACACTCATGTTCTGGGATGGCTGCCATTGGGTTAGGTAATTTAAAGGACTGTTGCTCCACATTAAATTGGCTTTTAATAGCAATTTCTCTTTCTTTAGTTTACTTTATAAAATTCAAGGCCTGGTTGGACAGGCTTGGAGCAACCTGGGCTAGTGGGAGGTGTCCCTGCCCATGGCAGGGGGTGGGATGAGATGACCGTTAAGGTCCCTTCCAACCTGAACCATTCCATGATTCTGTCATTTTAGGATCTCTGTACCAGTAACAAGCAAGCAAGAACATGCAACTGATGAGGTCCTTGCAGAAGAACAGGACCAGCCTCTCGGACACACACCAAGAGGACTGTCCCCTTCTTCCTTTGCACAGGTCTAGTTTAAACCTAAGTAGGTTCTCCAATCCTTCAATGAGTTCAGAAAATGTTTCACAAGCATCGTAGAATCAAAGCACAGAATGGGTTGGGTTGGAAGGGACCTTAAAGATCATCCCGTTCCATCCCCTGCCATGAGCAATGACACCTTCCACTAGCCCAGGTTGCTCCAAGCCCCATCCAACCAGGCCTTGAAGCAGAACCACATCAAACCTCCCTTCCCCTCAAGGCTGCTCAGAACCCAGCTAAACATCACTGACCTAGAGCAGCTCCTGGACCAGCTGATCCCATCCCTGCAGCCAGAAGCTAAAGGATGTCACCTCCTCATGATATTCACCCAGTCCTCAACCATTTCAAGCCTATTCAGCAGAAGTGCAGCACCCTTGGGCTCTACAGCTCAGACACAGGCCAGGATCCCTCCAAAGCTGAAGCTGTTTGCACCCCTCCATCAAGGACAATTCCCATCCCAATCCACAAGCCTGGGCTCCCAGAGCTGCACAGGGAGATCAGCCTGTCACCTCTGACTGTGTCAGCACTGCAGAGCAGAATCTCACAGTCTGGGTGTACAGTGAGGCTTCTGCTCATCTCAGCTGTTTTAGTGCTCAGAGAACCTCTGAGAGAGCAGAAGCTGCTCCACTTGCCATCAGAGCCATCCCAACCCAACCCTCTGGCAGCCACTAAATCACCACATCACGTTCCAGGGTTTGATGCTTTGGCTTTGCAGGACTCCACAGGAATCCACAGCCAAGGTTTTCTCCAAAGTCATCCTGACAGACACTGAGCTAATGCAAACCAAACCCAAGGCAGTGCCCAGCACATCTGTCAGGCTGCACCACTACACTGTTGGTGTGTTCAGTGTGGATGGCAGAGCAAATGGGAGCTGTCTGAAGCTTCATCACTCAGGCAAAGGCCACATTTGTCCTGTTCTTCCCTAACAAAAAGCACAGAGCTCGCACACACAAAAGACATTTCAAGTCCCATGGACACAAGTATTCTTCTTCCCTTCACAGGATCCTGGAAAATGGAGAAGGCAGATTGGAGATTGGCTACTTTATGCATCCCTGAAAGATTTGTTGGGCACAGTCTGAATGAAGAAACCTCTCTAAGGACTGAGCAGGCCAGCATTTAATCCCTCAGAACTCTGACCCCAGATCCTACTCTGCCAGCACAACTGCTCCTTGTTCTCAGCAGTAACATGTTGCATCCAATGGAGACATTACAACATTTTGCTCAAGAACCAACAAAACCCAAAAAGAAAATTGGTATTAAGAACAAAAAGTACCAAATCTGCAAGCACTAGTCCCTCTTGTTTCCTTCTGTCTTACCTCTAGAAGCTGTACTGCTCCTTCATGTTCCCTTCTGGCCTCTGCCTGTGCCTAAGGAGAAATAAGAAAGGCAGTAAATAAGAAAGGAGCCCACCTGAGCTCACTTCTGTCATCCCACCTTGATAGTCCATCATAGCCTAGAGCATCAGGCGGGGCTGAGGGAGCTGGGGGGGCTCAGCCTGGAGAAAAGGAGGCTCAGGGGGGACCTTCTGGCTCTGCAACTCCCTGCCAGGAGGGGGGAGCCAGGAAGGGTCGGGCTCTGCTCCCAGGGAACAGGGACAGGAGAGGGAATGGCTTCAAGGTGTGCCAGGGGAGGGGCAGGTTGAATAGTAGGGAAAATTTCTTCACTGAAAGGGTTGTCAGGCCCTGGCACAGCTGCCCAGGACAGTGGCGGTGCCACCAACCCTGAAGGGGTTTAAGGTGTGGATGTGGCACTTGGGGACATGGGTTAGTGGTGGCCTTGGCAGTTCTGGGGGAACAGTTGGACTTGATGACCTCAGAGGGCTTTTCCAACCTCAGTGCTTGCAGGATTCTCTGATTTAAAGCCTGGAGGCATCTCTGCCCTTCATACAAACAGCAGCGAGAGGTCAGAACTGACACCCACGAGCAAAGCCCTTCCCTTTGCTCAGGCACCAGAGGGCTCAGACACTCTGCCCTCGTTTAACCCTCCTCCACACACCCCATATCCAAGGACACAAGGGGATGGAGCCCTTTGTTTTCCAGGGCTTCTGAGGGCAGAATGCCCATCTCCCACCCAGCACCCACCTGCTGCAACCGCCGCACTTCCTCCTGCTTCTCCTGCAGCACTAGCAGCGCTTCCTTGTGCTCCACTTCCAGCTGCTGCCTTCGCTCGGCCACATTTCTCATGTGCTGCACAACGAGGCACAGAGAGAGAGAGGGACCCTGCTGAAAGCCAGCCCTGTGTGCCACCAGCAGCCACGGGCCAGCCCCAGCCAGGATTTCATGTCACCTCTGCACAGAGGGGAAAGGGAGGAACCCTCACCGCTCACCAGAGCGGCACAAAGAAAAGCATCGAAGTGACGGCCAACTTATTTCCATTCCCACCCAAAGCCCTGAAGCAGCTTCTCCAAATCACCTCTGCCCACTTTGGAAAGCCACGTTTTAGGATGCTGCAGAAGCAGAATTGCCAATGGAAGCACAAAGGAATGGTCAAAAAGGGCAAAGAGACCAAAGCAGCAGTGGCTGCACAGCCATCCCAGCTGTGTGGATCCTACTGACCTTCAGCACCTGCTCTAGATTCTCCAGCTTGGTTTGGAGTCCTTGGTTCGTCTGAATCACAGAATCCCTTTCCTTAGTCACCAAAACAACCTGCAGCTTCAGGTCAGCATTCTCAGATTCAACCTGAAGAGAAGGATTTGCAGTTTTAGCCAGAGGTGTTCCTTGGAGAAATAATTGAGAGCAATTTGTTTCCGTGCCTCAATAGGTTGATTTGCAGACCTGCTTTTTACTGGCACACACTGTTTGTCTCACTGGACTCATCTCCCCTCCCCATTTACAAGGAGGAAAGGATTGGGAGAGGAACAAGCTACATAATGCAGATATATTAAAAAAAAGGCACAAAGTTTTAAAAGTATTTTTAAATCTCCGTGGTAGAATTAAACACAGAGAACAGGACAGAAAATTCAGTAGCCTGCTTAAATCATCTTTCCCTTCTTCACTTACTACAGGGAATTCCAGCCACATATTTTGGTTCCAGGGGGCACTATGGCCTGATGACTGTTAGCAATGCAGACTACAAAGACAAAGATTTCAACTTACAACACTTATTTAACACTGAATATTAATTTAAGCCTTATACATGGTGGCAAATTGACATATGGGACCGACAAGTGACCAACTCTTGTGCCTTACATTTGTCCAGAGGAGGAGCTGGGAACAGAAACCCAGATCAGCACAAAACCATTTCTCAGCTGGCAGCTGGAAAACCTGCCCCCCCAGCAAGTTCTCCTCAGCAGAATTTTGCAGGAGCCACTGGCCCACCTGACCAAGATGCTGCTTTTTACCTGTCCTGCCCATCCAGCCCTCTCGTTCAGCTGCAAGTTCTCTTCAGCCAGTCGTGCATTTTCACTCTGCACCTCCTGCAGCTGGATCTCCTGCCCAGGAAAAGTGGGAATTACCACACCAAGGCACTCAAACTAACTCCCTCAAATGATGTGGCAGAGCAGCTCCTTGCTCCTGTTTCCTGAAGGTGCAGGATGTTGGTGGGATGCTGCTGAGGGGTGGGAGGCACTGCTCAACCAGCCCCCAGCCCTGTGCCAGACCATGGGGCTGCACCTGGATGACCTTTAAGGTCCCTTCCAACCCAAATCAGTCCACAATCTCTCCAGTTCTTCTCTTTTATTTATCCTCAAAGCCCAGAATCATCAAGAGATTTCCTTGCCCACTCCCCAGCTCCAGTGACATTAATTACATGCTGCTGTCTAGAACTCCATCTCCACCCACAGCACTTCAAGTTGATTTGAGCTCAGAGTCTTCCTCACAAATTTTAGTGAAGGGAGGAAAATTCTGTGGAAGAACGATGCCAAAGAGAGTTCTAGGCTGCAAAGTCCAGAGTTTTAAAGGGCTGAAGAGCAGGATTCAGCCCTTGAAGGTAAGAACATTCCTGAATTAGGGAATGCTGCCTCTGAGCACAGTGGGCACATGGAGAGACACTGAGTTTGCCAGATCAGCCCATCTGCAACAACTTGGCAGAGCAGTAGAGGAGTTTAATTGTTGCATAATCACACACACACTTCCCCATTGCAAGGAATATCATTAAATATTTTCTGACTATTCCACACAGGATGAGTTGGTCCCTTCCTGACCCTCAAAAGTGACTCTCTACCAAAATACAAAGACCAGCTTATTCCTTAAACATCCCAGAGATATCAACCATCTATTCAGAAGGTCAGCACCCTTGGGGGAAACCATACATTGTCAGTCCCTACTGCCACTCAGCAAACCAGCAAACAGCAGGCAGAAATCCTGCTCTGACTCACAAAACCTCCCTGGAATTAAACAGAGGCAAGACTTCAACCAACAAAGAAGAAACACAAGAAAATGACTGTGGATTTGTGCAATTACCATCCTGAGAGGCAGAAATCTCTCAAAACTTGTCTGGAGTGCCTGTGAAAATGGTAATTATCATCTCCTCAAACTAGCAAATGCCATGGAGGTTCAGCCAGTGATTTCTGTAGCTGTACTCAGCCCACAGGTAGCTGAAAGACTAAATAAACAATCCCAGCCTCAAGGGATTTGACACGAAAATTGTGACACTGTTCACATAAGCAGAAAAAAGGTGACTCCTTACTAAGATAAGCTGAAGAGAATCCAAGAGAGACACACAACAACCCAGCCCCTCTTCTCCCATTATACTCAAGACAGCAGGAAACAAGAGCACTTACTAGTTCTTTGCATCTTTTATGCTTTTTCCTCACTTCATGCTCAAGGTTTTCACATTTTTTGCGCTTTTTCTTGAGTTCAGATTCCTGCAGGAAACAAACAGAAGGAGATCAGCCAAGTCCCCACTCTTCCAGCGCATGAAAAGTTCAAGCTCAACCTCTCAGCCCCAGTGCTGCATTAGCCGATTTTGTTTACTTATAAAAATCTCTTTGTGACAAACTTAAACAACGTAGAAACCAAGGGAGACTTTTTTGAAAGGTAGGAAAACCAGAAAACTTTTTAAGTGAAACAACTATTTCTCTCTTTCCTGAGCCTTTCATCTTCTGGAAATAGTTCTGTTTCCCACTTGCACAGATTGTTCCTATTTGTAGAGAGCAGTATGGAGACAGGATGTGGGGGACAAAAAGACAGAGCTGTGCAAAATTTTCATCTTTAAACACCAGCTGTGCTATTTTAGCTCCTGTTCTAACCCAAATGACACCTAACAGAGCACAGCCATCCTCTGCTGATGGACCTTTACCTGCAGCTCCTCACTACTCCTCTTGGCTCCTCAGGCAGAGCTGCTAAACCTCCCTGTGAGCTGCCCTAATGTGCTGGAATAATTCACAAGGGACAAATTCCTCATCCACATCTGTCCCCACTTCATACAAGACTAAACCCAACCCAGCACGGAAGCCACTGGCATGTTTCCCTCTCATGTGAGTGGGATGCATTCCCCTGCCAGCCCAGCAACACTCTCCATGCAGATGGCCTGTGTTTTCCCACTGATTCCCCAAGCTTCCCACTTCTGCACCTAAAAAGACTTCAGTCCCCAAAATCTCTACGTGGATTGCAGGGGGGAAAACCCCAGGAAAAATAAAATAGTGTAGCACTCCTTCCCCCAAACCAGGTTCCCAACTCACCAGCTGCTGTATCTGTTTGCTGCTCTCTTGGCCTGTTACTGCATTTTTGGGAGGGAAATTTTCATGTCCTTCAGAGGCAGGTCCCAGTGGTTGCACTGCTGGTTCCACCTGGAAAGCAGAAGAGATGCCAGACTGCTCAGGGACAGCCAGGACTGCAGAGCACATCAGGGGAGAAGGGGCTCTCCTGGCAGTGCCACCCAGGAGAGCAACACTCCACAGGAGACTCCTGATCTCTGAGCTGCACCACTGGGCATGGGGAAAGCTGGACACCATGCCAGGGACCTCTGTGCCACCACAGACCCTGCTGGCAGTCTCCTGGAGCCCAGTGCCAAGCAGTCCAGCTTGACTAAACCACCCCCATGCAAGAGGGGCCTCTAGGAAGCTCTCAGACCCCAGTTCCCACTTGTGCCTCATCTAATAATTCCATGAGAGGCAGCAGCAACACCTTTCATGGCCCTCCCAAAGCAGCACAGAGATGGTCACTAGGGAGAACAAAGCCTTCAAAGGGCAGGAATGGGGGAGGATGGCAGAGTCTAAAGGCAGGGAAGAGCAAATACTACCAAGGACTGGAAGGGCAGCACTGCCATGGCTCATATGCCACCACCAAACTGGATGAAAGGAAACAATTTTCTGTACACATTTGTACAAAAAGTTTCTAACAAAATGGCTTTTCATTTGGGCTTCAGACAAGCCAACCTTTAATCCTCTGACTTTTCACTCTCAACTGGTATGTGACTTGACATTGTCTCTCCAGAGCAATCCCTGACAGCAGAGCAAGGTCCGAGACACAGAGAAGAGAGAGTGCTTTGATAATGCTTTAAACATTCAATGCATTTTTGCTAAACACATTTTAGGGACAGTTCTTTAAGATCATCAAAGCCAACTTGTATCTCAGAATCAGGGGTTCATTGAGGTCGGAAGACCCCTCCCAGACCATCAAGTCCACCCTGTGCACAATCCCCACCCTGTCCCCCAGCCCAGAGCACTGAGTGCCACAGCCAGTCATTCCTTGGACACCTCCAGGGACGGGGACTCCAAACCTCCCTGGGCAGCCCCTTCCAGCGCCTGTCCACCCTCTGCAGCAAGAAACTTTCCCCATATCCAACCTGCCCTTCCCTTGGCACAACTTGAAGCCGTTTGCTCTCCTCCTGTCCCTGTTCCCTGGGAGCAGAGCCCAACCACCCCTGGCTGTCCCCTCCTGTCAGGGAGTTGCAGAGCCAGAAGGTCCCCCCTGAGCCTCCTTTTCTCCAGGCTGAGCCCCCCGAGCTTCTCCAGCCCCTTGCCCAGCTCCGTTCCCTTCCCTGGACACACTCCAGCCCCTCAGTCTTGTCCTGAGGGGCCCAGAACTGGATACAGGACTGAAGGTGCCCCAGCAGTGCCAGCACAGGGTGACAATCCCTGTCCTGGTCCTGCTGCCACCCCATGGCTGGTATAGCCCAGGTGCCCTTGGCCTTCTTGCCCACCTGGGCTCATGTTCAACCACTGCCCACCAGGGCCTTTCCTGGCCTTCCAGCTTCTCTTCCCCCAGCCTGGAACTCTCCATGGGGGTTGTTGTGACCCAAGTGCAGGTCACATTTCTTTTAATGACGCTACCTCTAGGTACTGCCCTAGGAGCCAAGTTCACCCTCAGCAACACAGCCCAGGGTGCTCAGCAGCACAGGTTTCACCCAAGAGACTGGCAGCAGCCTCCTCCCTTCACTACTGCTTCAGACTTAGACTTGTTGCTATTTATTTATGAGCCAGAAAAGCTTTGGATGGTGAGGACAGACTATCCTGAGTCAGAGAAAAAGAGAGCAGGCATGAGAAAAGCTACCTTTGTCTGACAGGAACTGCAGGTGAAAATCAAGGTATGGGAGGGTCACTCAGGGTAGGCAAGGGCAGGACAGAGGGGGGAAAAGGGTCTGGACATCCCTTTTCATCACAGAGGAATCTGGGGGGCACTGGGGCAGAACCTCAGACTATGAGAACAGAGTTAAGGATCTCTCTGAAACTGAACTGTCTGTAACAACTGTGGAAGCCAACAAAATACACAGTAATCACCAGGATCAGAATATTCACCCAAGAGTCAAAAGAAACCCCTTTGGCATGAACTGAATCTCTCACTTCAGCAAGAACTGAATCAATATGTGCAGAATGTCACTTCTCCAACACTGCTTTAATATAAAATAACTGGAAGGTGGCAAGTTTTAAGAGTATTCCAGAGCTATAAGCATATTCCAGTGGACAAATGTGGAAAGACAGACCAGAACATCTGACACCAGTTCTGGGCAACCACAGAAATTACAACAAAGATCAAGCAGATGCTTAAAAAAATTATATTGGGGGGGGACACATATTCACAGACCTGTAAAGAATTTTTTGAAGGTGTCAGCAAGCAAAGGGGGAGGGAGATCCAGCAAGAACCTCCTTGGGTGCTCAGAACACCTCCAGCTGCAGTGCTTTAACAGGTTTTGGCAGACACAGAGGGGAGGGTTTTCTCTCGGGTAAATTAAATGTCTAATAAAAAGGAGAGCACTGGAAAAGAGGGAGCAGGAACGGATGCAGCAGAGACAAACAGCGACGAGGGCCTCGTGACACTGAGAGATTAGAGAGACAAGTGATGGTTTAAGAGAGCCCCAGCGCTCAGACAAAAAGGCAAAGAGCTCTCTTGGCAAAGGGAGAGAAAACTTCATTATGCCACCCTATAAATCAATGCCACAGTCTGGGCCGGGGCTGCACGTTGCTCTCCCAGCACAGAACTGGCAGGGAAAACGCACAAAGGCTGGAGACAAAGATGGTAACACTGAATGATGGGAGAGGCTGGAAAGAAACAAACAAACCAGCTGCAGAAGGGCTGATAAACGCGCGGGTGACTCGGAATGGGCGAGCCAGGAACGAACACTCAACACTTGTGCGGGGAGAGCCGGGGGGAACAACGCGGGATTCCACGGCAGGGATTCCACTGGGGACTGGGGGCACCGGGGGAACACTCTGGAGCACAATTCCCCGGGAGCAGAATTCCCAGGAGCAGAATCCCCTGGAGGAGAAACCTCTGGAGGAGAATTCCCTGGAGCAGAACCCCCCGGAACAGAATTCCCTGGAGCAGAATTCCCTAGGAGGAGAATTCCCTGGAGCAGAACCCCTTGGAGCAGGATTCCCGGGAGCAGAACCCCCCAGGAGCAGAATGCCCGGGAGCAGAACCCCTTGGAGCAGGATTCCCTGGGAGCAGAACCCCCCTGGAGCAGAACCCCTTGGAGCAGGATTCCCTGGGAGGAGAACCCCCCTGGAGCAGAACCCCTTGGAGCAGAATTCCCTGGGAGCAGAACCCCCCCGGAGCAGAATGCCCGGGAGCAGAACCCCTGCGAGCAGGATTCCCTGGGAGCAGAACCCCCCTGGAGCAGAACCCCTTGGAGCAGAATTCCCAGGGAGCAGAACCCCTTGGAGCAGGATTCCCGGGAGCAGAATGCCCGGGAGCAGAACCCCTTGGAGCAGGATTCCCGGGAGCAGAACCCCCCTGGAGCAGAACCCCTTGGAGCAGAACCCCCC